>CM056208.1:6132310-6532310 GCA_029692085.1 Gymnothorax javanicus | reverse complement strand
TGAGAAGTCAAAAAAGTCTCTTATTTCAGTGGGTAATGACTTAAATTTTGGAGTTGTAAAAAGATGTATATTACAAAAACAGGTACACTGTTCATTTCCATTTTCCAAAAGAGATGAAATAATAAACCACAATTGGTGCAAATTGGACGGAAAAATCAAGAAGCCACATCCTTGGTTCATTCAGAACCATGTCTCTCTTGGTAGGAAAAAAAATCCATGAATATACATAGCAGTTATCATGACCAAAAGCAGTGAGTTTGATCAATCTAAGATTCAATCTCTGACTGCTTGAAAATATACTGAACAAAAAAATAAATACAACACTTTTGTTTTTGCTCCCATTTTTCAAGAGCTGAACTCAAAGATCTAAGAATTTTTCTATGTACACAAAAGGCCCATTTCTCTAAAATATTGTTCACAAATCTGTCTAAATCTGTGTTAGTGAGCACTTCTCCTTTGCTGAGATAATCCATCCACCTCACTGGTGTGGCATATCAAGATGCTGATTAGACAGCATGATTATTGCACAGGTGTGCCTTAGGCTGGCAACAATAAAAGGACACTCTAAAATGTGCTGTTTTATCACACAGCACAATGCCGCAAGTTTTGAGGGAGCGCGCAATTGGCATGCTGACTGCAGGAATGTCCACCAGAGCAGTTGCTCGTAAATTGAATGTTCATTTCTCCACCATAAGCCGTCTCCAAAGGCGTTTCAGAGAATTTGGCTGTACATCCAACCGGCCTCACAACAGCAGACCACGTGTAACCACACCAGCCCAGGACCTCCACATCCAGCATCTTTACCTCCAAGATCGTCTGAGACCAGCCATCTGGACAGCTGCTGCAACAATTGGTTTGCATGACCAAAGAATTTCTGCACAAACTGTCAGAAACCGTTTCAGGGAAGCTCATCTGCATGCTCGTCGTCCTCATCGGGGTCTCGACCTTATCTCAGCAAAGGAGAAGTGCTCACTAACACAGATTTAGACAGATTTGTGAACAATATTTTAGAGAAATGGGCCTTTTGTGTACATAGAAAAATTCTTAGATCTTCGAGTTCTGCTCATGAAAAATGGGAGCAAAAACAAAAGTGTTGCGTTTGTATTTTTGTTCAGTGTAGTTGATTTTGTAAAACTTTTGACCTGCGGTAGTTTTCAATTGTGTACCTTTAGCACAGATAAAGTTTAACTTATTCACCTACCCAGAAACACAGACCTGCCACAATGTTAGTGTTACTAGCAAGGGCGTTAGCCTGACTCTGCCAGCCTTTGTACTTCCGCCTAATTCACTCGGAGCTCTGCCTCGTTTACCATCCGCAGAAAATACGCCGGACCAACCAACGAACAGAAGACGTGGCCGAGAGCCACGATGTAGCCGCTGCGCCGAATTTGAAATTGCAGTCTCCGAAATCAACAATGGCTAGGGAGATAGATACATTGGAGGCCATTCGCCCTGTCCTGGAGAAAATCCCGGGTATCAGCGACTTATAGCCGCAACAAGATGAATGTTTGGTTAGTTTTTTGAATGGAAATGATGTTGTAGCGCAACTCCCTACAGATTGTCATATCTACTTAATAGCAATCAGGAAAAACGAGAGCTCAACAGTTTGTTTCTTGTAAGGAGAACAGAAAGAGCACCTTTGGTTCTTTTAAGTGAATGAGTGAAGGCTAAAATTTGGTAGATGGGCATATGTATGGGTACAGTATTAACTTTAATGTACTGATCAGTTTGTTTTCGCTGCATTCCTGGTATGAAGGACTGTAGTTTCCAGCGGAAGTACTAGGCGGCTGAGCTGGCGCATAACATACATCATCGCCAAACGCTAAGTGATTAGTTTTACGGGTACACCAATGATTTTAAACTTCTGACAAGCACCCATCCACCAGGAAGTTAACACTTGTCAATGAGACCACAACCCAGACTCTGTGTACGAAGCAAAGCAAAGTAGCAGCGACTGGTTTGACCATGCTACAAGGGCGAGGGTTTAATGTGAGAATTGGTAGGGACACGTATGTGATGCGAGGATGCAGGCTGGAAAATTTTCGTAAATCTGAGTGCAGATGCTGCCTTTACTGTATACAGAGACTATCCAAATGTCTCATGGTTTGTGAGGTGTGCGTGTTGTTTGGACTTGTCTTTGGCGGCTCTCGTCCCGGACTATATATCATATTCCTGACTATCGAATTCTTTACCCAGCTGGCTGATTGAGCTGGGGCGGCGCTTTCCCAGATTCTGTATAAGCAGGAAGTCCGGCACGCCCCCTTCGCGAGAGAGTCTTTTTTGTTTCGCACTATAGCCGAAGATATCTGTAGTCAGCTTTTGTTTGTCTTTCTATCTTCTTATTATTGGAGTTTCTTCTCCCTTTTTCTATCTCGCTTTGCTCCCGTGGTTCGGACTATTATACGTCCTTTGGAGGCGCGAATACTTTCGTTTGGTCTGTATTATTCTCTGTGTTTGTATTGTGTCCATGCTACCCTCTTTCTCTCTGGTCGTTGCACTTGGCCTCCTAATTCTACCAGCCATTACAGAACACTCTAGCCACATGGAGTCGTCAGCAACGGCTGTGTTAGAGAAAGTTGTGGCAAACCAACAAGCTGTTCTCTCTGGATATGGCAAGGGTCTTTCTAGCCTGAACAATCAGCAGGCAGAGTTGGTGGAGAGAGTCCGCCTTCAGGCGAATGCCATGGAGAGACAGGAGAACGTTCTGTTAACTCTCACTGAGAGTATTAGATCCTTGTCCACGAGATCACACAAAATGTTGCACTAAGCACAATCCAGACATCTTCCCCAAGAGCCAAAACTTCAGTTAACCCTAAGATATGGAGGCGAAGGCAGGAACATGTAAAGATTTCATTGCCCAATGTGAAATGTGTTTTAAAGCGCAGCCTTCACGGTTCGTGAATGAAGAGTCTCAGGTTTCATTTATTTTATCCCTGTTGACCGACACAGCACTCACTTGGGTGGCCCACTTATTCGGATCTAATTCACCGGTCGTGAATACTGTGGAGACTCAAGTAGAGAAATGGTATTGGTGTTTGATCAGGATGTTTGTGGTCAGGACACGGCTACACGGTTAATGCATCTAAGGCAGGGCTCTGAAAGTGTCGCTGCGTTTTCAATCACATTTTGCTCCTTGGCGACAGAGACAGGCTGACCAGAAGCGCCTCTTATGACAGTGTTCGTTCACGCTTTGGCTGAGGTTAGGGAAGCTCTGGCTACATTGGAGCCTTGTTTGTCTCTGGGTTCGTTGGTTTGCACTGCGGTGCGACTGATAACGCATCCGCCAACGAACAGGGAGAATTGTACTGCATTGACTCTTACTGGCAATGGGGCTAATGCTCCTAGCAGCGTGCATAAGGCTCCCATTCTGCCCACTGAAATTTCCACTCCTGGCTAACCCTATGCAGGTTGAAGGCTCATATGAAAGCCGGGCTCATTAGCCCTTTCGCAGACGATAATCTGCCATAATTGTAAAAACCGACATATCCGCCCACGCTGCCCTGAGCTTCAGGAATGGGAAGTCCCTCTAGCAGTATGGGGGGCGCTAGAGGGACAGACGCAATTCCCTTCCTAACTTTAATCCCTGTAGAATTGACTGTGAGGAGACAGAATATTTATCGGCTTTTGTGGACTCAGGCGCCGTGGATTGTTTTATGGATGTAGAGTGGGCTAGGAGACATTCCATTCCCATCCGCCTCTTTTACATTCACGCCTGTTAGGTCTTTGAACGGTCGCCCGCTGGGAACTGGATTTATAACCAAAGTTTCTGAATCATTGACTGAGTTCATCTCTTTTGGTGGCCATTCTGACGAGCTCCGGTTTTTTATTATCAGTTCTCCTGCTTTCCCTGTCGTTTTAGGACACTCTTGGCTTCGGGAACATAGGCCTTACATCATTTGGGGAGTCAGAATAACCCAATCATCCAGTGGGGCACTGATTGTGGGTCCCACTGTAGGAGAGTTTTGGCGGTCATCCCGGTATCAACCTATTGGGGAGGCAGACACTTGGAGTGATTCTGAGGAGTTTGTCTCACACAACCCTCCTAATCTACAGAAAGGGGCGGAGGAGGGGTTGGAGTGGGATCCTCAATTTGACTGGCAGCAGCTAGAGGAGGATTGCTATTCGTAGAGATTTCTCTGACTCGAATCTGACATGGAGATGACAGGTTCTGAACAGGGTGAGAATTTGGGGGCTGCTCTGAACTTTTGTCTGCTTTTAATGTTCCTAACGATTATGCTGATTTTGCAGAGGTTTTTAGCAAGCAATGGGCCTCGACTTTACCTCCTCATCGCACGTTCAATTGCGAGATCAATCTCCACCCGGGTACCACTCCCCCCGGGGGTTCATCATACTCGCTGTCAGGGCCATGAGCGAAAGGCCATGCGAGAATATATTCAGGAGGCTCTGGCTAATGGATTTATTTGGCCCTCCACGATCCTGTTGAGCGGGTTCTTTTTTGGGCAAAAAAGATGGCGGCCTGAGACCCTGTATTGATTACAGGTGCCTGAATAATATCACTATTAAACACCGATACCCACTTTGTTGATGAACTCCCGCTTGAGCGCCTGCAGGAGGTGTCGTTTTTTTTTTTACTAAGCTTGACCTCTGGAATGCTTATAACTTGGTTCTGATCCGGGAGGGGGATGAGTGGAAAACGGCATTTAATATACATGACGGGTACTATGAATATTTGGTCATACCATTTGGATTAGTTAAATACCCCTCTGTGTTCCAGGCACTAGTTAATGATGTCCTCTGAGAGATATTGAGAGATTTGTCTTTGTCTACCTTGATGATATTCTGATATTTTCTTCAACTCTCTCGGAGCATAAACAACACATCAGACAAGTGCTTGAGGCCCTCCTCAAAGCCAAGCTTTTGTCAAGGCTGAGAATGCGTTTTTACATGCCAAGACAGTTTTCGTTTCTTGGCTTCATTGTTTCGAAGGGTCGGGTCCGCATGGATTCTGACAAGGTGGCAGCAGTCAAGGATTGGCCTGCCCCTCAAATTGTCATGGAGGTGCAATGGTTTTTGGGGTTTGCTAATTTTTAGAGGAGGTTTATCCATAATTTTAGCGTGGTAGCTGCCCCCATTATCACGCTCACTAAGAAGAATACCTCCTCGTCGTTTGCTTGGTCTCCAGCAGCTGAGGCTGCTTTTCAGGAGTTAAAGAAATGATTTAGCTCAGAACCCATTCTCGTTTTGCCCGACCCCTCCCTCCCATTTGTTGTGGAGGTAGATGAGTCGGAAGTCGGGTGGGTGCCATTTCGTCTCAGCGCTTCTTCGGGAGAATAAGTTGCACCCATGCGCCTACTCCTCCCGGTCGTTGTCGGCGGCCAAACAGAATTACAGCATTGGTGACCGGGAGCTGTTGGCTGTCAAGTTGGCGTTAGAAGAGTGGCGCCATTGGTTGGAGGGGGCTGAACATCCGTTAGTGGTTTGGACAGATCATAAAAATCTCCAATACATCCAACAGACTAAACGATGTAATTCTCGGCAGGCACGGTGGTCGTTGTTTTTCAACCGCTTTTAACTTTACGTTAACTTATCGCCCGGTTCTAAAAAACATCAAGCCCGACACTTTGTCGCGATTCACAACCACTCCGTCGCGACCCCATTCTTGAGCCGGTTATCCCGCAGCTCAGATTGTGGCTCCCATTCAGTGTGACGTTGAGTCTGTTGTGCGGAGGCATTGAGAACTGATCCCGGTCCTGGTGGGGAGCCGCCTGGCTGTTTGTTTGTTCCGCTAAGGTATGGTTCCAAATTCTCTAGTGGGGCACTCTTCCCGCCTGGTGGGTCACCCAGGGGTTCATCGGATCAAGCAGCTCTTGGCCCGTTTTTTGGTGGCTCCAGCATGATTGAGAACATCCGGGAGTTTGTAGCGGTGTGCTGTATCTGTGCTAGGAACAAGACTTCCCATCTCCCCGGGTCTGCTGCGGCCGCGTTCTGCGTCCCTAAGCACCCATGGAGCCGTAGACGCTCTTGTTTTTGTTAGGGGCTGCCTGTTTCTGAAGGCAACACGGTCATCCTGGTCGCGGGTCGACCGCTTTTTCTAAGGCCACCCACTTTATCGCTGCTCAAGCTGCCTTCGGCAAAGGAGACGGCCCTTCTTGTTGTGGACTATGTTTTCCGCTGCATTGCCTCCCTCAAGATGTAGTTTCTGGACCGGGCCCTCAATTTATGGCCTAATTCTGGCGCGTTTTTCCAACCAGTTGGGGGCCATCGTGAGCCTTTTCCTCTGGTTTCCACCCAGAGACTACCGGGCAGACGGAGCTTAACCAACCAGTCGTTGGAGAATACGCTCGATGTTTAGCAGCTGACAACCCATCCTCGTGGAGTCGATTTTTTAGTATGGGCTGAATATTCCCACAATTCACTGGGTAACTCCTCCACAGGCCTTTCCCCCGTTTGAGGCTCAGTTGGGTTATCAGCCTCCACTGTTTCCTGAGACTGACAGGGATTCAGAGGTTCCTTCGTTAATCACTTTGTTCGCATTGTTGGTCAGTTTGGGCCAGGGTCCGTTCCTCCTTGTTGTGCTCTGATGGAAACAAAAGACCATCAAGAGATAGAAGGCGCCGCTCGCCCCATCTTATCGGGTTGGCCAAAGGGTCTGGCTTTCCACATGGGACCGCCCTTGAGAGTGGAATCACGGAAGTTGGCTCCCGCTTCATTGGTCCTTTTGAAGATTGTGCGAAGGATCAATCCTGTCACAGTCTGGTTGAAGCTCTCTAGATCCCATGATCCACCCTCTCTTTTCATGTCTCCAGGCTCAAACTGGTTGGCACTTGCGCCCTGGTTCGGTCGACAAACCCCCACCATGGATGATTGAGGGGGGGCCTGTTTACATCTGCGCGTCGTATTTTAGCCGAGAGGCGTGGGTCATGGCGCCCAGTTTTTTAGTCGATTAGGAAGGTTATGGTCCTGAGGAGCGGTGCTGGGTTCCTCTCGGAATATCTTGGATCCCACCCTTATCTTAGAGTTCCGTGCATGGAGTTCTCTGGGAACTTGGAGTCGTTCTTTAGAGGGGGAGGTCCTGTCATGGTCCGTGAGGTGTGCGTGTTGTTTGGACTTTTCTTTTGGCTCTCGCCCCGGGATGATATTGTATTCGTGACTATCGAATTTTTTACCCAGCTGGCTGATTGAGCTGGGGCAGCGCTTTCCCAGATTCTATATAAGCAGGAAGTCTGGCACGCCCCCTTCGCTAGAGTGTCTGATTTTAGCTTCGCACTATAGCCGAAGATATCCGTAGTCAGGTTTTGTATGACTTTTCTATCTTCTTACTATTGGAGTTTCTCCTCCCTTTTTCTATCTCGCTTTTGCTTCCGTGGTTCTGACTATTATACGCTTTTTGCAAGCGCAAGTACTTTCGTTTGGTCTGTATTATTCTCTGTGTTGGTACTATGTCCGTGGCTACTCTCTTTTCGCTTCTGGTCGTTGCACTTGGCCTCCTAATTCTACTGGCCATTACAGAATGAGTGTTTCTCAGTTCTTTTAATTATGCTCATAAAGGTGCCTCCAAAATTTTCATCCAAAGATGCACTTACATAAACTTGCCACAACCTTACCTGACAGCTGCAAACCATCTCAGCGCACTCATGAAACCCGCTCCAGATCTTGTAACTTGGACATTGATACCAAGTGAGTGGATATACAACAACGTTAGCAGGCCAGCTCATGATCCTCTCTAATAAGCATCTTAATATGCGTAACGAATTGCAGCCACCATAAACACCTCTCAAAATGGACCAATCGACTATGAATTGATGTCGCAAACCGAGCATTAATCAGACTGGATCATGTTCGATTTACGATTACGTGGTTCTTTCATTTCCCCCACTGAGCCAAAGTTGGTTGGGACATTTTGACTTTCAAAGGTTATATTTGCTGAACATCATGAGACTAGCTTTAATGCTTTCCCTATAATTCCACAGAACAAGTCATAATTATGACCTCACCTGAAGCCCTGATACACCTGTATCCTCAACAGCTTGCTCTGTTTCTCTAGCTTGCTGCTGTGTTTCCTGGATGTAAAATAATGAATTAATAATGGCACCTTCACGGGATTTCTCCACTGAAATTCACCTCATGATTTGACATATCCAACTGGCTTATATTTACTACTGCTAGCAACACGATTACTAACCAACATGTGACAGAAACCAGGTTTAGTTCGCTAGTTGAAACTGGCTAACATGTTTAATTAACATTACGTGGCAAAATGCCAATAATGAGAAGTCAAAAAAGTCTCTTATTTCAGTGGGTAATGACTTAAATTTTGAGTTGTAAAAGATGTATATTACAAAAAACAGGTACACTGTTCATTTCATTTTCCAAAAGAGATGAAATAATAAACCACAATTGGTGCAAATTGACGGAAAAATCAAGAAGCTACATCCTTGGTCTATTCAGAACCATGTCTCTTGGTAGGAAAAAAATCCATGAATATACATAGCAGTTATCATGACCAAAAGCAGTGAGTTTGATCAATCTAAGATTCAATCTCTGATGCTTGAAAAATACTGAACAAAAAAAAATAAATACAACACTTTTGTTTTTGCTCCCATTTTTCAAGAGCTGAACTCAAAGATCTAAGAATTTTTTCTATGTACAAAAAAAAGGCCCATTTCTCTAAAAATATTGTTGCAAATCTGTCTAAATCTGTGTTAGTGAGCACTTCTCCTTTGCTGAGATAATCCATCCACCTCACTGGTGTGGTATATCAAGATGCTGATTAGACAGCATGATTATTGCACAGGTGTGCCTTTAGGCTGGCAACAATAAAAGGACACTCTAAAATGTGCTGTTTTATCACACAGCACAATGCCGCAAGTTTTGAGGAGCGCAAGAATTGGCATGCTGACTGCAGGAATGTCCACCAGAGCAGTTGCTCGAAATTGAATGTTCATTTCTCCACCATAAGCCGCCTCCAAAGGCGTTTCAGAGAATTTGGCTGTACATCCAACCGCCTCACAACAGCAGACCACGTAACCACACCAGCCCAGGACCTCCACATCCAGCATCTTTACCTCCAAGATCGCCTGAGACCAGCCATCTGGACAGCTGCTGCAACAATTGGTTTTGTATGACCAAAGAATTTCTGCACAAACTGTCAGAAACCGTTTCAGGAAGCTCATCTGCATGCTCGTTGCCCTCATCGGGGTCTCGACCTTATCTCAGCAAAGGAGAAGTGCCTACTAACACAGATTTAGACAGATTTGTGAACAATATTTTAGAGAAATGGGCCTTTTGTGTACATAGAAAAATTTTAGATCTTCGAGTTCTGCTCATGAAAATGGGGAGCAAAAAAACAAAAGTGTTATGCTTTGTATTTTGTTCAGTGTAGTTGATTTTGTAAAACTTTTGACCTCATGTGTAGTTTTCAATTGTGTACCTTTTAGCACAGATAAAGTTTAACTTATTCACCTACCCAGAAACACAGACCTGCCACAATGTTAGTGTTACTAGCAAGGGCGTTAGCCTGACTCTGCCAGCCTTGTGCTCCCCCCCAATTCACTGGAGCTCTGCCTCGCTTACCATCCGAGAAAATACGCCCGACCAACCAATCTAACAGAAGACGGGCCGAGAGCCACCGATGTAGTGGCCAGCTCGAATTTGAAATTGCAGTCTCCTAAAATCAACAATGGCTAGGAGATAGATACATTGGAGGCCATTCGGCCCTGTCCTGGAGAAAATCCCGGTATCAGCGACTTATAGCCGCAACAAGATGAATGTTTGGTTAGTTTTTTGAATGGAAATGATGTTGAAGCGCGAACTCCCTACAGATTGTCATATCTACTTAATAGCAATCAGGAAAAACAGAGCTCAACAGTTTGTTTCTTGTAAGGAGAACAGAAAGAGCACCTTTGGTTCTTTTTAAGTGAATGAGTGAAGGCTAAAAATTTGTAGATGGGCATATGTATGGGTACAGTATTAACTTTAATGTACTGATCAGTTTGTTTTCGCTGCATTCCTGGTATGAAGGACTGTAGTTTCCAGCGGAAGTACTAGGCGGCTGAGCTGGCGCATAACATACATCATCGCCAAACGTTCGTGATTAGTTTACGGGTACACCAATGATTTTAAACTTCTGACAAGCACCCATCCACCAGGAAGTTAACACTTGTCAATGACCACAACCCAGACTCTGTGTACGAAGCAAAGCAAAGTAGCAGCGACTGGTTTGACCATGCTACAAGGGCGTAGGTTTAATGTGAGAATTGGTAGGGACACGTATGTGATGCGAGGATGCAGGCTGGAAAATTTTCGTAAATCTGAGTGCAGATGCTGCCTTTACTGTATACAGAGACTATCCAAATGTCTCATGGTTTGTGAGGTGTGCGTGTTGTTTGGACTTGTCTTTGCGGCTCTCGTCCCGGGACGATATCATATTCCTGGACTATCGAATTCTTTACCCAGCTGGCTGATTGAGCTGGGGCGGCGCTTTCCCAGATTCTGTATAAGCAGGAAGTCCGGCACGCCCCCTTCGCGAGAGAGTCTTTTTTGTTTCGCACTATAGCCGAAGATATCTGTAGTCAGCTTTTGTTTGTCTTTCTATCTTCTTATTATTGGAGTTTCTTCTCCCTTTTTCTATCTCGCTTTGCTCCCGTGGTTCGGACTATTATACGCCCTTTTGGAGGCGCGAATACTTTCGTTTGGTCTGTATTATTCTCTGTGTTTGTATTGTGTCCATGCTACCCTCTTTCTCTCTGGTCGTTGCACTTGGCCTCCTAATTCTACCAGCCATTACAGAACACTCTAGCCACATGGAGTCGTCAGCAACGGCTGTGTTAGAGAAAGTTGTGGCAAACCAACAAGCTGTTCTCTCTGGATATGGCAAGGGTCTTTCTAGCCTGAACAATCAGCAGGCAGAGTTGGTGGAGAGAGTCCGCCTTCAGGCGAATGCCATGGAGAGACAGGAGAACGTTCTGTTAACTCTCACTGAGAGTATTAGATCCTTGTCCACGCAGATCACACAAAATGTTGCACAAGCACAATCCGTACATCTTCCCCAAGAGCCAAAACTTCAGTTAACCCTAAGATATGGAGGCGAGGCAGGAACATGTAAAGATTTCATTGCCCAATGTGAAATGTGTTTTAAAGCGCAGCCTTCACGGTTCGTGAATGAAGAGTCTCAGGTTTCATTTATTTTATCCCTGTTGACCGACACAGCACTCACTTGGGTCGGCCCACTTATTCGATCTAATTCACCGGTCGTGAATACTGTGGAGACTCTCGTTAGAGAAATGGTATTGGTGTTTGATCAGGATGTTTGTGGTCAGGACACGGCTACACGGTTAATGCATCTAAGGCAGGGCTCTGAAAGTGTCGCTGCGTTTTCAATCACATTTTGCTCCTTGGCGACAGAGACAGGCTGACCAGAAGCGCCTCTTATGACAGTGTTCGTTCACGCTTTGGCTGAGGTTAGGGAAGCTCTGGCTACATTGGAGCCTTGTTTGTCTCTGGGTTCGTTGGTTTGCACTGCGGTGCGAATTGATAATCGCATCCGCCAACGTAACAGGGAGAATTGTACTGCATTGACTCTTACTGGCAATGGGGCTAATGCTCCTAGCAGCGTGCATAAGGCTCCCATTCTGCCCACTGAAATTTCCACTCCTGGCGACCCTATGCAGGTTGAAGGCTCATATGAAAGCCGGGCTCATTAGCCCTTTCGCAGACGTATAATCTGCCATAATTGTAAAAAACCGGGACATATCCGTCCACGCTGCCCTGAGCTTCAGGGAAATGGGAAGTCCCTCTAGCAGTATGGGGGGCGCTAGAGGGACAGACGCAATTTCCCTTCCGAACTTTAATCCCTGTAGAATTGACTGTGAGGAGACAGAATATTTATCGAAGCTTTTGTGGACTCAGGCGCCGTGGATTGTTTTATGGATGTAGAGTGGGCTAGGAGACATTCCATTCCCATCCGCCCTCTTTTACATTCACGCTCTGTTAGGTCTTTGAACGGTCGCCCGCTGGGAACTGGATTTATAACCAAAGTTTCTGAATCATTGACTGAGTTCATCTCTTTTGGTGGCCATTCTGACGAGCTCCGGTTTTTTATTATCAGTTCTCCTGCTTTCCCTGTCGTTTTAGGACACTCTTGGCTTCGGGAACATAGGCCTTACATCATTTGGGGAGTCAGAATAACCCAATCATCCAGTGGGGCACTGATTGTGGGTCCCACTGTAGGGAGAGTTTGGCGTGTCATCCCGGGTATCAACCTATTGGGGAGGCAGACACTTGGAGTGATTCTGAGGAGTTTGTCTCACACAACCCTCCTAATCTACAGAAAGGGGCGGAGGAGGGGTTGGAGTGGGATCCTCAATTTGACTGGCAGCAGCTAGAGGAGGATTGCTATTCGTAGGATTTCTCTGACTCGGAATCTGACATGGAGATGACAGGTTCTGAACAGGGTGAGAATTTGGGGGCTGCTCTGAACTTTTGTCTGCTTCTTAATGTTCCTAACGATTATGCTGATTTTGCAGAGGTTTTTAGCAAGCAATGGGCCTCGACTTTACCTCCTCATCGCACGTTCAATTGCGAGATCAATCTCCACCCGGGTACCACTCCCCCCGGGGGTTCATCATACTCGCTGTCAGGGCCATGAGCGAAAGGCCATGCGAGAATATATTCAGGAGGCTCTGGCTAATGGATTTATTTGGCCCTCCACGTATCCTGCTGGAGCGGGGTTCTTTTTTGCGGGCAAAAAAGATGGCGGCCTGAGACCCTGTATTGATTACAGGTGCCTGAATAATATCACTATTAAACACCGATACCCACTTCTGTTGATGAACTCCGCCGTTGAGCGTCTGCAGGAGGAGGTGTTTTTTTACTAAGCTTGACCTCTGGAATGCTTATAACTTGGTTCTGATCCGGGAGGGGGATGAGTGGAAAACGGCATTTAATATACATGACGGGTACTATGAATATTTGGTCATACCATTTGGATTAGTTAAATACCCCTCTGTGTTCCAGGCACTAGTTAATGATGTCCTCTGAGAGATATTGGAGAGATTTGTCTTTGTCTACCTTGATGATATTCTGATATTTTCTTCAACTCTCTCGGAGCATAAACAACACATCAGACAAGTGCTTGAGGCCCTCCTCAAAGCCAAGCTTTTTGTCAAGGCTGAGAAATGCGTTTTACATGCCAAGACAGTTTCGTTTCTTGGCTTCATTGTTTCGGAAGGGTCGGTCCGCATGGATTCTGACAAGGTGGCAGCAGTCAAGGATTGGCCTGCCCCTCAAATTGTCATGGAGGTGCAATGGTTTTTGGGGTTTGCTAATTTTTAGAGGAGGTTTATCCATAATTTTAGCGTGGTAGCTGCCCCCATTATCACGCTCACTAAGAAGAATACCTCCTCGTCGTTTGCTTGGTCTCCAGCAGCTGAGGCTGCTTTTCAGGAGTTAAAGAAATGATTTAGCTCAGAACCCATTCTCGTTTTGCCCGACCCCTCCCTCCCATTTGTTGTGGAGGTAGATGAGTCGGAAGTCGGGTGGGTGCCATTTCGTCTCAGCGCCCCCTTCGGGAGAATAAGTTGCACCCATGCGCCTACTCCTCCCGGTCGTTGTCGGCGGCCAAACAGAATTACAGCATTGGTGACCGGGAGCTGTTGGCTGTCAAGTTGGCGTTAGAAGAGTGGCGCCATTGGTTGGAGGGGGCTGAACATCCGTTAGTGGTTTGGACAGATCATAAAAATCTCCAATACATCCAACAGACTAAACGATGTAATTCTCGGCAGGCACGGTGGTCGTTGTTTTTCAACCGCTTTAACTTTACGTTAACTTATCGCCCGGGTTCTAAAAACATCAAGCCCGACACTTTGTCGCGGATTCACAACCACTCCGGTCGCGACCCCATTCTTGAGCCGGTTATCCCGGCAGCTCAGATTGTGGCTCCCATTCAGTGTGACGTTGAGTCTGTTGTGCGGGAGGCATTGAGAACTGATCCCGGTCCTGGTGGGGAGCCGCCTGGCTGTTTGTTTGTTCCGTTGGCAGTATGGTTCCAAATTCTCTAGTGGGGGCACTCTTCCCGCCTGGTGGGTCACCCAGGGGTTCATCGGATCAAGCAGCTCTTGGCCCGACGTTTTTGGTGGCCCAGCATGATTGAGAACATCCGGGAGTTTGTAGCGGTGTGCTGTATCTGTGCTAGGAACAAGACTTCCCATCTCCCCCCCCGGTCTGCTGCGGCCGTTGCCCGTCCCTAAGCACCCATGGAGCCGTATCGCTCTTGTTTTTGTTAGGGGGCTGCCTGTTTCTGAAGGCAACACGGTCATCCTGGTCGTGGTCGACCGTTTTTCTAAGGCCACCCACTTTATCGCGCTGCCCAAGCTGCCTTCGGCGCGGGAGACGGCCCTTCTTGTTGTGGACCATGTTTTCCGGCTGCATTGCCTCCCTCAAGATGTAGTTTCTGACCGGGGCCCTCAATTTATGGCCTAATTCTGGCGTGCGTTTTCCAACCAGTTGGGGGCCACCGTGAGCCTTTCCTCTGGTTTCCACCCAGAGACTACCGGGCAGACGGAGCGAACCAACCAGTCGTTGGAGAATACGCTTCGATGTTTAGCAGCTGACAACCCATCCTCGTGGAGTCGATTTTTAGTATGGGCTGAATATTCCCACAATTCACTGGGTAACTCCTCCACAGGCCTTTCCCCGTTTGAGGCTCAGTTGGGTTATCAGCCTCCACTGTTTCCTGAGACTGACAGGGATTCAGAGGTTCCTTCGGTTAATCACTTTGTTCGGCATTGTTGGTCAGTTTGGGCCAGGGTCCGTTCCTCCTTGTTGTGCTCTGGATGGAAACAAAAGACCACCGCAGATAGAAGGCGCCGTTCGGCCCCATCTTATCGGGTTGGCCAAAGGGTCTGGCTTTCCACGCGGGACCGGCCCTTGAGAGTGGAATCACGGAAGTTGGCTCCCCGCTTCATTGGTCCTTTGAAGATTGTGCGAAGGATCAATCCTGTCACAGTCTGGTTGAAGCTCTCTAGATCCTTAAGGATCCACCCCTCTTTTCATGTCTCCAGGCTCAAACTGGTTGGCACTTGCGTCCTGGCTCCGGTCGACAAACCCCCACCGCGGATGATTGAGGGGGGGCCTGTTTACACTATGCGTCGTATTTTAGTCGAGAGGCGCGTGGGTCATGGCGCCCAGTTTTTAGTCGATTAGGAAGGTTATGGTCCTGAGGAGCGGTGCTGGGTTCCCTCTCGGAATATCTTGGATCCCACCCTTATCTTAGAGTTCCGTGCATGGAGTTCTCTGGGAACTTCTGGAGTCGTTCTTTAGAGGGGGAGGTCCTGTCATGGTCCGTGAGGTGTGCGTGTTGTTTGGACTTTTCTTTGCGGCTCTCGTCCCGGGATGATATTGTATTCGTGGACTATCGAATTCTTTACCCAGCTGGCTGATTGAGCTGGGGCAGCGCTTTCCCAGATTCTATATAAGCAGGAAGTCTGGCACGCCCCCTTCGCTAGAGTGTCTGATTTTAGCTTCGCACTATAGCCGAAGATATCCGTAGTCAGGTTTTGTATGACTTTCTATCTTCTTACTATTGGAGTTTCTCCTCCCTTTTTCTATCTCGCTTTGCTTCCGTGGTTCTGACTATTATACGTCTTTTGCAAGCGCAAGTACTTTCGTTTGGTCTGTATTATTCTCTGTGTTGGTACTATGTCCGTGCTACTCTCTTTCGCTCTGGTCGTTGCACTTGGCCTCCTAATTCTACTGGCCATTACAGAATGAGTGTTTCTCAGTTCTTTTAATTATGCTACGCAAGGTGCCTCCAAAATTTTCATCCAAAGATGCACTTACATAAACTTGCCACAACCTTACCTGACAGCTGCAAACCATCTCAGCGCACTCATGAAACCCGCTCAGATCTTGTAACTTGGACATTGATACCAAGTGAGTGGATATACAACAACGTTAGCAGGCCAGCTCGCGATCCTCTCTAATAAGCATCTTAATATGCGGTAACGCAATTGCAGCCACCATAAACACCTCAAAATGGACCACCGACTATGAATTGGACAAGCCGCAAACCGAGCATTAATCAGACTGGATCATGTTCGATTTACGATTACGTGGTTCTTTCATTTCCCCCACTGAGCCAAAGTTGGTTGGGACATTTTGACTTTCAAAGGTTATATTTGCTGAACATCATGAGACTAGCTTTAATGCTTTCCCTATAATTCCACAGAACAAGTCATAATTATGACCTCACCTGAAGCCCTGATACACCTGTATCCTCAACAGCTTGCTCTGTTTCTCTAGCTTGCTGCTGTGTTTCCTGGATGTAAAATAATGAATTAATAATGGCACCTTCACGGGATTTCTCCACTGAAATTCACCTCATGATTTGACATATCCAACTGGCTTATATTTACTACTGCTAGCAACACGATTACTAACCAAC
Source organism: Gymnothorax javanicus (assembly GCA_029692085.1). Classification (NCBI taxonomy): domain Eukaryota; kingdom Metazoa; phylum Chordata; class Actinopteri; order Anguilliformes; family Muraenidae; genus Gymnothorax; species Gymnothorax javanicus. Next base: position 6,515,908 of record CM056208.1, on the reverse strand, counting down.
ATGTGACAGAAACCAGGTTTAGTTCGCTAGTTGAAACTGGCGAACATGTTTAATTAACATTCGTTGACATTATTTTTCCGTTAAAACTAACTTAAGGTAACTAGCAAGTTTTCACTTTCAGTAACTATCTGTTTCTGACTAGTTAGATCACTTATTCAACCAACTTGGCATTCAGTTTGGTGAAATATTAGCAGCATGACTTAACATGGAGCAGCTTTTTTTCCTCACGCTCTCAAACAATGAAATTTCCCCAAAAGTGATACGTACCTAAGGTAATATCTATGTTATATCATGAGTTCGGCCATGGGAAAAGTGCTATAGTTTTGCGATTAAGAAAAATCTGGAACAAATGCCAAATTACGGTTCTCTTCTATGGGTATGCCATTGCAAACACATGTAATCAAAGCTGGCGATCCAGTTGTGAGCCTCAAGCGCTGATTTGATTGTAAATGCTATGGAAGGAGGAAAGAGAATTCTCAGCTTGGGACAGTCGTGTAGCCACAAACTTTCTCCTGAGCTGATGTACAACAAACGGATAGATTCATTAGCAGCCAAAAAAGAGTGGCAGGAAATGAGAATTATTGGCCATCTTGAAGCTAACAGGCGCACAATTGTTACTTCCGAGATGACGACGTCTACCAAAAAGCCCCCGAAGAAAAGAAAGGCGGCTGTTATTTCATTGAAGGCACTGAAATCTGTTGGAACACTTATCAATTTCTCATGGGGTGAGTGTCAGAACATACATGTTATTTACTTCATGTTGCATAGTTACAGTATGTTGTTAGCTTAGTCAAAGGATTGCTTTGGCTAGACAGTTTACACAGAGTATGCTTTCGTTTATCAATCCATCGTGATTTACAGACTGTCCAAGTTATTTACTTGGTACTGTATGATTATTAAAGTGTCATTGTTAGCTCAGTCTTAGCTTTGTAAACAACTTACTCTTGCATAATGTTTAGCAAACAATTGTTTCGTGTTAAACGCTATCTTTTGTTAATCCACAATGAGTTTCTGGAATTTTTGAAGAGGCCACCAAGACACATGATCAGAGCAGGGCTTATGACAACATATACTTGGATTTTCTGAAAGCATTTGATAAAGTACCACATAAGAGACTAATTTTTAAAATGAGCTCCATTGGAGTAACAGGAGGTATTCTGGAGTGGATTCAAAACTGGTTACAGGACAGAACACAAAGAGTGGTGGTCACTGGAATCTCATTTCAGCTAGGTATGGTGGGGAGTGGCGTCCCTCAGGGATCAGTGTTGGGACCCCTGCTGTTCCTCATCTACATTAATGACCTTGATAGAAATATTGAGAGCAAATTAGTTAAATTTACAGATGATACGAGATTGGGAGGTTTGGCAAATAGTTTAGACTCTACTAAAGTGATTTAGGAGGATTTGGATAGAATCCGGAATTGGGCAAAAATGTGGCAAATGAAATTTAGTTTAGCAAAATGTAAAGTTGTACATGTAGGTAATAAAAACATTAGACAGGATTACTTCATGGGAGGTTTAAAACTGGAATGAGCTCCACATTAAAAGATCTGGGAGTGATTGTTGACCAAACCCTCACAGGTTCTAGTCATTGTGCCATAGCAGTTAAAAAAGCCAATCAGATGCTGGGATACATTGCCAAAAGTATTGAGTACAAATCCAAGGAGGTGATACTTCTCTTGTACAACACTTTCGTCAGACCACATCTGGAATATTGTGTACAGTTCTGGGGACCATACTTTAAGAAAGATATAGAGGCTCTTGAAACAGTTCAGAGAAGAGCAACTAAGCTGATTCCGGGTATAAAAGATGAAAGCTATGAGTAGAGGCTGAAGATCCTTAATCTCTTTAGTCTTAGGAAAAGGAGACTCAGTGGTGATCTGATTGAGGTCTTCAAATATGTTAAAGGGATTAACAAAGTGAATTATGTAGGATCCCTTCGTCCAAGTTCTGCTAGTAGAACTCGGGGTCATAAATGAAAGTTGACCAAGGGTAAATTTTGCACTGATATTAGAAAATTTTTTTCACCCAAAGAGTAATTTCAATGTGGAACAGCTTGCCTGACCATATTGTTAAGGCAGAAACCTTGGGAATTTTCAAGAGCAGGCTTGACTTAAAGCTAGATACCATTGAGTCATTGAGTATCTGAAGTGATATATTCACAATAGTTAAAAGAAACTGGCGAGCCTGGTTGGGCTGAACGGCCTGTTCTCGCCATTCATGTTATGTTATGTTTCAAAATATAGGTGACGAATGTATGACTATATGTCACACTGTTATTGCTAGTTCAGTCTTTCTTTGAACAAAGTCTGCAATGTGTAGAATTGCAAACAGTTTTACTTTTAGATGCTATTTTCTAGCAACACTCTAAGGTAGACAAAATTTATAAGAGTGATACACTTGTTAATGGCAAGGAGAGGCTATTCAAAATGGATATGTATGAACACAATGAAATATGCAAATCATGCACACATCGAAACAGGGTGAGGTTAAGGTGTGAAAGCAACTGCTATTCATTTGAATAACACACAAGCAAACTGATCTGTATGAACACAATGAAATATTATGCAAATCATGTTCACATCGAAACTGGGTGGCGTTTAGGTGTGGAAGCAACTGCTATTCATTTGAATAACACATGAGACTATGATGTTTCCATACTACACATATTTTATAAAATACATTAACCAAGTCTTTTCTTTATTTGTATTTTTCAGAATTGGCAAAGAAACTCTCTTTGACGTCATCAGACACTTTGATGAGAATGGGGCAAGACCACGCTTCAGAAAGAAAGGCCCACGGCCTCAGCATCCCAGGCTCATCAGCCGTGAACAGATTGTCAGGGCTGTAGAATTCATAAAGAACTACGCTGAAGACAATGCCATCATGCTGCCAGGCCAGCATTCTGGACATAGGAATTGGCATGTGAAGTTGCTGCCAACCCATGTATCTAAGGCCTCTGTGTGGCGTCTCTATGTGAAGTCTGCCGAGGAGCTTGGTATGTGTACAAGTTTATTTCTGTAGAAGAGTGAAATGCTTCTAATGACTAGTGATGTTAAACAGTGTTGACAGGTAAAGCATAAACTAAGAAATATTTGTGTTTTCAGGGGAGCGTGCAGTTTGCAAATCAAGCTTCAAAGCACTGTGGAACCAGCTGCTGCCGCACCTCAGGAGCTGCAGGCCACCACAGATCTCTGCTAGCAGTTCCAACAGAATAACGACCAACTGCTGCAGAGCGCAAACCTTCCAGTGGGGATCAAGTCTGCAGCAGTCAAGAAGCAGCAGGATCATCTCAACCTGGTACAGAGAGAGAGGGCCGCGTACAATGAGATGACTTCTGCATGCAAACAGATCTGCAGAGACTCACAGCTGTTTTTTGGTCCCTCCCCACCAGCAAGCAAGAAGATCAGAATGCATTACAGTTTTGATTTTGCACAGCAGGTACTACTTGTCACACGTCACATGTTATTTAGCTATTTAGTTTTTGTGTTTTTGTTCTTGTCTTTTCCCATTGTTTAATTTATTTGGTGTTTAAAAGCACACAGCTTTCATGTTAGTTAATCCTTTTTTCCTTTCTATCTTCTACTGATGCACTTCCCCTCAAATCCTCTTCAGCCTTGGCTGATGTACAGTACCAGCATGGATAAAGGTTCCACTTTCGCCAACGCACCATTGGCCGTGATTCAGCCGAAAGTCAGGTGGACGTGTCCTGCCCACTGAACCGGGAAGTAGAGTGAGAGAGAAGGCATGTTCGCCGGCCGTTTCACACATATCTTAGTGTAAATCCCCGTCGCAAAGAAGTCCAAATAAGTTCAGCGTTGAAATTTTTTCGTCGGATTTTCGTCAGACAACATGACGTTCATTGTATTTGTAGTATAGTGTAAACGCCTTAAGTAATTTTTGCTACAGATTTTCTTTTCCGCAGTTGGCAATATATTTATTTCCAGGAAAGTTAATATCTGCAAATTAATGTCTTTTTGTCATAATATTTTTGCCGTAATATTTACCGATAAGAATTTAGAAATGAAACCTTTGGTTCTAAAGCACCGTTATCGGAGAAAGCAAAACAACAGCAACATGTTTTGCCACCACTTTAATATTATTTAAATTATGAACAAAACCCGCACTTCTGAAAATAAAAATAAAATATGCAAATATCTATGTACTTGTACAAAAGTAACTTACAATAACGGTGTCATTTTTTCCTAAGTCCGCAAGAAATGTTTCGGCCTTTGGAAATCTGGAGGTTTTAGTCCTCGTTATGAAAATGCCAAACAACTCTCAGTCAAGAAAGCGGTGACTTGTTCAGTCGGATCAAACGGTTGAACGTAACGTGTGCTAACTTTTGTCGCCTTTTACTCATAATTTGAGAGCTAATCTCAAGAATAAACTTTGGCTGTTACTGACAAATTAACGCGATAAAGCCCTTCTCAGTTGCAAGTGTCATGGGGTAGCGCGGATTAAAAACTGTTCTCTCCATGGGACTGATTATGTTTTCACATTTGTGCGAAATGATCACTTATCTACCTTAGGTATACTGTCTAAAACATTTATATTCTGATTTAATGGTATAGTTATCAATTTGCGAATTGTGTGCAAGCCAATGTCTCACATTATTAAGACCAATAGCTATTTCGCCACGGCAAATTATGTACATTTACAGTGACACGAGCAAGATTTAAAATTTTGGCCATCCAACGAGAAATTATAAATGTATTAATAAATATTTTGTGACCATAAATGTGTAAGTTGTCATCCATAAGGAAAGCGTTTCTACTTCATGACTACTCCTACTTCTAACTGCTTCTTACAGAATTAGATATTTGAAAACTCTAATAACAAAAACATCGATTGACTTGTAAATAAGTCATATCCGAAACAGTTGCAGTAGTTTATTCTGGCCAAAATTCAAGGCCTACAATAACATCTGGTACACACCAGTCATACCCAAAAACCGCTCCCCCCTATCGACAGTGCCCCCAAGTTCTGCCTACCGGGACTACACTGACACCTGTTGTAATCCTCCTCCACCCGCCAGGCCGATCAGAGAAAGGTGGACGAAAACGCGAAGCCAACTTCTCGTTAACTTTAGCGGTACCTTTATCCACCCTGGTACTGTACTTCCTGACACCACGAAAATGTGGCCTGTTTGGGGTGTCATGTGAAGGGCTGCCAAAGCAAGTAAATTTCCTGATTAATGAGGGCATGTCATCAAGTAAGGGGAGTAATGAAGTCATCAGCTACATGCATCACTTTTTCAAGAACTTTGCAGTTGGAGAATCGGATGTGGATCTGCATTGTGTCAATTTCAGTGGGCAGAACTAGAACAACTACATGCTTTGGTATGGGGCCTGGCGGGTTGGACACAGCTTTCATTCCATGCTTAGTATCCATTTTCCGATTGCTGGCCACACCAAGTTGGCCCCTGACTGTGGTTTTGGACTGATAAAGCAGGCATTTATGAAGACCAGAGTCAACAGTTTAGCAGATATTGCCAAGGTTTGTTTATTTAGTTTGACAATTGTGAAATATGAACAGCATGTATTTTTAAAACGTCACTTATTTCCTAAAGTCATTTCCATTGTGGTCATTGCTATTAACAGGTAGTGGAAAACAGCTCTCCTGAGAGTCACCTCAACATCCCACAGCTTGTAGGAATGGCAGATGGCAGTGTGATAGTCAAGACCTTCAACTGGCAGGAGCACCTGAGTCCCTACTTCCGAAAGCTCCCACAAATCAAGAGTTATCAGCACTTCAGGTATTTATATTCAAAATTCCACACTCTGTGTATATACAGAAATAATTTCACATAATACATGATTCTGTTTCATGAGAAGACTGTGTCAAATATTTTTAATATCCCTTTTTGTGCATATTCTGTCGCAGTTTGATGCCAAACACCCAGCGGTTGTCTTTACGAGAACTCACAGTGGTGCGGAGCCTGTCGAGTTCCAGTTGCTGCGCAAGCCAGGGGTTCTGCCCCGGTTGATGGTCTTCCTGTCCTGGCTCCACTCAGACTATCCATGGACAGACAGGCTTATCTTTATGAAAAGATCAGGCCTTTCTGTTCAGATGAGGCTAAAGACACCACATGCCCAGCGCCAAAAGACACATCACAGCGGAGCGTGCAGAAGAGAATCATTGTTTGAAATCCTTAGATCCTGAAAGAATTTAATGTTTTGCAATTTTTACAATTTACCCTCTTGTATTTCTAAGCTTAAGTATCTTCAACCCCAATTCCGAAATAGTTGGGACGAAGTGTAAATTCTGAATGAAATCAAAATTCAATGACTTTCAAATCACCTGAGCCAATATGTTATCTACAATGGAACATAGATAACATTTCAAATGTTGAAACTGAGACATTTTACATTTTTATCCACAAAATGAGCTTATTTCAAATTTTCTGGCAGCAGCAGGTCTCAAAAAAGTTGGGACACTGGCAAAAAAAGTGCCTGGTGTAGGAAAGAGGGGTATAGGTTTATGGGGCACTGGAACTTCTTCTGGGACAGGGGTGACCTGTTCAAGCCAGATGGGCTGCACCTGAACCGGAGGGGTACCTTTGCACTGGATCAGCGTATGTTGAGGGTAGCACAGGATTATTTAAACTAGGGACTTGGGGGGCAGGGAGGTTAGAGAGTGTTACACAGAGGGAAATGCAGACTGCCCTGATGGAAGCTGACAGCGTTACATATACTATTGATGATATATTTTTAAAGCAAAAAAGCGTGGTGAGGGGCTTTGAGCAGCAGGCACATGGGAAATCGAAGGGGAAGAGCGTTCGTGATAACCTGAAATGTTTTTATCTAAATGCAAGAAGCATTGAAAATAAATTTCGAGAACTTGAGGCCGTTATGATTAGTGAGGGTTATGACATAGTTGGGATTACAGAGACATGGCTTAGTGAAGAGGATGGAGATGAATATAATGTAGAAGGTTATAAGCTCTTTTAGGAAGGATAGATGCAATAGGCGAGGAGGGGTGTAGCACTCTATGTGAACGAACACATAACTGTGCAGGAAATTCCTGAAATTGAACATTCCTTGCCCCTGGAAGAAGATATCTGGGTCAGGCTCACTGGCAAACACGAGACTGGTTTAAACATAGGTGTATGCTATCGACCACCAGCTTTGGACAGTACAGTCAATGAAATGCTCTTTAAGAGGATTACGCAAGCTTGTAGAGGAGGAGGGACTATTATTATGGGAGACTTAAATTATCCTGGTATTGATTGGCAAAAGGTGAAAGGACAGGGGAGGGGGAGGAAGAATTTCTAGATGTCATAAATGATAATTTTTGGTGCAGTATGTTAATAAACCTACAAGAGAGAAGGCAATTTTAGACTTAGTGCTCTGCAATGACCCAGACAGAATTAGCAATGTTGAGGTACGGGAGCCACTTGGGACAAGTGATCACTCTACTATTAATTTTGAGGTTTCATGGGAAGTTAAAAGGTGTATTCAAAAACAAAAAATTTTCAATTTTAGGCAAGCAAACTTTGACAGGATGCGCTCATATCTAAGTGAAATAAAATGGGAGACACTCCTGGACTGTGAGTCTGTAACTGAGATGTGGGAAAGATTTAAGGGGGTTTTACTTGATTCACAATGCAAATTCATTCAAAAGGTGTCCAAAAGTAAGCTGAAAAAGCAGAATCCTCAGTGGATGACCGCAGCTATTCAGAGGAGTTTGAGGAAAGGAGGAATCTTTATAAGATGTACATAGAGGATAACAATGAGATTACTAAGGCCGAATACTGTAAAAATGCGGGCTGTGGTCAAAAAGAGCTGAGGAATGCTAGAAGACTGTCTGAAAGACAAATTGCAGAGGGGCAAAAACTAACCCTCAGCGCTTCTTTCAGTACTGTAGTAGAAAAAGGAAAGTCAAAAGAGCAGGTTAAGTGCATAAAGAATAAAAATGGATCGCTGCTTTATAATAACAAGGATATTGCGGACACCTTAAACGGTTACTTTGTTGAGAATTTTACCTTAGAGCGGGTCTTTATTCGGCCAGAGGGCATGTCCGATGCTCAAGATTATTTGGCGGAAATTGAGGTTAGGGATAACGTAGTATTAGACAAGTTGCATAAACTAAAGGCAGATAAGGCGGCGGGTCCTGATGGCTTATATCCTAGAGTGCTCAGGGAAGTTAGTGAGATCATCTTTAAGCCGCTATCCGCCATCTTTAGACGGTCTTTAGAAACTGGAGAAATACCAAATGATTGGAAACAGGGTAATATAATGCCAATATATAAGAAAGGGGACCGTACTGAGCCAGGTAATTACAGGCCAGTCAGTTTAACTTGCATTGCGTGCAAAATATTGGAATCTATCGTAAAAGATGAGCTGGACTTATTTCTTGAACGTAACCATATCTTGAGGGATAGCCAACATGGTTTCCGTTAAGGAAGGTCATGCCTAACAAACCTTCTGGAATTTTTTGAAGAGGCCACTAAGACTTATGACCAGAGCAGGGCTTATGACATCATATATTTGGATTTTCTGAAAGCATTTGATACAGGACCGCATAAGAGACTAATTTTTAAAATGAGCTCCATTGGAGTTACAGGAGGTATTCTGAAGTGGATTCAAAACTGGTTGCAGGACAGAACACAAAGAGTGGTGGTCAGTGGTATCTCATCTGAGCTAGGTATGGTGGGGAGTGGCGTCCCCAGGGATCGGGTGTTGGGACCCCTGCTGTTCCTCATCTACATTAATGACCTTGATAGGAATATTGAGAGCAGATTAGTGAAATTTGCAGATGATACTAAATTGGGAGGTTTGGCAAATAGTTTAGAGTCCACTAAAGTGATTCAGGATGATTTGGATAGAATCCAGAATTGGGCAGAAATGTGGCAAATGAAATTTAATGTAGCTTAAATGTGAAGTAGTACATGTAGGTAATTAAAACATTAGACGGGATTACTTCATGGGAGGTTTTAAACTGGAATGTGCTCCACAAGAGAAAGATCTAGGAGTGATTGTTGACCAAACCCTCACAGGCTCTAGCCATTGTGCCGTAGCAGTTAAAAAAGCCAATCGGATGCTGGGATACATTGCCAAAAGTAGTGAGTTCAAATCAAAGGAGGTGATGCTTTTTGTACAACACATCTGTCAGACCACATCTAGAGTATTGTGTACAGTTCTGGGGACCATACTTTAAGAAAGACATAGAGGCTTTAGAGAAAGTTCAGAGAAGAGCCACGAAGCTAATTCCGGGTATTAAAGATGAAAGCTATGAGAAGAGGCTGAAGATCCTTAATCTCTTTAGTCTAAGGAAAAGGAGACTAAGGAGTGATCTGATTGAGGTCTTTAAATATGTTAAAGGGATTAACAAAGTGAATAATCCTTCAACCAAGTGTTGTTAGTAGAACTCAGGGTCACAAATGGAAGCTGACCAAAGGTAAATTTAGCACTGATATTCGGAAATATTTCTTCACCCAAAGAGTAATTTCGGTGTGGAACAGCTTGCCTGACCATATTGTTGAGGCAGAGACCTTTGGAGTTTTCAAGAGCAGGCTTGACTTAAAGTTAGATACTATTGAGTCATTGAGTCTGAAGTGATATATTCACGATAGTACAAAGAAACTGGCGAGTTTAGTTGGGCTGGAATGGCCTGTTCTGCCATTCATGTTTTGTTATGTTATGTTATATATTATTGTATATATTACATATACTTCTCATGCATGCATACTTATTATATTACACCACCCAAATTTGACCCATTTGCCACTCAGATTTGAAGGTCCTAAAGTTGGAGAAACCAGTCAGACTTTGTGGCCAGGATGTTTGTGTACGCAGCTTGTGACATGTCCTAAGACATATCTTAAGATACAGACTTTAACGACACGCTGTGAGAGTTTTTGGAGTGACAGCAGTTACTTACATGTCTTAGCGCTGTCCTAAGTTTGATATCTTACGTCAAGCACTTACGATAAGTTTGGTGCAACCACCCCTTAGTTAGCTTTGTGGCCACCAACCACGCCCAGGAGATCTAATATCCGGCAGGTTTCATTTTTTTAATGATGTTTGCATCTCTGAGTTGCTAGTCAGTAAAATCAGTAACACTGAATTTCACTTTTGGGGAGAAAACCAGCTAATGGAAGAGTGATCTTCTCTGGGTTAAAATTGTCTTTAAAAAAGACAGTTGGGTCTTAAGTTGTCTTTAAAAAGACAGTTGTTTGTTGACGCCGACCACCTCAGCAGTGGTCATCTTCTGAGTCAAATGGCAAAAAAGGTCTTCACTGCCTATTTATCTAGTCAAAGTCATGTCTGATAGGTTGTTGTAGAATGTTACAACTCTTGGAATAAGGTTGGTGATTGCAATTTGCAAAACAAAACCAAATCTTTCCTGACAGAGTGATGTCACAGCCAGTCATGCATCATCTCAGGAGGCTGCCATTAACACAGTCTGAATTCAGTCTGCACACAACGACAAGGTCTTGTAATGCCCCTCCCTTCGGACATACAAGTCCCGGCTACCTGCCCTTCACCAATTAATCGCTTATCCTCTGTTCCTCCTCCTTAATTAGTGTAACCTTTTTCCTTTTAGTTCATTAACATTCCTTAGTATTTAGAGTAGCTTAGTTTCTCCCCCACATGGGCAGGTAGTCTTAGTTCGTTCCCCTTTGTTGTGTGCACTCTTTGTGGTTTCCCTGCAGTTTTGTATTTGTTTGCCTTTCCTTCACCTATTTAATATAATCCACATCCCTGCACTTGGGTCCTCGGTTCAGCTCTTGCCCTGGCGCCTTTTAACATCTGTGGGTGCCAGGGCGTGACAGGTCTTCAAAGACAGAAGCTCTGAAATGAAATGAAGGGTACATTCATGTTTCATCTTATTCATTATCTGTCTCTACAAGGAGAGGAGTTTCCAAATATCCGTGGAAGCTCATGCTAATAATAATATGCACTTTAAGGGACCTACTTTGGAGAGGCCCCAGAGCAGGACAAAGTCTTCAGCTGCTTTCACACCGGATGTAAAACAAATTTTTCGCACTACAGATTACATTCAAAGTCAATGCAAAGACCCGAATACACGCCAACTGTAATGGCTGGTAGTATACAGACACCAAGCGCAACGACAGAGAGAAAGATAGTAGCATGAACACAGTACAAACACAAAGAATAATATAGACCAAACGCAAGTACTCGCGCTTCCAAAGGATGTATAATAGTCCCAACTACCTAGCAAAGCGACATAGAAAAAAGGGAGAAGAAACCTACTAATAAGAAGATAGAAAGTCATACAAAACCGGAGATCCTACTTATAGATTCTGGGAAGGCCCCAGCTCAATCAACCAGTTGGGTAAGAATTTGATGGCCCAGGGAATACGTGAGCATCATCCCGGACGAGAGCCGCTATCACCACTTTGGATCATGGTTCCTCATAGACACTCTACATCATCTTGGGTTTTGTTGTTCATACCAGGAGGTGCACCAGTTTGAAAGGAATGCAGCAAAGTTCCATGGAACAAACATTCCCAACCTGACAACAGAGTTTGTGCAATATGTGGCTGACAATGTCGACCATAATATCCGCACACTTGATGGCCATGGCACATTCCATGGTATGGGGATGATTGCAGCCATTACTCCCAGAGTCAGATCAAGTCAGCCAATCCCCAGGCTAAAAGTTAAAAAGACCGGAGCCAGGACACTAGTGCTAATCGGTTTGAGCCTGGAGACATGACAAGAGGGGTGGATCCGTAAGGATCTAGGGAGCTTCAACCAGACTGTGACAGGATTGATCCTTCGCACAATCTTAAAAGGACCAATAAAGCGGGAGCCAATTTCCGTGACTCCACTCTCAAGGGCAGGTCCAGCGTGGAAAGCCAGACCCTTTGGCCAACCCGATAAGATGGGGCCGAATGGCGCCTTCTATCTGCGGCGGTCTTTTGTTTCCGTCCAGAGCGCAACAAGGAGGAACGTACCCTAGCCCAAACTGACCAACAACGCCGAACAAAGTGATTAGCCGAAGGAACCTCTGAATCCCTGTCAGTCTCAGGAAACAGTGGAGGCTGATAACCCAACTGAGCCTCAAACGGGGAAAGGCCTGTGGAGCAGTTACCCAGTGAATTGTGGGAATATTCGGCCCATGCTAAAAATCGACTCCACGAAGATGGGTTGTCAGCCGCAAAACATCGTAGAGTATTCTCCAAAGACTGGTTGGTTCGCTCTGTCTGCCCGTTAGTCTCTGGGTGGAAACCAGAGGAAATGCTCATGGTGGCCCCCAACTGGTTGCAAAACGCATGCCAGAATTTAGCCGTAAATTGAAGGCCCCGGTCAGAAACCACATCTTGAGGGAGGCCATGCTGCCGGAAAACATGGTCCACAACAAGAAGGGTCGTCTCCCGCGCCAAAGGCAGCTTGGGTAGCACGATAAAGTGGGCAGCCTAAGAAAAACGGTCAACCATGACCAGGATTGCCGTGTTGCCTTCAGAAACAGGCAGCCCCATAACAAAATCAAGAGCGATATGGCTCCACGGGCGCTTGGGGACGGGCAACGGCCGCAGCAGACCAGAGGGGGAGGTGGGAAGTCTTGTTCCTATCGCAAATACAGCATGCCGCTACAAACTCCCGGATGTCCTCAATCATGCCTGGCCACCAAAAACATCGGGCCAAGAACTGCTTAGTCCAATGAACTCCCAGGTGACCCGCCAGACGGGAAGAGTGCCCTCACTGGAGAACTTGGGACCGCACTGCCAAAGGAACAAACAAACAGCCAGGCGGCTCCCCACCAGGACCGGGATCATCTCTCAACGCCTCCCGCACAACAGACTCAACGTCCCACTGAATGGGAGCCACAATCTGAGCTGCCGGGATAACCGGCTCAGGAATGGGGTCGCGACCGGAGCGGTCGTGAATCCGCGACAAAGCGTCGGGCTTGATGTTTTTAGACCCCGGGCGATTGGTTAACATAAAGTTAAAGCGGTTGAAAAACAACGACCACCGCGCCTGCCGAGAATTACGTCGTTTAGTCTGTTGGATGTATTGGAGATTTTTATGATCCGTCCAAACCACAAACGGATGTTCAGCCTCCTCCAACCAATGGCGCCACTCTCCTAACGCCAACTTGACAGCCAACAACTCCCGGTCACCAATGCTGTAATTCCGTTCGGCCGTCGACAACGACCGGGAGAAGTAGGCACATGGGTGCAACTTATTGTCCCGAAGGGGGCTCTGGGATAAAATGGCACCTACCCCAACTTCCGACGCATCCACCTCCACAACAAATGGGAGGGAGGGGTCGGGCAAAACGAGAATGGGTTCTGAGCTAAATCTTTAACTCCTGAAAAGCAGCCTCAGCTGCTGGAGACCAAGCAAACGACGAGGAGGTATTCTTCTTAGTGAGCGCAATAATGGGGGCAGCTACCGCGCTAAAATTACGGATAAACCTCCTATAAAAATTAGCAAACCTCAAAAACCGTTGCACCTCCTTAATGTTTTGAGGGGCAGGCCAGTCCCTGACCGCTGCCGCTTTGTCAGGATCCATGCAGACCGACCCTTCCAAAACAATGAAGCCAAGAAACAAAACTGTCTTGGCATAAAAAACACATTTCTCAGCCTTGACAAAAAGCTTGGCTTTGAGGAGGGCCTCAAGCACTTGCCTGACGTGTTTTTTATGCTCAGAGAGAGTTGAAGAGAAAATCAGAATATCGTCAAGGTAGACAAAGATGAATCTCTCCAACATCTCTCGGAGGACGTCATTAACAAGTGCCTGGAACACAGAGGGGGCGTTAACCAATCCAAACGGCATCCAATTCGTAGTACCCGTCATGCATATTAAATGCCGTTTTCCACTCGTCACCCTCACGGATTTGAACCAAGCGTAATGGGGAAAAAAAAAAAAGCCACTAGATGGCAGTATTGACATTTTTTTTGTTAAGCCCAGTCTGGAGCTAGGTTTTGGGGCATGTCCCCCATCCCTTGCTGTCCGCTACGCCATAACAAATTGGGGCCGTAACAAATTGGGGGCTCGTCCGAGGATAGACCATTGTGTGAGTCATTTATTGAAACTCTAAAATTTCAAATTGTGAAATTGTTTTTTGAATTTTCCTAGATATATATTGACAGATCAACAGCAATGGATGATTTCTTGGCATCACCAACCGTAGAGGTTTTGAAGTCTTTTAAAGAGACAGAACTGCTAGAAATATGCAGACAGTTAGAGCTGACAGATGTAAAACCAGCCATGCGAAAAGCAAGACTGGCTAGAGAGATTGTTGAATATTACATTGATGAAAATGTGTTTGCACCAGGAGATCTGGAACAGTTTCCAGTGGAAAATCCAAATGTAGAAATGGAACTTAAAAATGCTAGAGATTGAAAGAGAGGAAAGAGCATTCGAGAGAGCAGAAAGAGAAAAAGAAAGGCAGTTTGAGTTAGAAAAATTAGCAAGAGAAGAGAAAAAAGAAAGAGAGAAAGAGGAAAGAGCAGAAAGAGAGAGACAGAGAGATTTCGATTTACAGAAGTTAGACAGAGAAGAAAGGCTCCAAATGGAGCAACTAAAAATCAAAATGGAAGCTGAAAACAAATTTCATGCTAGCCAGGAGGTAAAGCTGGTGCCTCCATTCTCGGAGAAGGAGGTTGATCAGTATTTCCAGTGCTTCGAGAGGGTAGCTAAGAGTTGTCAGTGGCCAAAGGAACACTGGCCTCTGGTGTTGCAAACTGTCCTCAAGGGTAAAGCTCAACAAGCCTATTCGGCTTTGTCTGCAGATGATTCCTCTGATTATGAGGTTGTCAAAAAGGTTATTTTGACAGCTTATGAGTTGGTTCCAGAGGCTTACCGACAGAAATTCAGAGGTCTGAAGAAATCTGACAATCAGACTTATGTGGAATTTGCTAATGAGAAGAAGGTTTGCTTTGAGCGCTGGTGTACTTCTATGGAGGTCAAGGATGATTTCAACGCACTAAAAGAGATGGTGTTAGTTGAAGAATTCAAGAACTGTGTCAAGGATGATATTAAGATCTACCTTAATGAGAAGCAAGCACTGAATTTGCAATCAGCTGCCAAGTTTGCAGACGAATATGTTCTCACACATACGTCCAAATTTCAGTCTAGCAGTAACAATAGATGGTCCCAATTTCAGAAGAAAGGTAACGGTGATACCCAAGATTCCTCACCCAAAGACAAAGACAAATCTGGTGATGGTGCTCAGAAATCCAGTCAAAGGTCTGATCAAAGTGTGAAAGCTGACAGTGACAAAAGTGGTCTAGTTTGCAATTACTGCAAGAAATCTGGTCATGTTACAACTAACTGTTGGTTCCTTAAAGCTAAGAAAGAAAAAGAAAAGGATACCAAACCCAATGCCTTTGTGAAGACAAGGTTAGAAACCCCTGTAGTAGATGACCGATCTGCTAAATTGCCTGCTCCTTGTGAGGCTAAGAAGCCTGATACTGCTGACTTTGTGAGGGAGGAATTTCTTCCATTTGTGTCAGAGGGATTTGTGGCTCTGAATGAGCATTCTCCTCCTGTACTCATATATATCCTAAGGGATACCGGAGCTTCTCAGTCACTTTTGTTGATGGACTCCTTGGAGTTACGTGATGAGACCGCTTCTGGGGATTTCGTACTTGTACAAGGTATTGAAGGGAGGACTGTATCTGTACCCCTGCGCTCTATATTCTTGAAGTCAGATTTAGTTACAGGACAGGTAAAGGTGGGACTATGTCAAGTCTACCTATCAAGGGTGTTTCTCTGTTGCTAGGCAATGACCTGGCTGGGGGCAATGTAGTTCCCCCTGTTCATCTTACTTCACAGCCAAGCACTGAAGATGGCGATGAAGACCCATCTCTGTATCCTTCCTGTGCAGTGACCCATGCTATGGCTAAGAAGGCTCAAGAAGAGGATGATGTGGTGCCGTCCAGCACATTGACTAGTCATGACTCAGGTGGTTCGCCTCATGACTCTGTTCAGCCTACTATGGTTTCTCCGTTTGAGGACTTATCAGACACTTTTATCAGTTCTCTGTTCAGCCAGCCAGATGGGTCTGGTGATTCTGATGTGTCTGGAGACTTGTCTCTGTCCAGAAAGCGGTTGATTCAGGAGCAAACCAATGATCCTGAACTTTGTGTACTAAAGAAGAGAGCCCTTCTTGATGAAGAAATAGACGCAGTTCCAGTTGGGTATTATCTCAAGGATGGAGTGTTGATGCGGAAGTGGCGCCCTCCTGATATCCCTGCCAATGCAGATTGGGCAGTGGTCAAGCAAATTGTTGTTCCAAAGGTCTACAGGAATGAGATCTTAACAATGGCTCATAGTTTGCCTTTAGGAGGTCATCTTGGTGTTAACAAGACCGTTGACAAGATCATGAAACACTTCTTCTGGCCTGGACTTCGGAAAGATGTTTCCAACTTTTGCAAAACCTGTCACACTTGTCAGGTAGTTGGAAAACACCAGTTAGACCCACCTGTAGCTCCATTGCAGCCTATCCCAGCATTTGGGGAGCCCTTCTCCAAGGTCATCGTTGATTGTGTTGGTCCATTACCCAAGACTAGATCTGGAAATCAGTACTTGTTGACAATCATGTGTGCATCTACCAGATTCCCTGAAGCCATACCTCTACGCAACATCAAGGCAACTGCAATCTCGAAGGCTTTGATAAAGTTCTTCACGTTGTTTGGCCTTCCCAGGGAAATTCAGTCAGATCAAGGTAGCAATTTCACTTCCGGATTGTTTCAGCAGGTTGTGTATGAACTAGGTGCGAAGCAGATTCTTTCCAGTGCCTATCATCCAGAGAGTCAGGGTGCCTTAGAGCGGTTTCATTCCACTCTCAAGACAATGATGAGGAATTATTGTTATGACCATGAGAAAGACTGGGATGAAGGTGTTCATTTGCTGTTGTTTGCAGCTAGAGAAGCAGTGCAGGAGTCTAATGGATTCAGTCTGTTTGAGCTAGTGTTTGGCCACGAAGTGAGAGGACCTTTGCTATTGTTGAGTGAACAATGGCAAGAGAAAGAGCCGCATATCAGTCTGTTAGACTATGTTAGCAAGTTCAAGGAAAGACTGCGTGCAGCTTGTGACCTAGCCAAAGAGAACTTGAAATCAAGTCAGGGAAAAATGAAAACTTGGTATGATCATAAGGCTAGAAGCCGTGAGTTTAAACCAAGAGACAAGGTCCTTGTGTTGTTTCCCTTGCAGTCCAATCCATTGCAGGCTAGATTTCATGGTCCTTATGAAATTCTGACAAAACTCAATGATCTCAATTACATTGTGAAGACTCCAGATAGGAGAAAGCCAAAACAGTTGTGTCACATTAACATGCTGAAGCCTTATCATGATAGGAATGCTAGGGTTGCAGCTGTCACTTCAGATCCTCCTATGGCCAAGACTTGTGAAGATGAGGGGGAGTTTCAAGATGATGAACCTAGAATTAAAGCTGAAGTTCTTTCATGTAAATTGTCAAATTCTGAAGTGTTGCAAAATCTTGATGTAAAACTCCAGCACTTAGAACCCTCGCAGAAAGATCAGTTTGAGAGGTTGATCAAGAAATATAAAGATCTATTTGCTGATGTTCCAAAGAGAGTTTCTATAGCCTCTCATGATGTAGATGTTGGTGATGCCGAACCAATAAAACAGCATCCGTACCTGATGAATCCTGAAAAGAGAAAGATTGCTGAGAAAGAGGTTGAGTACATGTTTGAACATGATATTATCAGACCCTCTAACTCAGATTGGAGTTCACCCTGTGTTCTAGTTCCAAAACCTGATGGAAGTACTAGATTTTGTACAGATTATCGCAAAGTCAATGTTGTAACTAGAACTGATGTGTTTCCAAAACCTAGGATTGATGATTGTATCGATAGAGTAGGGCAAGCAAAGTTTCTGACCAAGATTGATTTATTGAAGGGTTATTAGTGTGTGCCTTTAACTGAGAGGGCCAAGAGCATCTCTGCTTTTGCCACACCATCTGGGTTATACCAGTATGAAGTCCTACCCTTTGGCATGAAAAATGCCCCAGCCACGCCCAAAGGATGATACAGTCTACAATCGCCGGATTGCCACACACGGGTGCGTACATCGAGGACCTGATCACATGGAGTGACTCCTGGGAAGAACATCTGAAAGATGTAGAGATGTTGTTCCAGCGCTTGACCCAGGCTAACCTGACTGTTAACCTGAACAAGAGTGACTTTGGTTGTGCTACTGTCACGTATCTTGGCTACATCATAGGCTAGGGTAAGGTGGCACCCATAAATGCTAAAGTCCAAGCCATCATGGACTTTCCAGTTCCTGACAACATAAAAGCTTTGCGCCGCTTCCTTGGAATGATCGGGGACTACCGCAAGTTCTGCAAGAACTTTGCTGAGATTGCTCTCAGTCTCACCAACTAACTGAAGAAAGGCGTAAAGTTCACTTGGGATGAAGCATGCCAAAGAGCCTTCGATCGCCTGAAGTCTCTGCTGTGTCACTTCCCTGTGCTCAAATCTCCTGATTCAACAAACCTTTCACCATGGCGGTCGATGCTAGCGACCAAGCTTGTGGATCTGTGCTCCTACAGAGAAGTGACTCTGATGACATTGAGCATCCCGTGGCATACTTCTCCAGGAAGTTCAATTGCCACCAAAAGAACTATTTCACAATTGAGAAGGAGCTGTTGGCTCTGGTTCTATCCATACAACACTTTGAGGTTTATGTTTGTACAGGGCAAAAGCCAATGATTGTATATACTGACCACAATCCGTTAATGTTTTTGAGTAAGATGAAAAACAAGAATCGGAGATTGTTGAATTGGAGTTTGATTTCACAGGAGTTTGACTTGGAAATTAAGCATGTAAAGGGTACTGACAATGTAATTGCTGATTGCTTATACCGTGTTTGAGTATGTGTAAATATATCATGTGTTTATTAGCATATTGTATTATATGGATATATATACAAGTGTCTACTTTACCATTTTTTATTGAAAAGAAAAATTTTGCCTTTATGATTCAAAATTTTTCCCTTTTGGAATGGAGGTGTAATGGGGAAAAAAAAAGCCACTAGATGGCAGTATTGACTTTTTTTTGTTAAGCCCAGTTTGGAGCTAGGTTTTGGGGCATGTCCTGGGCATGCCTCAGAGGGGAATGTCCCAGAGAATTGGAGAAAAGTCTGGAAGGTGGTAGGGGGCTGGAAAAGAGTATATAAGGAAAAAAATTGAGAGAGTGAAAAGTAGTAGGAGAAATTGCAAGGAGAAATTGTGGAAGGATACATTTGACCAGACCTGTCACTCTTTTCAAGACCTGTGAAGCTTTTTGTGGATTTTTGCCTGTGTTGGAGCATTTTCCTGTCCCAGGACATCGCAACATAGCAGCCCATCTCAATTACCAAGGGACTGTAAATATCTCATTTTATGTTTTATGTCAATCTTGGTCAGTAGAGTAGATTGTAGATTAGTTCAAAGTGTTTGTGTAATTAAATCTGTTAAAGTTTTAAAATTTTGTCTGTCATCCGCTGTCCGCTACGCCATAACATAACAAATTTCCGGAGGGCGTAAAAAACAGCCGTTCAAACGTTATAAGCATTCCGGAGGTCTAGGGTCTGAGGCCGCCATAAAAAACGGCCTTTGCCTCCCCTGCAGCCGTTCAAACGATCTGGAGTTCATCAACGGAAGTGGGTATCGGTTTTAATGGTGTTCATATGTTCAGCCACAGGTTTATCAAACATCAGCCAAAAAGTATCACATCTTTGTAATCAAGAATGGAACAGGTGGGTAAAACACTTTGGTTTTACATCAGCAGAACAACTCGTTACAATTTGCACACAGTTCTTGAGTTCATATAAATGCCATCTATTGTTGTTGTTGTTCCAGATGTAACAGACTTTTCATGCCAATTCAATCAGTCTTTCTAGTTTTCCATCCTCTGCACATGCAAAAAGAACAATATCGAGTGCACTCCAGCTGTCAACACCAGCTGCACTAACTCAATCAGATACCCTGTGATGAGAATGAAGATGACAATGAATAACCTTTTGTTGAATGCACACATTGGTTAATTGGTTTGTTTGATCAGCGGTTGATCAGGTATTTCTATGTCATGATCATCTTCAGGACTTTAATCATCGGGGCTGTGAGGCATCCGTCGATTTCATCCGCAGGCCTCAGCGGTGCTGATGGTTGCAGCGGCTCCTTCTTTTTCGACCTGATGAGAGGCTCCCCTGAGTTTCCTCAAACTTCTCGCTCAATCCTCGTGTCTCCATGGCCTGCCAGTTTTCAAAACCTCAAACACTAAAGCACGTCCAACATCAAAGATTCATCTTTTTTACAGCAGAACAACTCGTTACAATTTGCACGCAGTTCTGAGTTCACCACCGTGTAAAGACTTTCCCTTACAATCAGTCTTTCTAGTTTTCCATCCTCTACATCCTCTGTCAACACCAGCACACTCATCATGCGCCTGCTTGGACGAATAGGCGATTCGAACAAAAAATCGAAAAATAGCAGGCGAATTTGTTTTCAAATTAACCCAGTCATGAATGTCGACAAATACACCACGTTTTCCGATAGACTCAAAGTCCTCATCCGCATACAAATTTAAAAAAAGAATTTCTGGAACATCAGCATCCGTGTAAATGTGGTAGCCGCAGTGGGGCTCCTTCGGATGAGCAGAGCCACCCCACTTATGGTGCATCACCTGCGAAAGGGCTCTTGACATTGTAGCGAAAGGTTTCTTTGGGCCTCGCGGCTCAGTTTGCAGTTGTACCTTGGACCCCGCACCCTCAGGTGTTGAAGTCGAAGACATGTTTATCGGTTTAAAAGCTTCCAGTTTTCTCAGCGCACCAAGTTAGATCAGCTCAAAGACCGCTACAAGTTAGATGAGCTTAAAGGCCACGTTTTATACAAGTCCTGAAGGCCGGCTTTGACTCCAATTTTTCTATCAACGCATGCACTTTGAACCCCATCCATCACCACACACCATTCAACCCCGCCCCCTGGGTAAGTTTCAGTATGCTATTATTATTTTTTGACAGATTTTCATTCATCAATTCAATCAATCATTCATTGGCTACCCCTGCAAGCACCCACCAACTTACACACAAACACAGAGCAAACCCCACCCCCATGGGCTCCATGTGCACTCACTTACTCACCCTGCCTTTACACACACACAGAGAGAGGGAGAGAGAGGTATAAGACCTATGGAATGAGAAGACTTTGGATGCTCTATAACCATCCTTATTTTGCATCGAACTTTCGTCTTTCACACCGGACATGAAACAAATTTTTCGCATGACAGATTACATTCAAAGTTGCATTAACTTTGAATGTAACCTATCATGTTTCACGTCCGGTGTGAAAGCGGCTTTAGCTGGCAACCTTTATATTCGGCGCATTTTAATGCCAGCGAGCAAGCTAGATGCTTGCGGTGCAACTCCAGCCAAATTAGTTCGCATAATAATGGCTATACGCGTTTTAAATTGACTAAATTTAAATGTATGAAATATAACGTTAGATGGCTTGCAAGAGAGCCTTTATGCCAACTTAGCTAGCTATATTTAATGTATGTATATGCGAGCTAGGTGCCTAAACGGCGAAGTTATAACTATTTACTATTATCCATTGACTTCTATGAGCAAGTCCAAAAATAATACAACGGCGCAGGTGTACCAGAGGGCACGGCGAAATAGCCGTTGAAATGTAAAAACGGTTCACGGCAAAATATACACTTTGTTCACAAAATGGTGTGAGCGTACGTAGCTATATCCTCTTGGGTGGATACTTCAGTCTTTGCGCGGCTAGCCACTCCAAGCGCCTACTGGCTGGCATCGAGTGTAGACTGTAAGGTGCTGGGCAAGGGCAATCTTTCCTAATCACCCTGTAAATAAAGCACTCTGTTTCCATAAAAAAACTTTTATGTTTTTAGAGTTATTGGTACAACTAACAACGGAACAAGTGGAGCCTGAATGCATTCTGTCGATCCCTCAGTACAGCGGAAGTAGGAGACCGGCTGGGTTCTCATGGCGGCGCGCATCGTTAGATCAGGAATAAGGTGGATACGAAGACCGACGAACAATGCGCTTGTCCCCGAGGCATGGCTTAGTTTATCCCGGGCAGCTAGCTAGCTCGCCACGTAATATTAGTCCAATTCATACATACTGCACAAATGACCACAAAAACACTTAACTATGTCCAGCTAGGTAAAACAAAATGCTAGACGGAGCTAACTAGACACAGAAGACAATATAACACGTTATACCATCTTTAAAAAAATCGGTGATTCCAGCAAGCCCAGATAGCTAGCAAGCGGACCGCATCTGCTATGTACAATTCTATGCAAAATCCGCGTCAACGCGATCGTTTGTCCGCTAAATATAAACAGGCAGCATGCTTTGTTAGCATTCATTTCAACATCAGAAACTGAAATTTTATAACCAGTTGACCAATATCGCTGCCATGTACGTTGGTTTAACAGCAGTATTAACATTGTCAGCTGTACAGTTAATAGATCAGTCATGCATGAAATACTGCTAACTTACTCTTAACAGAATGGCCATTTTTATGTCCAAAAATAAGCAAACCGATTTTAGGTTTCTGTCAGACCCGTTGAATTTTTCCGTCATCTGAGCTATAATAAATCCATAGGTAGGCGCACAACACTCACAGAAGCCACCAAAGAACACCGTATAATTATGAGGATTACAGCGATCACAACAGTCATATTACATTCGCATGTATGATGAAAAATACCAGTCCAACAAGAATTGTCCAGATAGCTAGCAAGAACAATGCAAAACAGACGAGGACACAACATCCATAATATCAGCATTTAATAATCTGTCACATTTGGCAATGGTCGTATGCATAGCCACTGACTCTCCATTGCTCGCTATCAGCGCAACCGCACTCATACTGCGTCATGTACTCACTTTAAAATGAAGTTATATTAGCACTTGCCGCTGAAATGATATTTTGATCTTCCGAAATTGTCGAGAAGTCCCTGTTGAACAGCGAGAATCCAGGTCATCTTGAACACAACGGAGGCCTTATCTGATAGAAATGACTGATAATCCATTTTAGCTACTTCAAAAAAAGCAACCAATCTGGAAAGAACTCTAAATTGGAAAACTAATCATCTGTATTATTTTGAAAATAACACGTGTTGCTATGAGCTGCTCCAAATCTCCAACTTCCAGCTCTGTAATGAAAACAACGTGAGACCCGAAACCAACGCCAGAATCGGCGAGAGTAACGCATTATTAACTTTAGCACGAAATCTGTGTCGACACAAAAACTGAACAGTCAACCATACTTGATTGTTTTTATTCGGTGATTACAATATCAGTAATATTCATAATATGATGATCATCAAAGAAACTATAAAATACACTTTGCATTCCTGGGGAGGGTTCTGTATTATAGTGATATAATAACATTATAATAATATGAATAATAATTCATAATGTTATTATCAGCATCAAATATGGTGATAATCATAAAAATAATAACAACAATAATTTTAAAAACAAAATCATGCATCTATAATAATACATACAACCCCAATTCCGAAATAGTTGGGACAAAGTGTAAATTGTGAATAAAATCAAAATGCAGTGACTTTCAGGTCACATGAGCCAATATGTTATTTACAATAGAACATAGATAACATTTCAGATGTTGAAACTGAGACATTTTTCATTTTTATCCACAAAATGAGCTTATTTCAAATTTTCTGGCTGCAACAGGTCTCAAAAAAGTTGGGACACAGGCAAAAAAAAAAAGGCTGAAAAAGCAATTAATAGATAAGAGAATAAGCTGAAAGAACATTTAGCAAGTAATTAAGTTAACTGGCATCAGGTGTGTAACATGATTGGCTTTAAAAGGGATTCTTAGAGAGGCTGAGTCTCTCAGAAGTAAAGATGGCCAGAGGCTCTACACCCTGTGAAGGCTTGCGTTAAAAAATTGTGGAAGACTTTAAAAACAATGTTCCTCAATGTCAAATTGCAAAGGCTTTGAAGGTCTCATCATCGACAGTGCATAACATCATCAAAAGATTCAGAGAAACTGGAAAAATATCTGTGTAAGGGACAATACCAAAGACCTTTACTGGATGCCCGTGATCTTCAGGCCCTCAGACACCACTGCATCACTCACCGGCATGATTCTGTCATTGACATTACTAAATGGGCTCAGGAATACTTCAAGAAACCACTGTCTGTAAACACAGTCCGCCGTGCCATCCACAGATGCCACCTAAAACTCTATCATGCAAAAAGGAAGCCATTGTTGAGCATGATCCAGAAGCGCCGCCGTGTTCTGTGGGCCAAGGCTCATTTAAAATGGACTGTAGAAAAGTGGCAAAGTGTCCTGTGGTCAGAGGAGTCCAAATTTGACATTCTTGTTGGAAATCATGGGCGTTGTGTCCTCCGGGCTAAAGAGGAGAAAGACCACCCGTCCTGTTATCAGCGTTCATTTCAAAAGCCAGCATCTCTGTTGGTATGGGGATGCATTATTGCATATGGTATGGGACACTTGCATGTTTTAAAAAGCACCATGAATTCTGAAAGGTATATAAAGGTTTTAGAGTAACATATGCTCCCCTCCAGATGACATCTATTCCAGGGAAGGCCTTGTGTATTTCAGCAGGACAATGCAAAACCACATACTGCAGCTATTACAACAGCATGGCTTCGTAATAGAAGAGTCCATGTGCTGAACTGGCCTGCCTGCAGTCCTGATCTTTCACCGATTGAGAACATTTGGCACATAATTAAACGAAAAGTCCGTCAAAGGAGTCCCAACACTCTCCAGCAGCTGGAAGCTTGTACTAAACAAGAGTGCGATCAATTTCCAATAGTTAAACTCAAGAAACTTGTCTCCTCAATGCCCAGACGCCTCCACTCTGTGTTAAAAAGAAGAGGGGATGCTACACAATGGTAAACAGGCCCCCGTCCCAACTTTTTTGAGACCTGTAGCAGCCATCAAATTTGAAATGAGCTCATTTTGCGGATAAAATTGTAAAATTTCTCAGTTTCAACATTTGCTATGTTATCTCTGTTCTATTGTGAATAAAATACTGGCTGGTGTGATTTAAAAGTCATTGCGTTTTGATGTTATTCACAATTTACACTTTGTCCCAACTATTTCGGAATTGGGGTTGTACATAATAATCAAATTGTTCAAGTTTTGTGATTCATCATATCCACATGCCGTTCAAAGCAGTGAGATTTGGGTTTCCCTTATTCATCTTAGTCAGTAGGGCGGCATGGTGGTCGGCCTCAGCAAGAAGATTGTGGGTTTGAATCCGCCCGCAGACTTTCTGGGTGGAGTTTACACGTTCACAACGTGTCTGCGTGGGTTTTCTCTAGGTGCTCCGGTTTCCTCCCACAGTCCAAAGACATGCATATCAGGTGAATCGTAGACTCTAAATTGCCCAAAGGTATGAGTGAGCGTATGGTGTGTGCCACCTGTCCAGGGTATATTCCTGCCTCTCGCCCAAAAGATATGCTGGGATAGGAATACGCAGTAGAAAATGAATCTCTCTCAATAAACAAACCCAATTAAAATACAATTCAACCAACAAATATATTATGCACTGCTGTGTATAATTATAGATTTAGGAAAGTGCATCATAAATATGATCAATTTAAATTGTCCAAGTTTTATGATTAATGCAATTAATATGCATCTCTATCAGTTTACAAAATTCAAACCTAATGACAAGAATTAGTGTTATGGCCCCAATTTGTTATGGCGTCAATTTGTTATGGCCCCAATTTGTTATGGCGTAGCGGACAGCAAGGGATGACAGACAAAATTTTAGAACTTTAACAGATTTAATTAAACAAACACTTTGAACTAATCTACAATCTACTCTACTGACCAAGATTGAAATAAAAAAAAAAAAAAGAGATATTTACAGTCCCTTGGTAATTGAGATGGGGCTGCTATGTTGCGATGTCCTGGGACAGGAAAATGCTCCAACACAGGCAAAAATCCACAAAAAGCTTCACAGGTTTTGAAAAGAGTGACAGGTCTTGAAAAGAGTGACAGGTCTGGTCAAATGTATCCTTCCACAATTTCTCCTTGCAATTTCTCCTACTACCTTTCACTCTCTCAATTTTCCTCCTTATATACTCTTTTCCAGCCCCCTCCCACCTTCCAGACTTTTCTCCAATTCTCTGGGACATTCCCCTCTGAGGCATGCCCAGGACATGCCCCAAACCTAGCTCCAGACTGAGCTTAACAAAAAAAATGTCAATACTGCCATCTAGTGGCTTTTTTTTTTTTTTTTCCACATTACATTAGAAAAAAATATAATCAAAAAATGCAATGAGCAAAGAGATGAGGGAGGCAGTACAGTAATTCGTACTGAGAGAGCAGAGCACGTGTTATTGGTCTTATGTTAGCATACAGACCATATGGGGGTAGAGGCTGTGGCTTTGGTAATTGGTCTTGGCTGCAGTGTTCACATAGCCTGGCTTCCGTTTGGACAGCTTCTTATAGAAGAGGCCATGGTTTGGGTGACTGGGGTCCTCACCTCATATTGTATTAGTCCATCAGGTTAGGCAATACAGCACCAAAAACTCGCTGGGCTGACTGCACCACCCTTTGAACCCTGTGCCTCTCAATCACTACAGCTGCTTTACAAGGTGGTGATGCTGCCAGTCAGGAAATTACTATTTCCAATAATAAATAAATAAATAAATAATAATTAAAAAAAATAATAATACATCTTTTAGCAATGTCTGTTCTACTATCTAGATAAAAGCAACAGAATGATCATAAATGTCTGGCATGTATCATCCAGCACAACAGGTTGGACTTAGATGAATAATAGTTTTATTACAATCATATGCTGTGAATAATGACATGTCAATAAAGATGATAGTGCATCAATAGCCATGTAAAACCGGTAGACAGATCATAAGAAAATGTATACCTGAACCATTACCCACAACAATAAAGAAGATAATCATCATCCAAATAACTTTTATAATGCTACATACCAATGACGTAGCTTGACAACTAAATTAACCCTTACCATACATATGTCCTGGTCACTTCGACCATGCAATGGACGGTCATCATAGTTTACCATACTTGCCTATCAGTAAAGAAGACACTTTGCACCTTATCATACAGCAGAGTGCAGGACAATGCAAAAATAAACATCACATTATACAGAGAATTGTGCGATCACATGCAAACTCAGAGTTTCTTAATAAACTCTCATTCTAGTTTAAGTTTGCCTTCCAGAGTAGCTGGACCTCTGGGCGCTATCTCAACAACCGTCCTCCACCCCAGCTCCACCTGTCTTTTGTAGCATGCATTGATTACGTTCTCTTATGAGTAAATTACCGTTTAAAAAAACAATGTCTCTTCCTTTTGAGGTCATTGTTGCTTTAGGCTCTGTTCTATGCGGGGGGTAGTAGCAGCTCCCTGCCTTCGGTTCCATGCTTGGACGGGCAGGGATCTCTCAGAACAGAGCCATGTCGCCAAACCCAATGTATGCTTGTATGCTGATATGCCTGTATGCTTTCAATAAATGTTCTCTTTTTGACAAAGTGGTCCTATCAGAATGGAAATTAAATATTTTTCAGAAATTCTTCCCAACCCTGTTGCAGAAGTTCCCATAAATGTGTGGCACTTGTAGGTTGCTTTGCTTTCACTCTTCTGTCCAGTTCATCCCAAACCATCCCAGTGGGGTTTAAGTCTGGGGACTGCGCTGGCTACTCCATGTTTTTAAGCTTACCATCTTGTTTTTTTTTCCTAAGATAGTTCTGGCAGAGCTTGGACTTATGTTTTGGGTCATTATCTTGCTGTAGGATGAACCACTGACCAACTAGACGCATACCAGAGGGTACTGCATGGCGCTGCAGAATGCTGTGGTAGCCATTTTGGTTCAGGGTGCCTTTCACTCCATAAGTCACTGACCCTGGATCCAGCAAAACAGCCCCAGACCATCACGCTTCCTCGTCCATGTTTGACAATTAATGTCACACAGTGAGGAACCATCCTTTCACCTTCTCGACGGCGTACAGAAAACCTGGGAAACCTTACCTTTTGTTTAAAACTTCTGACAGTTCACCACTTACCTTTGTACCATTTCAAGCTATTCGTTGGACTGGAACTGCATAATTTTCAATAAAAAACTGGAAAAATTGGAGTGTCCTTAAACTTTTGACCGGTAGTGTACACGTGCACAATTTACCTGGGGGAGAGATGGCAGCAGGGTGCACTGTGGAAAGATGATAAACAGGGGGAAGAAAGTGCAATGCTATGGAAAATGCTGCGCTAGGAAGCCCTGGGTTTGGAGAATCTTAATTGATATCAGTTTGATGGAGCCGTTTTTTGCAGAAAGAGGGGGTGCTAGAAAATATTCAGCGTGAGGTTTTGATGTTGTGGCTGATCAGTGTTTAAATGTATATTATATCAACATAATAATAATAATTATAACATAACATAACATGAATGGCGAGAACAGGCCGTTCAGCCCAACTAGGCCTGCCAGTTTCTTTATACTATTGTGAATATATCCCTTCAGATACTCAATGGTATCTAGCTTTAAGTCAAGCCTGCTCTTGAAAACCCCCAAGGTCTCTGCCTCAACAATATGGTCAGGTAAGCTATTCCACATCGAAATTACTCTTTGGGTGAAGAAATATTTCCGAATATCAGTGCTAAATTTACCTTTGGTCAACTTCCATTTGTGACCCCGAGTTCTACTAACAACACTTGGTCGAAGGAATCCTACATAATTCACTTTGTTAATCCCTTTAACATATTTAAAGACCTCAATCAAATCACCCTTAGTCTCCTTTTCCTAAGACTAAAGAGATTAAGGATCTTCAGTCTCTTCTCATAGCTTTCATGTTTTATACCTGGAATTAGCTTAGTGGCTCTTCTCTGAACTTTCTCTAGGGCCTCTATGTCTTTCTTAAAGTATGGTCCCCAGAACTGTACACAATACTCCAGATGTGGTCTGACAAATGTGTGTTGTACAAAAGAAGCATCACCTCCTTAGATTTGTACTCAATACTTTTGGCAATGTATCCCAGCATCCGATTGGCTTTTTTAACTGCTACGGCACAATGGCTAGAGCCTGTGAGGGTTTGGTCAACAATCACTCCCAGATCTTTCTCGTGTGGAGCACATTCCAGTTTTAAACCTCCCATGAAGTAATCCCGTCTAATGTTTTTATTACCTACATGTACAACTTTACATTTCGCTACATTAAATTTCATCTCTGGATTCTATCCAAATCATCCTGAATCACTAAACTTTTGCATTTTAGTATCATCTGCAAATTTAACTGCCCAATTTCTGGATTCTATCCAAAATCATCCTGAATCAAAGCTTTCAAGACAGTGGACTCCAGGCAAACTATTTGCAGAATACCCCAAGCTAAATTCCAGTAACCAGAGAATCATCATCAGAGGGGGGCTGAAACTAAATTTGGATGGGATAAGGGGAACACAGGATCTGCTAGGTCAAAATTCCTATCAAACAAACCGGTCTCACAACGCATTACAAACAATCAATTAGAAGACTTACGGAGAATCACGAGAAACGAGCTTTCAACAATCGGTCCAGCAGAAACGAGTCGACAAGAAGCTGAGGGAAAAGTGGGTCTTTTAAACGCAAACAAATTAAGTGGAATCCCAGCTAAACACAGGACAGCTGTAGAGAGGGGTGGAACTAGAAAAGCAAGGACGGTGATAGGAGAGAGAGAGGGGAAACAGGTGGAGTCCTAACTCTAATCTAACTAAACACCCGTGCCTCAATAAACTACTCTCAGGTGCGGATAGCCAATGAGAACAGCGAGAGAGAAGGAAGTGGAAACACCCAACCGAAATTACAGGGAAGAGACAGTGATGAAAAAGACAAGACGCCACGAGACAGAAACGAGAGGAAGACACTGAAGACCAGAGACAGAGCAATCATCCAGAAACATACATGCTCTAAACGAATAAATATAATAAATATATAAATAATTAGCAATACTAAAAACTAACAAAAAACATACTAGGAATAAAACCAGAACTAACTAAAAACAAACATACAATCACTGATCTCTAACATAATGTAGATGAGGAACAGCAGGGTTCCCAACACCGATCCCTGGGGGACCACCACTCTTTGTGTTCTGTCCTGCAACCAGTTTTGAATCCACTCCAGAATACCTCCTGTAACTCCAATGGAGCTCATTTTAAAAATTAATCTCTTATGCGGTACTGTATCAAATGCTTTCTGAAAATCCAAGTATATGATGTCAGAAGCCCTGCTCTGGTCATAAGTCTTGGTGGCCTCTGCAAAAAATTCCAGAAGGTTTGTCAGGCCTGACTTTCCCTTACGGAAACCATGTTGGCTATCCCTCAAGATACTGTTACATTCAAGAAATAAGTCCAGCTCATCTTTTATGATAGATTCCAATATTTTGCACGCAATGCAAGTTAAACTGACTGGTCTGTAATTTCCTGGCTCAGTACGGTCCCCTTTCATATATATTGGTATTATATTGCCCTGTTTCCAATCATTTGGTATTTCTCCAGTTTCTAAAGACCGTCTGAAGATGGCGGATAGCGGCTTAAAGATGATCTCACCAACTTCCCTGAGCACTCTAGGATATAAGCCATCAGGACCCGGCGCCTTATCTGCCTTTAGTTTATGCAACTTGTATAATACTTTGTTATCCCTAACCTCAATATCCGCTAAATAATCTTGAGCATTTAACATGCCCTCTGGCCGAATAAAAGACCCACTCTGAGGCAAAATTCTCAACAAAGTAACTGTTTAAGGCATCCGCAATATCCTTGTTATCATATAGCAGCGATCCATTTTTATTCTTTATGCACTTAACCTGCTCTTTGACTTTCCTTTTTTTGCTACAGTACTGAAAAAAAAGCGCTTAGGGTTAGTTTTGCCCCCTCTGCAATTTGTCTTTCATACAGTCTTCTAGCATTCCTCAGCTCTTTTTTTGACCACAGCCCGCATTTTACAGTATTCAGCCTTAGTGTTCTCATTGTTATCCTTTATGTACATCTTATAAAGATTCCTCTTTTCCCTCAAAATCCTACGAATACTTTTGGTCATCCACTGAGGATTCTGCTTTTTCAGCTTACTTTTGGACACCTTTGGAATGGATTTGCATTGTGAATCAAGTAAAACCCCCTTAAATCTTTCCCACATCTCATTTACAGACTCACAGTCCAGGAGTGTCTCCTTTTTTTTTCACTTAGATATGAGCGCATCCTGTCAAAGTTTGCTTGCCTAAAATTGAACATTTTTGTTTTTGAATACACCTTTTTAACTTCCCATGAAACATCAAAATTAACAGCAGAGTGATCACTTGTCCCAAGTGGCTCCAGTACCTCAACGTTGCTAATTCTATCTGGGTCATTACAGAGCACTAAGTCTAAAATTGCCTTCTCTCTTGTCAGTTTATTAACATACTGCACCAAAAAATTATCATTTATAACATCTAGAAATTCTTCCTCCCCCCAACCCTGTCCTTTCACCATTTCCCAATCGACACCAGGATAATTTAAGTCTCCCATAATAATAGTCCCTCCACCTCTACAAGCTTGCGTAATCCTCTTAAAAAGCATTTCATTGACTGTACTGTC
The DNA here is from genome assembly GCA_029692085.1 of Gymnothorax javanicus. Classification (NCBI taxonomy): domain Eukaryota; kingdom Metazoa; phylum Chordata; class Actinopteri; order Anguilliformes; family Muraenidae; genus Gymnothorax; species Gymnothorax javanicus. Next base: position 6,484,364 of record CM056208.1, on the reverse strand, counting down.
CAAAGCTGGTGGCCGATAGCATACTCCTATGTTTAAACCTGTCTCGTGTTTGCCAATGAGCCTGACCCAGATATCTTCACAGGGCAAGGAATGTTCAATTTCAGGAATTTCCTGTACATTTATGTTTTCGTTCACATAGATTGCTACACCTCCTCCTCGCCTATTACATCTATCCTTCCTAAAGAGCTTATAACCTTCTATATTTTATTCATCTCCATCCTCTTCACTAAGCCATGTCTCTGTAATCCCAACTATGTCATAGCCCTCACTAATCATAACGGCCTCAAGCTCTGGAAATTTATGTTTTATGCTTCTTGCATTTAAATAAAAACATTTCAGGTTATTACTAATGCTCTTCCCCCTTGATTTCCCATGGGGCCGCTGCTTCGAGCCTCCCACTACGCTTTGTTGCTTTAAAAGTATTTCATCAATAGTGCATGTAACGCCGTCAGCTTCCATCAGGGCAGTCTGCATTTCCCTATGTGTAACACTCACTAACCTCCCTGCCCCCCAAGTCCCTAGTTTAAATACTCCTGTGCTACCCTCAACATACACTGACCCAGTGCAAAGGTACCCCTCCGGTTCAGGTGCAGCCCGTCAGGCTTGAACAGGTCACCCCTGTCCCAGAAAAAGTTCCAGTGCCCCATAAACCTGTACCCCCCTTTCCTACACCAGGTTCGTAGCCACGTGTTAAACCTCCAGATAAAATTCTGCTTTCCTCTGCTTGCACGTGGTACCAGTAGAATCCCGGAGAACACTACCATTGAGGATCTGCTCCAAAGCTTCTCAGCTAATTCCACAAATTTGCCTTGCAGAACCTCAAACCTACCCTTACCTATGTCATTTGTCCCAACATGGACCATGACAACTGGATCCCTCCCCGCTCTGGCCAGGAGCTTGTCCGCACGCTCCAGGAGGTCTCCTACCTGGGCATCAGGCAGGCAACACACCGTACGAGACTCCTTGTCGCGCGAACAGACTAAGCTATCTATTCCTCTAAGTATTGAGTCCCCCACTATCACTAACTCTCTTTTCTGAGGGGTAGAGGCCAACAGGGTGCCCTGCTGCTCATCAGTCCCCTCACTCTCAGGGTCATGGGCCAATTCGAGTTCCTGCAAGGGCCGGAATCGGTTGGACCCTTCAACCACTGGAGGAGCTGTCGCTGTACGGCGTGCACGCCCTTTCCTGCGCTGTCGACCTACAGTCACCCAACTTTCTCTCCCTGCCTGCTCTGGGATTCCTGTACCACCCTGCTTTGGCGTACACACCATTTCTCTAAATGACATACTACTTAGTTCCTCTAGGAACTCTACTGATTGTGAACTATGTCGTGCCGCCAACTGGCCCTGAAGATTAAGGATCTTGCTCTCCAGATGCTCAATTAGCTGGCACCAGTGACAGACAAACCCACCCTGGAAATCTCTTTCCAAAAGTGCGATCATCTTGCAACCGTCACATAGTTTTAGCCACATTTTGAACCCCCTACCAAATGACCTCGCTCACCCTAGATAAAAGAAAATTACTAATGCCGAGACAGAAGCTGAGGAACCACAATTTATTAATATATTAACCTAAGAAGCCCTAAGCAGCAGTCACAATAGAAACCGTGGGGAAACTATGTAGATGGATTATAAGCCTCTTTTAACAGGGGCTTAGTTTCAGTTAACAGAAATGAAATACCAAATTGAGCCAAACTCTATATGTAATAAGCACTCCTAATAAGCCGACTTGAGTTTATCTAGTCCCAGTACTATTAATATACTAACCTAAAAATATCACAGGGCTTAGCTGAGAACCCAGATAAAACAGACTGGCTACAATGCCCAGGAGAAACTGGAGGAGGCGGAGCACTCCGGTAAAACTTACCGTTTAAATTCCAACCTAACCGAATGGACGACTCAAGTGACTGCTGCCCTACTAACTTAACACTAATTCTCAGATCCCCAGCCAAAAATGCAAACAGTACTTATCTAGCTAGCTAGCCACAAATACAACCAAGGGTAACCAAGAAGAGAGTAAAGCCCCGGTTCCCTTTAATTAAAACGGACCAAATAAACAAGTCGCTTACTCTGTGAGCGAACTAAACACGGTACCTCCCCCAACAAGCTGTCCTAAGCACTCAAACAAGCAGTTAAACTTTTATCAGCCGATCAAGGCACAGCAACCGGAGGAAAATATAAAGATAGGGTAATTTACAATGTGTTTAATCAGAAGAGCCCTTCGGTAATAATAAAATGCGAAAAAGACAAAAACCCCGGTTCGCGTTAATATTCAAGCTTGGCAATGCTTTTATGCGGTAATGCGGTCAGGACAGAGAACGAAGGGGACTAAAAAACCCCGATGAACCTCAATATTTATTGGCTAGGAGACTGTATGAAAGGCAAGCGACCAAGTATGAAACCAAGCCGGGTTATAGTTAGATATCCAGGTAATCCGATAATATTCTTGGCGTTGAGAGCCTGCTGGGGTTTGTTAGCTAAATCAGCTACAGAAAAACCAGGCGACAGTACCTCAGTCCTTGAAAACAACTGTTTTACTTTGTATATCGCACAATTCACTTAGTTAAACAATTATTTGGCGTTTAATTTATTCTCTAAATTTAGCGCGCTTAAATTTATTTTACTTTACCTTACTTTGCTCCCGGGAGACTGTACCTCCCCCCCCAAAAAACCCCAAAAAACCCTGTCGTCTTTGTTTGACCAGATTAGTGACTTAATTTGGCTGTTTGCTCACCGAAGTTGTTACAGGGGAAAAAGGGGAAAAAAAAGGAGGAAGATTCTCCTGCCCCTAATGTCGAAAAAAGTTATACCTCGAGCAAATCGTCTAATCTCTATTACTGTTTGAGCCTTAACACACAAATTATTTTCAGAAAACCCCGTTTAAACAAGAGTAAATCTTCAGCTTCAATCCCACACGTCTTCCTCTGTCTCAACTCAAGCAGAATGATCACCAACGAACAGCGCTACAGCACCGCCAAGAGGTCAGCAACAGCAACAGCAACAGCAGCAGTTCGCCACAGCAACAGCATGGTATGCATGGTTTTGGTTTTACCTTATTTTATTTTTTCCATCCTCATCCATCAATCAATTTCAGACTTCAATCCTGGAAAACCAGTCAGACTACACACACACACGCGCGCACGCACACACACATACACACACACACACACACACATCTGCATAAACCAGCATCAAACTGACATAACACACAGCCATCCTATTTTTTTTCCTTCTTGAAATTTTGTTTCTGGCTGATACTGAAAACTCACTGTTGTTGTTTCTCATATGTTGTGACTGTTCATGATTTGTCTTCTTTTTTGTGTTCTTCTGTCGAAATGAATTGTAAAAATGTTACTGTATTTCAGAAGGGGCAAATTATTGGCCTGCATCTAGCAAAGAAAACAATGAAGGAAGAGAACAAGTATGAGGAATCATTTTCACACATGAACTGGCCACCACAAAGTCCTGACCTCAACCACATCGAAAGTTATTGGGATGTGCAGGAGAGGACAACAAAGTGGTTGACAGCAAAGTCCTCATGGCAAGATCTCGGGCAGAAAACAATGTGACTCTAAAAATAAATGTTCTGACATTACATACGGTTGTCAGAACAAAGACACAATGAATTTGTGCTGTAATCAAAGCTACAAGGGTTCCAACTAAATATTTCAGTGTGCGATTTTTTTTTTTTTTTTTTTTTTTTGCCAGGCAGTGTATGTCAGAACCTGACAGTATTTTACATACGTAGGAAATATATTTTGTGCTAACCTATTTTGACATGCATTAGTAATACATACTGGAATTTGTTTGAGTGTATCCCATTCCCAGTGTTGTCAACTGATTGCTGGGCGTTGGCCAGTAGGTAGGTAGCGTATAAAAGAAAGCTTTGTAAAGCAGGATATGCCATATCTCCGAAAGTCTAAAACACTGATCAACGCAGCTCTACTGATCGACACACCTGTACTGACAAACCAGCACGCAGACATGGCCCGCAGAACTGATGGTAGGTTTGCCTTTTCAAAATAATTATATCACAGCTGATCCTTCAAGAAAAGTGCACTTAACAAAAATATAAATGCCCCATTTGACACTTTTAAACTTTAATTAGCATTAAGGGTTTTGCAATATATTAAGTCATCCACAATTCATTTTATTGTTCAATATGCAACAGATTACTGTGCATTAAAGCAAGATAGTGGCGTATGGCAATCAGGGATACTCGTGGACACAGTTGGGATCACGATGAGGACGACGAGTGTGTAGGTTCGCTTCTCTCTGGCGGTTCCGGACAGTTTGAGGTGTGATGCGTCTGTTGTACAGACCAACTGTTTCATCTGCTGTGCGTGTTGCTGGTCTGAGGCCATCACTCAAGTGGAGAAGCCGGATGTGACGATCTTGTGCCTGTGTGGTCACACGCGGATGACGAGGGTGAGGTTGATTTGCTTTACTGTCAGTCTGCCTAAAACTAACTCTTAAACCGCCAATTGTCCTGTAGTGAACAGTCAGCTGTGCAGCAACCGCTCTGGTGGACATTCCTGCATTCCAGCATTCCTATGGCGCGTTCCCGCATGATTTGCGACATTTGTGGCATATAGACTTGATGAAATTTGACATTTTGGGGTGGCCTTTTATTGTCCCCAGTTTTAGGGAGTGTGTGAGTTCTGTTCATGCTGTTTGAGCAGCGTCTGCACATGCCACACCTGTGTTGTGGGTGGAATCAATGCATCACTGAGCAAGTGCTCACTGGCAGAGATGAACACGAATATTGTATCCAAATCAAGACAAATAACCATTTTGCACAATTAAGACATTACCAGCTCATTTAGGGTTACACATTTCATGTTACATAAATAATTTACATGGGGCATTTGTATTTTTGTTAAGTGTAGATAGTCAGCAGTGTATCAGAACTGAAGCTGAGAATGAGGGGAACTTCAGTTTGAAGGAAAGTCATCATTGAGTGTTACACTAATGGTTAAAAGTTTTGGAACACTTAACTCATCTTTTTTTCCACTGGCAAAATGCCAATAATGAAAAGTAAAAAAAAAAAATCTGTTATTTCAGTGGGTAAAGACCTATATTGTGGAGTTGTAAAAAGTTGTATTTGGCAAAAAAACAGGTGGACGATTTATTTCCATTTTCCAAAACAGATAAAAAATAAACCGAAATTGGTGCAAATGGGACGGAAAAATCAAGAAGCCACATCCTTGGTTCATTCAGAACCATGTCTATCTTGGTAGAAAAAAAAAATTCCATGAATATACATCGCCATTATCATGACCAATAGCAGTCAGTTTGATCAATCTAAGATTCAATCTCTGACTGCTTGAAAATAGTTGATTTTGTAAAACTTTTGACCTGTGGTGCAGTTTTCAATTGTGTACCTTTAGCACAGATAAAGTTTAATTTATTCACCCACCCAGAAACACAGACCTGCCACAACGTGTTACTAGATTGGTTAATCTGAAAGCGTAATCTACACTCCAGTACTTATTATGCCATTTCATTTACTTCAAAAAGGCTGCATATACTGTGTCAAAGTGCAATTGAAAAGGTACGTATTTATATGATGGGTAAGCTATCCACAGGCTGATGTTTGTTTTGTACTGACGGACAAAAAGTATGCCAGGAAAACATTCCCCACACCATTACACCACCACCACCAGACTGAAGCCGTTGACCCAAGGACTTAGGCCACTGATGCCAAAGGCTGTTGACACAAAGATTTATGCAGCTGATTTCAAATTCTGACACTACTATCTGCATGTCTCAGCAGAAATTAAGGTTTTACAGCCAGGCTATGATTTTCCCATCTTCAGCGGTCCTGTTTTGGTGCGCTTGAGCTCACTGCAGCCTCAGATTTCTGTTTTTGGCTGACAGGAATGGATCTCGATGAGGTCTTCTGCTGTTGTAGCCCATCTGCCACAGGGCTTAACATGTTGCACATTGAGATGCTTTCTGCTCATCATAGTTGTAAAGTGTGTTTATCCGCATTACCATGGCCTTTCTGTTAGTTCAGACCACTTGCCACTCACTACTTCACCACTTACCTCTCTCGGCGACACGGCATTTCTGTCGGCCAAACTGCTGTTCACTGGATACTTTTTTTATTTTTCACACCATTCTTTGTAAACTCTAGAGGCTGCAGGACATGAGAATTCAGGAGGAATGCTCAAACCAACCTATTAGGCATCAACAACCATGGACCAAAGTGAAGATTTTTCATTCACTGTGCTCAGTGGGTTTATTCACTGGTTTACAGCACAAGACAAAATATTTTCTGCATTGCGAATGTTTGCATAAAATTCAATCAAATGTCATCTTAAAATAAATCTCTCACTTATTCGAATAACGTTTTATTTATTGATTTATTTTTTAAATGCTGCTTTGTGCCACAGGTAAAGCAATAACTTCTGCAAACAAATGAATGTGAGTGCCCTCAAAAAATATTGGCACCCTTAGTAAATACAAACAAAACTGGTTATTTATTAATGCCTTCGTTGTGTATCCATTTCTTATGGAATTCAAAGTAGTCATGACAATAAACCAGAAATATGCTGTAAGTGGATGACAGCAGGGTATAACCTCAAACAGTAGCATTCTCCCGAAAAGCAAAATTTATAGCTTGGCTAAGTAGCGCATTAGGAGATGTAGCTTAACCTCCTCCCTCGGGATTAGCCATCGGAGGGACTTTGCCCTGCTATCTCCTTGCCTTAAAACACTTTACTTCTCCAAAATTGTTCCCATTCACGTTTTCTAATTAGCAACTAAGTGTTAATTTGTTCAGTTGCGAGTCCTCAGAAGTACTGTCCATTTCTCCTCAGCTACCATTATTGTTCATTGCGATTATTATTACGCATTTTCCTATCCTCATAAATAGTGACATAAAACGTCAATATCTTTCAAAGCTTCCGAATTCCTGTTGCTCACAAGACAGTAATGAATCTTTTCTGCAGTGTCTGATCCATTTTATACGCCTCAGAAAATAAATGCGGTTTTGCCTACTCAGGTCCGAGTGTTAAGTTTGCATACGTAAAATAAATCTCTGTCTACAACCAGCGACATTACCATAATGCAGGTTAATTCTCAGCCTGCCTCCAATTCAGAATCGGATAATTAATTGAATTGCTTTACTGAACAAATGGGCAACCAATAAACTGAGTTGCAATTAATGATTAAAGGCCGGGTAAATAAAAAATAAACAGTGCGTGTTCTGACTTCAGCTCACCACGCAGAAATGTGTAATGAGGCACCCAGCCACATTTTAACTGCAAAAAAGTAAGCCCTATTCTCAGCTCTAAAAACTGCGGGCGTGTCCGCTAATGCTGCTGAAACCACTCCCAATCGCAAGGAGCAGCCTGCCTTGCTCTGTCTCAAGTGCACCACAGACAGAGAAACTGATGCTCCAGCGAACAATTTATTAGAATTGAACAGTCGTAGCTACACGTTTGAACCATCGAAGCCGAATGGTTTGAACCATCGAAGCCAGTTCAAAACCAGCAGGCACGGACTTACTCAGAAATCAATCTCGTTCCTTTTAGTCTGGAACGCAATCGTATTTCTCTTCAATTTACGCAAGTAAGCCGTTTTTAGTACGAACAACCAAGCAAAATAAACTCCAGCGATCAATCCATAAATTGCAAGACCAAAACAGGTTGCTCCCCAGAAATTTTTGAAAGCAGTGTGCTGGGTATGTTTTGTGAGGCAAGGGTGCATGCAGGGGGTTAGGGTGGGCAGGGGGTGTCCCCTTCCACAGGGGGGCTTTGGAGACCTTCCCCCAAAAAAATTTGGTTCTTCAACATGCATTTTGTGCATTCTGGTGGCATCTGATGGACGATTATAGCAGATCTGTTAAAGCTATAGTCTACGATTTTTCCCAAGGTTAAAATCATTATCTTCAGTTCAATGATGATTATGGCTCTAAAGTATCTCCTACACACTATTCATAGCAAAAGGAATAAAAAAAATCCACTTTCTCTGCAGGCTGCATGCACACAAATAAATCAACCAATAGGAATCGTTTGGGCCGAGTAGGCGTTTCCCTGGCTCGCTTCCGCAACTCCTTTTCTGCTGCTGCGTACCTCCCTCCCTCGTTCAAATTTGGCACTCCAGTTCTCCTACGCTGTGCCCCGAAGCCACCCTGCTGAGATGTCATGGTTGCCAAGCGCCAAAAAACACCGAAGATAAGTATTAGGTCAGTGCTGGCTTACTGCAGTGAAAGCTATCCTTAGTAACGTTATTTCTGTCAGCCTACTTACTATTGAAATTACGTAAGCGTTAGCCTCTAAATGCCAGTATGTTGTGAGCACTGGTTGTGAGAACAGCAAACAAATCTCGATGGGGGAATGGCACTCTGTGTGCGGCGAACCTGCTCTCTTCTCAGCGGGAGGGGGCGTGTCGTTTTCGAGGGGATGAGACTGTGCTTTCAGTGGAGGGCGCATGGCGTCGGAAGAAGCACAGAGGGGGTGGGGGAGGTGTGTGTGGTGGAGAAATCGTAGACTATAGCTTTAAAGGAATACTCCGGCCATTTTGCATTTTAAGCCTCATTTATCGCTGGATTACCATGAAACAGAATGGTTCAGGTGCGAATTTCGACGAAAAACTCTGTTTGGAGAAGTTTTGGTCGTTTTGTTAGCCTGCGTCAGCTGCCAATGTAATGTCAATGGGCATGCTGAAATCGGTCCTAAAACAACATTAAACGTTCATTTGAAAAGACGTGAAACTCACCGAGTGGTCATTGGTGTTCGTTAAAGATTATTTTTTGGGGAATTTTTCCTTTATTCGATGGTTATGCAGTGTAGGGAGACAGGAAGGTTGGGGAGAGGCATGGGGAGGACATGCAGCAAATGACCCGAGCCGGATTCGAACCCAGGTCGCTGCGGGAAGGACACAGCCTTTATGGTACGCGCACTTAGACCGATGAGCCACCAGGGCGCCCTGCCCCCAAGGTCATTGGTGTTCGTTGATGTCATTAAAAAAAAATCATAGAGAAGTATGCTTTCCAGCGGGTTTTATTAGTCACTGTTGTAGCCATTGATTTGAATAGGATGCCTCAATTTTTCGGTATTAATCCACTGCGGGAAATGAAAAAGGGATTGTTTTTGCCATGTTTGTAGTCTTTTATTGCATTATTATGATTGCATCAACTGGCCGGGAGGCTTAAAAACTGTCAAGCGGAAGTTTACACACGGATGTGGTTCAGCTGAAAAAAAATAGTTCCACGATTACTAAATGACTAATAAAACCTGCTGGAAAGCATACTTTTCTATGATTTTTTTAAAATAACATCAACGAACACCAATGACCACTCGGTGAGTTTCACGTCTTTTTAAACGAAAGTTTAATGTTGTTTTAGGACCGATTTCAGCATGCCCATTGACATTACATTGGCAGCTGACGGGGGCTAACAAAACGACCCAAATTTCTCCAAACAGAGCTTTTCGTCGAAATTTGCACCTGAACCATTCTATTTCATTGTAAACCAACGATAAATGAGGCTTAAAGTGCAAAATGTGCGGAGTATTCCTATAACAAGTATGGAATTACAGTATATGATTTTTACAACCGTTCACCATATTTGTGTGTGTGTGTGTGTGTGTGTGTGTGTGTGTGTGTGCGCATAGGTCAATTCTGTAGCTACTGATGGTCTGGTGCCACTGCACGTTGACCAATGTGTTGTTGATTCCATTATGGCTTTTACTTAACCAAAATTGCCTTTTCTTTTTAGAACAGTTCATAGATTTTTTGAGATCCCTTTCATGTATGAAAGTTATTTGAGTGGCTGAGAGCAAAAGTCTACTATCTGACTTTTTCCAAGTTCTGAGAAAATAAGATTTGAAGTTTTTTTGAACAGAAAAATCACTTTATGTTTTACAAACAAAATACACATATTTTCGTAACTGGCTCCAGAAAAGTGTAAAGTGTAAAATGAAGTGATTTTTCAGTTCAAACATAACTTCAAATCTTATTTTCTCAGAACTTGGAAAAAGTCAGAAAGTAGACTCTTGTTCTCAGCCACTCATTTTTGTCTTCAGTTTTAAAAAATTTTTTCTTGAGCAATATGATTGGGCACACTCTTCACAGTGCCTAAATCCTAAACTAGAGGTAACATGCAAAAACACCCAAATAATTGTGTCTAAATTTTAAAGAAACCAAATTTTCTATCTAATACTTAAAGTAAAATAAACAAAAAAAAACTTTGGCACTGTTACACGTAGAACTCCCATTAAAAGGAAAAGGTTTCATGACATGCAGTTTTATAGTTCTTTATGAAATAAAGATTTCCTCACGTATTCCCACATCACATCATATTAGGCCCATATCAAATTACAACGGTAGAGAACGGTTATTGTAGTTGACTTGTGCATTAATTTCCCTGTGTAGTGCGTCATCTCAAGAACAGTGATGCTTACTGGAATTTCAGTTTGACTGTTGTACTATGAGTGCAGAAGGCACTAAGTCGGGGGGGGGGAACAAGGGCCATATCTGTTCCTGGTTTTCACACCAAATTCAAGCCTTTAAGTAGTTAATTATTTTAATTAGCTAGACCATTGATGAGATCTGACATTTCTGCTGAATTTCGGGCATTTGTGGGCATCTGACGTGTCCCTTAGCCAATCACAGCAGTCATGACCTCACAGTACGCCCAAAGTGGCTGAGGAAATATGTATTAGAATAGTTGACAATCCCGATTTGATGCCGTGTGAATTTTGAAGTGGATAAATTTTTTATCAAATAAACATTTTCCCTTGAATTCCATATAGGCCTTGTGCATCTTCCTTAGGTTATTTTACTTGGAAATATTTTATGGCCAAGTCAAAGTACTTCTATTTTTAAGTTTTTCTTTATGCTTCAATTTCATAGTTTTGTCATTTAATTTAAATTGGTTACTGAACCAAATGCCCTAAACTAAATTTACGAATGCAAGACATACTACTTAAAGGGGACCTATAATACTAATTCTTCTTTTGATACATATTAGTAATGTTATAATGTTGGTTGTCCATACTCAACCTCTGAAAAGTTTCTGAACATAAGATACAGGTGTTTTGCCGTAATCCAAGAACGTGATTTCGTGAACGTGATTTCCTCTCTGAATAGCTCCTCCCGAGATCTGGGCAAAACCTGACGTCAGGTTGTGCCGTCCAATTAATACAGACCTAGCCAGAGCCAACCACGGCGCTGGACCTGCCCACACCGGACACTATTCTAGCAGGCACTAACAACGGCAGATCATACTATGCCTTAGTATCATCTACACTTTTGGAAATACAAAAGAAGAACCGCAGATCATTTGAGGTGCAGTTTTGTCAGTATCTCTCCCAAAGCTGCTTGTCCGTTTACCTTTGGACGCAAAGAAAAACACCTATTTCTCTTCCAAAAGACGATGCCACCAGAAATCAGTGGGTAGCTTTTTTTGTTTGCTGGCAGCAAACAGCCACGGCCAAAGGGAACGTTAGCTGTTTGTCCTCAGCATTTCACCAAAGACAGCTTTGTTAGTAAAGGATAATTCGACACAGGATAAGCGTTTCAGCTGCTTCTCAAACCTGAAGCAGCTGCATCGATCGAGCGCTCGGAGCCACAATCTGCAAGTAACGATATAACAGCAAAAATGTAAGTGAAGCTAACGTGTTACGGGTGGCTACTGGCTAGCAGGACCGCTAACGATAGTTAGCACTAACAACTGGCCTCAAGCGCAGGCTTTCTAAAATATCTGAAGATAAATCCTGGATCGGTCGCAACTGTCCGTGACTCACAGACACAGAAGCTGCAAGTTGCTTTTACTGCATAAGCCAACCTGACGTGATAGCCAGTTGATTGTGGCTGTAGCACTGCGGCTAACGTAGCCAAGTTACTGTTGCTAATTTTTGTGTCCTAAATATGCAAGAGTGATATCAGGGGAAATTCTACAGAAGATGTGTGAACATAAACCTCATTTGAAGCTAACTTTTTATACTTGTTTGTAATTTGGATGCTTGGTACAACTGTCCACGGTAACGGAACTTGCTGTCTGTAAAACCTGTATTGCAAGGGTTTGTCTCTGTGGTTGTTATGACCGCTCGGTTACCAGCTACTGCATGTTAGTTTGCGTGCCGTGCTAGTTAAATATTCTCCTGGTTAACTTATATGCAATAATTCTGATCGGTATGCTTGTGTTACTTCGGTAAGCAACAATGTGGCAGTTTCATTATAACCTTGCCCAATTGTAGCCACCACAGTTGAAGCTAACCGGAGAGGTGCTGTAGGTGTCCACAAAGTTGGGCTGAAAAGCAGAGTTAGACCAGGCGTAGGTTTTGCAGAACTTGGGATACGTGTTTGGATTTGTTTACGGCTGCTTGTTATCGCTTCACTTATCCATGGCCAGGATCAGCCGGATACTTCATGAATGTCAGGGCAAGCTCTCTGGTGCTACCGAGAAAGCAATGCGAAACGCAGAAGCTCTACCGTGTCTGGTATAACAAATGATTTCTCTGCACTACCGTGACATAATTTCATCCCCCTTTAGAAGTTGTTGTGGCTAATAAAAAGCCGAAAAAGGCGGAGATTAAATAGGAAATTCTTTCCTGTAGAAGTGATCGATTCGCTAGCTCCACATAAGCAACTTGTCCACGCTAACGGAACTTACGGTCTGTAAAACCTGTATTATGTTCATAACATAACCGAGCTCTCTCTAGCTGTCGCGTACTATCCATAAAGCTGCTTTCACATCGGACGCGAAACGAATTTTTCACGGGACAGATTAGCCTACATTCAAAGTCAATGCAAAGACGCGAATACACGCGTTATGGGTGCGTTAAGCAGCTTTTACACCGGACGCGAAACTAATTTTTTGCGCGACAGGTTACATTCAAAGTCAATGCAAAGACGCGAATACGGGCATGTCAAGGTGCTTTCACACCGGACGCGAAACACATTTTTTGCTCGACAGATTACATTCAAAGTCATGACCGCTTATCAGCTATTGCATGTTAGTTCCCGTGCTCTGCTAATTAAAAATGCTCCTGGTAAACTTAAATGCAGCAATTCTGATCGGTATGCTTGTGTTACTTCGCTAAGCATCAATGTAACAGTTTCATCATAACGTTGCCTGATTGTAGCTACTACAGTTGAAGCTAACCGGAGAGGTGCAGTTAGACCAGACGTAGGTTTTGCAAAGCTTGGGGTGCGTTTTTGGGTGCTTGTGAAACGATCGCTTTACTTATCCATGACCGGGGTCTGCCTGATACTTCTCCAATGTCTGGGTAAGCCCTCTGATGCTACCGGTGAAAGCAATAGGGAAACGCACAGGCTATAACGTGTCTGGCATCACAAACGATTTCTCTGCATTGCTGTCCATTGAATATTAAATCGGCGATTGAATATTAAATTTTTTCCTGTAAAAGTGATCGATTCGCTAGCTCCACATAAGCAAAGGTTCACGCAGACGGAACTTACGGTCTGTAAAACCTGTATTATGCTCATAACATAACCGGAGCTCTATCTAGCTCTCGCGCACAATCCATAATGCGCCCGTTCTCCGTGAGGAAACGCTGGTCATTCCGACGCAATGAGTACACCATTACCAAGGGCATTTCCGAAAAGGCCGTTTAGCCTGGAGCTTTCGCCCCTCCGTCATATACCAGCGCAGAAGCTGTTAGTTTCTCCATGCTAACTACACACCGCAGTTATGCACAAAAACCAGCAGGTCCTTATAATACACACCGAAGCAGTCCATAAGCTGTTGGTCCACTTTTAGCTGCTCCTCACTGTCTATGTTTCCTTCTAAACTCAGACCCACAGGATTTCTTCGGTCTCCGGTCTACACGTGGGTATGTCAACCCGTTCTACAAATGTGTCTGTATGTAATGGATTCTAGCTTTCCCTGCATCCTAGCTATAGAGTAGAAAAACTGTTATACTCACCACTGTTGCCATAGCAAACTGTAGCCGATAGCAAATTTGAGCTTGAGCTGCCAGAATTTCGCACTGCGTCCTCCACTTTCACCGCTGCGTTTATTAGAACAAGTTCATCTCATTAGATCTATATTCAAGTATAACATTAGATTGTAGAATTTGCCCGCCGCTTCCTTATCAGATGGCAGACGTGTCTCACGTTTCACTCTGGGGAGGCGGACCCGGAAAACTGCGTTCTGCAGCCTTGTCCCGCCCAACTCCGCCCTCCACAGAGCTGGCCAGTCAGAAGAAAGTGGGCACACAGGGAGTGGGGCCATAGCGGAAGAGCCACCCTAATGAGGCGTTTCAGGCAGAGACTACAATGGGCTACAAATGGGGTTTTTTGAGTATGGCAGTATGAGCTAAATAAGGACCTTGTTTTGGACGTTGAATGATCAGGAGTACTCTAGGGGAGTCCAAGATCAAAATATAACCATGGAAATATAGCAAAATAGGTCCCCTTTAAATTCACACTTTAATGTGATCTCATGGGAAGGCATATAACAGGCCACTAACAACATTTAGCATGTCATGTGTATGCATTTTAAGCTTTTTGCATGTTATTTAACGCTTCCCATGAAACACTGAACATAATGCTTTTTGTGATTTCCACGGAAAATCATACACCGTCTTTGCAGTGTGAATTAATGGGAACTAAATGGCATGAAATGTCACGCTAAAAGCAGAAAATGCGTGGTATTAACACACAAAATGACTTAAGGATGATTTATGTGTTATTCATACGCGATTTGGTGATACCAAGAAAAAAAAAAAAGTTCACTTGGCGGTGCTGCCGCAGAGATTTTATGTTCCAGTCTCTGGAAGCCACAATTATTACAGGAATGTTTTCAAATTTTACACCGGCAAAGGTATATATATATATTTTATACTGAGACCCATTACATTTCTAAATTATGTCTCTTGCAATCCCCTTGCAAACAACAAAAACTAATGGACTTCAAAGCAAGTCACTAAGATAATGCGTCACCAATTTCACAAGGCAAGCAGAGACTCATCATGGTTAGCTTTATTGACTGGAGATTACAACCATTCCCACAATAACTATGCACTTAACTTAAGTAAATTGATTGCCTGAGAATTTCATGTCCACAACCTGATGCGTGTACCTATGGATACCATTCTAGAGTCCCGCATGTTGCTTAAGGCATACAACATGATGTTTTCCTATAGATTTCTGCTCCAGTGTATCGATAGCAACATCTTAAATATGACGACGTACAGCAACAGATTGTTACCAAAGATCGACAGATAACTACATTTTAACTCATCCAATTGTTTGCCTACATTTTCACTCATTCCTAATTTTTGCCCATTCATTTCCCATTGGGATTTTCTCTTGAGAACCAGGGGCCTTATTCACAAAGCACTCTTAAATTTGCTCACTAAGAATGACTTAAGAGGAAGTTACTTGGACTTTACGAGGGCTTTGAGAGCCCACACTTGTGTTCTCACTTACCAAATGAACTGGACTTTGGGGTCAAGTGTACTCAGATCCGTGCCCAAGATCTTAGTGTGAAAGCACCCATAGTGGTATTCATGAAGCCCTCATAACATACTCTTACCGCGATCTTAACTTACGTGCTGGTTAAATAAGATTTGGTGGTCGGCGGCATTAATTTGCTGAAGGCGTTATGAAAGCCATGCGTTATTTAAGCTGAAAGACTCCTGTTGCAAGGTACCAAATTGCACAACAAACTTGCAGTGTGGCTGGTATGGCGTGCAGCCTCCTGGTGTAGGGCAGTGGTTCTCAAACTTCTTCTGCCATTCCCCACTTTGGAGGGGGTGGACCTTTTAGCCCCTCCTGTCTCTCATCGACCCAACAAAATGGTAGTGAAATAGGGTAGGTTTAGAAATTCATTAAGATGACTCAAGTAATAACATCAAACAAATAAGTTCAAAAATAGAGGAAATAAATTCTGTTCCCACCTTGCATCAAATGACATCAAGTTCAAAAATAGAGCAAATAAAAGAGCAATTGCGTTGTAACGTTGCTTCATTTTGCCCCTTTTCAATCTGTGCAAAAAAATAAAAAAGGCAAGAATTTGGAACAGGTAAATTCTATGGATTTGATTGATTGATTCTATCACATGTTAACAGATTGCCCGTGAATTATAAGGAATTCCCCAACAATGCAAACTACGGATTTACAAATAAAGTTAAATGGTTTTTTGATCCTAGGCATGAAGCGTAGCTGGTTAAATCAGTCATAAAGCGTAGCTAGTATTGGAATCATAAGTTAGTGTTAGCTGTCAGCGTTAACACAGTAACCAATTTAGATTCCACTTTAAGATATTGCATGTCGCTATCTGCAATAAAAAAGAAACTGAGTTCAAAGATGGGTATGATAGGAGCGATAGATTATGTTTATCAAAATTGTACATTTTAATCGAGCCATACTTCATGCAATCGCTGTGCTTTCATCACAGCCGGTTCAATTCCAGGTGATCTCTCATTAGAAAAAACGTATTTTCGGAAGTTATTAATTATTGGAAGCTATTCATTTTGCCATGAAAGAGCACATGAAAACACACCACAGTAAACAAACAACTAGATGCTTCTTTTTTTCGCACAACACAATATGCTGTGAGCCATAGTGATCCACTTTTCAGGGCTCCTGCTCCTCGTGTGTACACACCATATGGACTGTATTAAACAAGATACGGTCTGGACAATCGCCAAAAGGAGGTTATCAGCTGCATACGCACAAACACAGAACAAATTATGAAGAATAGCTTGCTTTTCGAGGCTGCACTTGCACTTGGCTATTACTGGACGTCACCCTTCTCCCTCATGATATACGAAAGGAATGAAGAGAATATGGATAAGAGATTGGCAATTTTGGTCTCGATTTTCTCAGTGTGGAGCGCTATTGAGGATCCCTGACATGCTCGTGTATAACATCGGCACAAAAGTGTCAATTTTTCCTATTCTGGAGTGCGTTTCCCGAAAGCACAGATGCTAACTTGCATAGTTAGAACCACTGACTGTGAATGGACGAATTATGTAAGTTGCTAACTTAGTTAGCAACTACTCTTTTGGTATACGCACCACTGGATGAGGCTTTGAAGTTTTTTTTGCAAACTTGAATACAAAGCTTATTAAGCATGTAAAAACATTTCAATGAAATTTTCACACTTCATTGATTATTATCTCATTCACGGAAAAACATTATTATTTTTTAAAAATATTATATTAAAAAAAACCTTAATAATTTTTTTAAAGGATTTTACGGATATTACCGGAAGGTAATATGCATGGGAGCCCGAAGAGGTTGACATGTATGAAGATATTAATGATTGAGTTGTTTGTGGTTTTCTCTTTTGTTCAGAGTATATCTTTATTGACAATAAAGACAGGCACATAGAAAGATCGGCACAAAATCAACGTATTACCTCCAGTTCGCCGCGCCCCACCTGCATGTTCTCCATTTCCCACTAGTGCGGTGAGCCCCACACTCTGAGGGCGTATTCGACTCCCTTTTCGCGAACAGAGAACGGTGTTCTCGGGTGAGTTGAACACGCAAGAACACGTTCGCGATGCTGTTCTTGCACCCAAATCCCACACTACCTCCGCAGGTGGTGTGGCGAGAACAGACGTGGAACAATGATGGCGGACAAAGAGAAAGTTTCGGAGCCGTGTCCATCGCAAGTGTAATTTTTGGAGGGATAATGCAAACGTCTCAGTAAAATAATGCATTCTACATCTCAACAATGATAGTCTATCGCAACCTTTGCAAAATCAGCGGGTAGATGTAAGAAATTATAACTGTCAAGTATCATTTCCAAAATCTCAGTCAAAACTAAAACCCCAGCCATGATCATCTGTGTTTATTTACGGAAAAACCAGAAATGAATCCATGGTAACTGCACTTACCTGTTCGACTCTTCTGAACTCATTCCCATGTTCTCAACCAGTTCGCTAACGGTGGAGAACAGGTAGTCAAATACACCCTGAGAGTCGCGGAACTAAGTCGACATTAAGAGTGCTCCAGACTTCCTGTAAGTTACTATCACATTCTGCCTGCTCTTAAAATCTACGGGTGGATCGTAAAAACCACTAAGAGGGAGTTACCAGCAGTTTACGAGCTCGTAAACCCTAAGAGGGCTTCGTGAATAAGGCCCCAGGAGGCTAACTCAAAAAACTACAGACCTCTGGGTGACTCCCATACTCTGTAGAGGGGATAAATTACCAAAGTTCACTCAGGAGATAGATCAGCGTCTTGTCCCTAAAGGGTGTCAGAAAAAAATGTTTTTGAAATGAAAATTGGTTTAAGAGTTGTTTATCTTTTATTTAGTCATTAAGATGCAGTTAGTGAAAACGAGTTGAGTATAAGTAGTTGCAGTTGAGTTGGCTAATCGCTACATATTATGTCTGACATTACAAACAGGGTAAACGGGACACGGTCAGCAGTTGTGAGTGGTCTAGTTTGTGATGGTTGTTAAAGTAGGCAAAATAATCAAGGATTTTAGATATGTAACTATTACTTGCACAGCGAATGCGAGATTGTGTCAGCTCTTTACATGGCTCAGATTAGAAGTGATGTAATGCTGTTCACCTTAAGTTTTATTTAGGGCCATGGCTACAAGTACGAGACCGTACTGCAAAGTCGCCAGTCTAGCAGTACGAGAGTCCAATGTGCATGCGTAGTCCCATATTCAGATGAGGGCTATCAATACGGGTCTTTTTTTTTACCAAGGAAAGTTCCTTACTCCTAAAAAATGATCAGGCAATTATAACGTGACAGCGATGATAAGTGTATCCAAATTTGTTAAATGTTAAGGAAAGGTGTCTTAGTGTTTCCTAATTTACCTCCTCTAGCATAGGGCAGACAGAACCATCTTTTTCAAAATAAAAGGGGATAACACTATCCCACAATTCTGTGCAGCAGAAAAATTTTCATCAGCAACCATTCATCCAGCCAATCGCGTAAAGAAACATATGGGCAGGGGACTTATGATCATGCTGCCTTGTGTAAGTGCCTTTGGATTCTCTAATTAGCGCGGTTGTCCCCCTAAGTTTATTAGGAATTCCCTTTCACACCTTTCCTTTACCTTATCTCCCGCATCTCCTGCGCTCTGTCACTTCAGAGATTTACTTCAATTGAAAGAAATGGACTTCAGTGATGACAGAAACAGGTCAAAATCCTGAATTAGTGAGCTAATCCGGTAGTCCACTTAGAGATACAGGCACTTGAACACTCTGCTGTATGAATGGATTTCCCAAAAAAAAAAAAAAAAAAGGGGGGGGGGGGCGTGCACTCGAGGGATATGGCAGTTTTTCCAGTTTGTTGTTTTTAAAGCTGCTGCAAGCAGCATTTTTTTGTTAAATGTTAAATAGCTCTTCTTTCTGACAGCCATCACTGATATAGAGCATTAGGTTTATAACATCAGTCTCCCAGTCCCTCCAGTCCAACTAAATTTTCTGGTGCCCCATTCCCAGTTCACCCAATCAGGGCAGAGAATGCCACAAAGAAGCGGTCTTTTCTGCACATTCACAAGCAGGGAGCAAAATCTTCATTATGAATGAATGTGGTGGAACAAGAAAACTACTAATTCCAGCACAACTTACACAACCAAATCCACCAAGAGGTTTGAGATAGCTGGTGAAAAGAATTCGGCCAGGATAAAGAGACAGGAGGCATGCAAGACCCACTTGTTGGGACCCAGGCTAGGTGAGAACGCAACAGGAATATGAAAGAGGTAAGAATGTGGGGGCTGAATCAGGAGGGTGAATAAATTGCAAGCTCTAGTCCCTGTCATTGCCTAACCAAAACTAAACTATTCTAGGATGCGTTTCCCGAAATCACAGATGCTAACTTACATAGTTGGGCAACTAAGCTTTTGGGAAACGCACCCCTGATTGTTAGTCTTTAAAGGGGACCTATTAGGTCAAATTTCTGTGGCCCCCGGACGAAGACGGTGGTCTTCTTCACTGCTGATTCATCCCTTGTGATTTTCTTGTGGATTCTGTACACCCTAGATCATCAACTGGCAGCCCGCAGGTCGCATCCAGCCAAGGCTTCCCATCTGGCCCACGGAACATTTAATTAATTAATTCAGAAAATGCGAAGATATAGAAGAAGAAGTGTTTCTGTGTTTTGTTTTTTTTTTTTTAGAAATCTACCATAGCATTTCTCCCTCCCCAGACCCCAAAAACAGCAGCAGATTAAAATAATTTTGTTTGGATTTACTGACGTGTGTGTTGCCTTCCTCCCATGGGACAGAAAGTCAGCTCGAGCAGCGAGTCCGCCGCACTGTCTCTTAATGCAAGAAGGGGGCAAACATATAGCTCTTTTTTAAACATTTCCTTTTTTATTTACAACCCCAATTCTGAAATAGTTGGGACAAAGTGTAAATGGTGAATAAAATCAAAATGCAATAACTTTCAGATCACATGAGCCAATGTTATTTACAATAGAACATAGATAACATTTCAAATGTTGAAACAGAGACATTTTACATTTTTATCCAAAAAATGAGCTTATTTCAAATTTTCTGGCTGCAGCAGGTCTCAAAAAAGTTGGGACACAGGCAAAAAAGGGCTGAAAAAGCTATTAATAGATAAGAGAATCAGCTGAAAGAACATTTAGCAAGTAAGAAGTTGACTGGCATCAGGTGTGTAACATGATTGGCTATAAAAGGGATGTCTTAGAGAGGCTGAGTCTCTCAGAAGTAAAGATGGCCAGAGGCTCTCCAACCTGTGAAGGCTTGCGTAAAAAAATTGTGGAATACTATAAAAACAATGTTCCTTCACAAACATCATCAAAGATTCAGAGAAACTGGAAAAATCTCTGTGCGTAAGGGACAAGGCCGAAGACCTTTACTGGATGCCCGTGATCTTCGGGCCCTCAGACGCCACTGCATCACTCACCGGCATGATTCTGTCATTGACATTAATAAATGGGCCCAGGAATACTTCAAGAAACCACTGTCTGTAAACACAGTCCGTCGTGCCATCCACAGATGCCACCTAAAACTCTATCGTGCAAAAAAGGAAGCCATTGTTAAGCATGATCCAGAAGCGCCGCCGTGTTCTGTGGGCCAAGGCTCATTTAAAATGGACTGTAGCAAAGTGGCAAAGTGTCCTGTGGTCAGAGGAGTCCAAATTTGACATTCTTGTTGGAAATCATGGACGTCCTGTCCTCCGGGCTAAAGAGGAGGAAGACCACCCCTCCTGCTATCAGCGTTCAGTTCAAAAGCCAGCATCTCTGATGGTATGGGGATGCATTATAGTGCATATGGTGTGGGACACTTGCATGTTTTAAAAAGCACCATGAATGCTTAAAGGTATCTAAAGGTCTTAGAGCAACATATGCTCCCCTCCAGACGACATCTATTCCAGGGAAGGCCTTGTGTATTTCAGCAGGACAATGCAAAACCACATACTGCAGCTATTACAACAGCATGGCTTCGTAGTAGAAGAGTCTGTGTGCTGAACTGGCCTGCCTACAGTCCTGATCTTTCACCGATTGAGAACATTTGGCACATAATTAAATGAACAGTCCGTCAAAGGAGACCCAGAACTCTCCTGCAGCTGGAAGCCTGTATTAGCCAAGAGTGGGATCAAATTCCAATGGCTTCACTCAAGAAACTTGTCTCCTCAATGCCCAGACGCCTCCACTTTGTGTTAAAAAGAAGAGGGGATGCTACAGCATGGTAAACAGGCTCCTGTCCCAACTTTTTTGCGACCTGTAGCAGCCATCAAATTTGAAATAAGCTCATTTTGTGGATAAAATTGTAAAATTTCTCAGTTTCAACATTTGCTATGTTCTCTCTGTTCTATTTTGAATAAAATACTGGCTGGTGTGATTTGAAAGTCATTGCGTTTTGATTTTATTCACAATTTACAATTTGTCCCAACTATTTCGAAATTGGGGTTGTATTTATTTTCATGTTCTTATTCAACATTTAAGTATTTTCTTTATCACACTCTTATTTGACATTTTGTTTTTACTTGTTTTTTCTCCCTCACATGAACAATAACGGTGCTCACAGGCTAGTTTCATGAAATACGTTGGGTTATTTTCTTCAAGAGCACATTGCAGCATTGTGTGAAATGAAAAATAAAATAGATGGCTCAAAACCCGTTCATAGCATCTGTGGCTAGCCTATATAAAAAATAGGACCAAGGGTCCTGTAGCTTACCGGCAAGCAGTCTTACAGCGATGATACAACTTATGAAAATTTCATGTGAAGTTTGACATTTGAATTAATGAAAATTAATGTCAAGGTCACTAAATAAAACTTCATATACATTTATTGACCTTCTGCAATACAATCCTAAGCTCTGAAGCAGTTTTGGTGGTACAAGTAATTGAAATATGTCAATATGTATTCAATATGTCAATTGTGAACTTTAAAGGTCACAGAATGTCAAGTTGTGGTCAGCAAATGGACCTCATATATGACTTTCTACAACGTAAATGTCTCTATCCAAACCTTGGCTCAATCTGTGACCATTTTGGTGATACAAGTCATTGTAATTTCACTGTCGAGTTTGACTCCAAAGGTCACTCACAGTCAAGTTGAATGTCACCAAATGAAAGTTCATATGTGACTTCCCAGAAGTCAGTAATACCTAAACCATAGGCTCCATTTTAGTGGTGACCATTTTTTAGTGATAAAAATGTCATTGAATTTTCACTAGGTCATTTTGCTGATATAAGTCATTTTTCACTGTATACCTTTCACTGAAGGTCAATATGAAGGTCACCAAATGAAAGTTCATACATGACTTCCTCTCACCAAATGAAAGTTCGTCTCCAATACAAACCTACACTCAATCTGTAACCATTTTGCCATTTTGTTCAAGGCCACCCAACGAAACTTCATACATGACTTCCTATATGTCCACAATACAAACCTAACCTCTATCTCTAATAGATATTTGACCTTCAAAGGGCACCGAGTCATTGACTTCCTATAAATCTCAATACAAACCGAAACTTTCAACCATTTTGTGATATATGTTTGAAATTTCATTGAAGGTTCAAGGTCACTGAAGGTCAAGTTCAATGTCACCAAATGAAACTTCATACATGACTTCCTATATGCCCAATACAAACCTAAGCTTATCTGTAATAGTTTTGGTGATAAAAGTCATTGAAATTTCACTATGTGAAGTTTGACCTTCGAAGGTCGCTGAAGGTCAAGTTCAAGGCCACCGAATGAAAGTTCATACACGACTTCATGTAAGTGTTCAATGCACATATGTTCCCAATCTTCAATATTTTCAAGCCTAGAAGCCTTTGAAAATTTTAACATTTTGCTTGACCTCAAGTTTGACCTTTCAAGGTCATCTGAGTTCAACTTTAACACAACCAAAATATAGGTCATATATAACTTCATATATGTCTGTAATACAAACTTAATCTCTATCTGCAACCATTTAGCTTCCATAGGCAATTTGGCCCATTCTCCATAAGACCCAATGTTAAAGTACAGCGCCGCCACTAGACCCACGTCTGTCCATTCAATCAAAATGGCACTCGCATTGTACATAAAGTGTATCAAGGTGAGTTGATTAACAGATTTAGAAAAAAAGTTATCAGACAGTTTTTGAGAAATAATTTTTTGAAATTTCAAGTCATATCTTTTAACATTGTCAAAATATTCCCTGACCTCGAGTTTGACCTTTCAAAGTCATCTGTGGTCAAATTTAATATTGCCGAAATATAGTTCAATCAGGAGAAACTCAAGTGAAATCAAGAATAATTTAATATGCATTGAGCATAAGTAGAATTCAATTCAATTTTATTAATATAGCACTTTACATAGAGAAAAGGGCAGAGCCCAGACTAATCCCTAATCCCCGAATAGCAGGCAAAAAACTCCCTGTAGGGAGAAAAAGCCTCAAACGGTGGTGAGAAAAAAACTCCTCATTGAGAAGAAATCTCAGGAGGAACCTGGCTATTCCGGGGAAGCCCATCCTCCGCTGGCTGAATAATAAATTGATGGTAAATTAGGGATGAGAGGATCAGGACAGCAGGAAGACAGCAGTCAGAATTAACATGCTTAAAATCAGACAAGTCTTTGGCACTTGGACTCTTCAGGAAGACTCATAGAGCAGGAGCATGGCTCAGAGCAGCAGCTGGAAAAATCCCCCGATGAGTCCAGACATTGATGGCGGTGGTGGCTGAAGGCTGGTGGAGCTGGAGCAGCAGTACGGAAGGTCTGATGGAGCAGGGTGGCGTTGGGGAGGAAGAGGGTCAGCGAACGGCAGCATGAATGAACTAGAGCAGAGAAAAATGACATTTTTCAAAAAGACAGCAACATAACGATTGGCTAGCGATGCGACTGAGGTGTGCCACGGTTGGACGGAAGAGATCAGCTGCTACACCAGCTGACTGCTCAATTGACAGCCCCAGACATTGACTGCAGAGGTTTATGGACGAGCATGCGAGTGAATGAAAAGAAAATAAACGGAGATGACGTGCGCGCGAGAGAGAGAGTCTTCCTGACTGAACTTTCGCTAAGCTTCATGTCATATATGACTTCCTATATCGTCCCTTGAGAATCAGCTGGTTCTATGTCCACTTTTCCTCATTTTGAGAAAATGGAGTTTGAAAATTTCAAGTGTCTTATCTCTGATGTTTAGAGAGTTATCAAAATTTATTTTGTGTGGAATATTGTTGACTGTGGAAGGTACCCTAAACATATTGCAAACATGTTCAAAATCTCCATAGGCTTAGAGATATAAGCAGTCAAAAATGGACATAGAACCTTCTGATTCCGAGGAACGTAAGTTGCCCTTGGTCAACAAGTTCTATGTCCAACATAGGACCTGGTGCCTTTACTGGTTTTACGTATGATCGAAATCAGGAAGTTCTATGTCCGTCAGAGTTGTTTTAAAAAAAGTTATGAACAAACTAAGAACGTTTTAGTCAATGAATGGTTACCTGTATTTTATACTTATTTCACAAAAAATGTACTGGGACACCATGAACGACGTTTATAAGACTGAGGATTAATGAGTATTGAAAATGCTTCATACACTCATAGATAAAAGTATTGCATCAAATTAACAGATTGATGAATGAGCCACCTTCTCATTTGAACCTGTGACACCGACAGCATTGCCCACTGACCAGAATCAATAGCATGAAAAATAAAAATTAGAAAAATTAAGTATATATATGAAATGCAAAATTTGGCATCAAAATGCTTCATACACTCACATATAAAATAACTACATGTATATCAAATAAACAAGTTTATAAATGAGCCACCTTTCTCATTTAGACCTGACACCGGGACAGCCTTGCCCGTCCAAAAATGCCAAATTTGAACATGAACAATTTCTGTGAAAATAGCATAGGCCTATGTTCTGTAAAATCAACTACAATATTGGGGTAGGCCTAGCTAGGGCCTAAATGGTGGGTGGGGTGGGGGTTCGGGTGGGGCAGGCGAGCGGGCGGGGGAGGGGGTAGGGGGGTCTCCCCCGATATCCCTGGGTTGCCCCGATGTCGCTGACAAATTGTATATTAAGTGCACTGTACATTAGCACACTAGGCCTAGAGTTGATCGTTTGAGAATTAAGTAGTTCTATGTCTATGCATATTGACGACTTTTCCACACCAGTCCTAACACAACAAAATTAAGATTTACAGTGTGTATACATTGTTGGTGAACAACTTACCCATCAAAATAATCCATTAGTCTTTCAGAAGGGATCAAAATCAAACGTTTTTTCTGAGGAGTTCTCATTTTGTGCTTTACATGTGCTCCTTGGCCATTTTGAGCGAATGTCACATGATCCAGGTACGGACCCTGATTGGTTCCTTGGACATAGAACCACCTGATTTGAAACGAGCCCCACTCAGGATATAGAACTAAATGTTTCTACATGTTAATATGGAGTAGACTTTAGGTTGGAGCTAAGCACTAAGTGACATAAACCTAACTGATTTTAGAATGTCCTGGTATGCTTAACTCCATTTCTGCGAAAAGTGGACATAGAACCAGCTGATTCTCAAGGGACGATATGTCGATAATACAAACTTAATCTCCATCTGCAACCACTTGGCCTCCACAGGCCATCCTGCATATTCATAAAGTACAGCGCCCCCAATAGACCCACTTCCGTCGATTCAATCAAAATGGCGCTCGCACTGTACATCGACGGTACCAAGGTTAGTTGATTGCCTGATTTAGAAAATAAATTATCAAGCAGTTTTTGAGAAAGAATTTTTTAAAATTTCTCAGTCATATCTTTAACACTGGGGCCAAAATCTCAAGGGCCCATAAAACGGACAAAAATGATTCAATCAAAAATCTGAGAAAACTGTCTGGAGATATGGTCTAGTAGTATGTTATTGCAAATTTCAACGAAAATTCATCAGGCCAAAAAAAGTTCCGGACGACGGGCGCTGGACAACGGACGCCACACCACGATAATAGCTTATCAGCCCATAGGGCCGGTAAACTAGTAAAACGTGATAAAAATAAAATCAGACCATGTCAGTTTAAAATGAATCACACGAATAAAACCCTGCCCAATATTTGGGTTTTACTTTTTTCGCATGCACCATAATGATGCTCAGCGCAAGTAAAATAGCCTATCATAGTCAAAAACTAGGAATATAATCCATCATAATTAATAATAATAATAATAATAATAATAATCAAATAAATAATTGATAATAAATATCAATTTATTTATAATTGTGCGCTGCTCTGAAAAGGATACCAAAAAAATAGTCACTACTATTATTCTGCGCTGCAGCACCATAATCGAATCGAGGAATCAAGCGATTTGTCTACAGACTTGATCCAATACGGAACTCACCATCTCTTACTCAGAGAATGACATGACTCCCGTCCTGTGCCGTACGGTCCCATACTGGTCGACACTTTGTAAATTAAAATAGACAGGTCCAAATGGGGCCATTCACAGCATCAGTGGTTGGATCAAATATAGCGCTATTAAAAAATGAAACTGGATCATGTCAGTTGACAATGAATCCAACTAATAAAACTGTTGCACAGTCATTCTTGGAAAATGGCGCGGAAAATGAATGTCAGTACAAAGATGAACATTCGATCATAATGGAGGAAAAACTTTGCACAGGCACCATCAGTTTGCTCAGTTGCTAAGAGTAATCAGTTGCATGATTAACTCGTTCATTTTTGATAGCATTATTGTAAATCACATGACAAAGTCATCGGGCGTTTTCCTATGCACAGAAATGACGGCTTGTCTTTTGAAGATTCTGAACGCTCATAAATATGTGGCTCATAAAACGGCATAGATTCTCATTTTTTCGCGGCTTCTCGCCATTAAAGCATTTTACCTGTCAGTATGGTTTGATTAGGCGAAAATTTAAGATCTCTTCCTCATGGGATGTATTCCTTTCAATGCGAAAAGCAACAGCTTACAATTAAATCAAGAGCCATCTGACAATTAATTATGCTGCTTAAAATGCTAAAATGAGAGACTGAGATCAAAATTGATATATACTCAGTGCCATTAAAAACACACAGGTGAGGTATGTACTGTACATGCGGCAAATTGAAGAATCGATTGATTTTTATTGCTTTTCCAGTGAGGATAGAATAGCGGTATTGTAATCCTGACGCCCACAGTGGCCAAGCACTTCAGTAATAACAAACATTGAGCTGTTCATGATGTGTACAGTGACACTTGACTTGTTCTTTTTGGTGTGGTCAATAGCCTACATAAAGCCAACAACAAAAACGAAAAATGCTACTGCATCAAGAAAATGGAACGGCTTGTGACACAGAAGAGAGAAAAAGAGCCTTTGGCATGTTACGGGCAGATCTCAGCCACCGAGAGGTGGTGCGTCATTTGCACTGTCACCGTTCAACAATCAGTCGGCTGTCTATCCGAGAATGGAACACAGGCACTGTCACTGACCGACCCCACTTAAGACAGCCACGAGTGACGATGGCAGCTCAAGAGCGCCACATCTGGTTACAGCCTGTACGTGACAGATTCCGGACAGCAACCAAAACTCATCATGAGGGTCGAGACGATTGAGGGTGAGCGCAAGTACCGTTTTACGCCGTCTATGTGAGTAACACATGCGTGCACATGGGCCCAAGAGAAAACCCAGTTTTTACCCATTTACCCTTACCGTGGTTGGTCAGCGACAGTCCCTGTTTTCCATTCTCAGAGAGAAACAGGGAAATAAAGTGCCAAAAAATTACACAGAGGCAGGTGCCCACAGTCAGAAGTGAAGAGTTCCTACTCCTGTTGATGGGAAAAAAAGGGTTTTCTGTAGGGGCCATGTGCACGCATGTTTTGCTCACATAGACGGCGTCAAACGGTGCTTGTGCTCACCCTCAATCGTCTCGGACCCATCATCTCATGATCAGTGTCGAAATGGGAAGTTCATAAACTTTTTCCCAAAAAACATAACTGCACTGAGAGTGAAAGGCGATATTCCATTGGCGCGGATCAGTCATAATTCAATTAGCACGTATTTCAGAGATTCTCATGCGGACTTGAAGTCTTTGTGCATGGAAGTTTCTCAGTTTCAAGTGCGTTCACCACTAGTAACATGAAAATCGACTATGACTCCGAACTTCTCATGCTTTTCTTTTCTCAGGGGTTGGAAGCTATGAAATTGCATAAAGATGCTTCAAATGGTCTTTTATTTCATTTATACAATTTAAACGGCCAAGAAGTGCAAGTTAAATGGCCTGATGTGCGCATTGGCTTATTTTGAGTGAATTATTCTGTTCTGAATTTAGCCAATTATTTAATCGCTGATAGATCGCATGGAGAGAGAAGCCGTGACTTCGATTGCCAATGGATATTATTATTATAATAATTGGAAAACATGTCAATAAAGGAAAATGATTGAAAACAAGTGATGACTAATAATGTTGTAAAGGGATGTTCTGGGTACCACCAATTTTCAGTTCTGGCTATGCCACTGAATGTCTATGCACTCAACATTAACCGAATGAGTTAGCTCAACTATTCTAAAAGCGGTAGCCTATAGACTGCATTGCGTTCAACGGAAATGTAAAAAAAAAAAAAACAAATACGTGAGATGGTACTCAGAGAAAAAAATTTTTTAAATTAATCATGTGAATTAAAACCACCGCTTTTTTTTTTTTTTCTAAGCATGACACAAGACTGCGCGTAAAAAGCTCTGTTCAGTTTGTTGTCGCCAAATCTTAGGTTGACGCACGTGACGTCAAGCAGCCATGGTTGACTTTTGGAGCTGTGAAAAATATGCAAAACATGCTAAATTACTTCTTTACCAGAACATATTAGCGTGAATTTTCGTGCTTAATATTCAGTTTGTCCCTCCCTGCATCAAAATTTCATTGTGGTTGAAACCTGTGCATTTGACCTTTAAGGTTTGCTAGGCATGGGGTGGCTTTAAAAACTTAACTCTGGAGCGTACAATCCACAAGATTGTGTGAACGAATGGTGTGCCACCAACGAGACAGTTGGTTCCCCCCAGGTTCATCTTCAGAAGTAAAAAAGGGAAAGGAACAGTGCAAAATAACAAAGAATTGTCTCAGTGGAAGGACCATGTGGTCCAGCAGGGAACAATCAAACTAACATATCATTGAAATAGCATGCAGAGGGGCAAGACAGAAGGCAAACTTGGATTCACAAACAAGGTCACACTCAGAAAATTCACCGAGCAGCCAGAACGAAGACCTAAGGCGAGAATTGGAGGCAAGTCAGGGGTCAACCCATGGTGTAGTCAAGCCAGGGGTCAACCACAAAAATCCTGTCGAACCATAGGAAAAGGCAATGCAAGAATCAAAAATAAAAAAGGAAACCCGACTGAACGGACATAGGCGGAAAAAATCCCCAGTCCATCAATTGTAAGCCCAAACTCAAGGAGCTTGTCTCCCCCAGGAATACAAAGTGGCAGATTTAAAAAAGCGCTGTACCCGGAAGAGCAAACATTCAATTAGGGATGAGCTGGAATTCTCCCAAAATAATCACACATGGCGCAAACACCTGCAATGGCATGGAAATCCTACTACAGGGGGTTGTGACCAGCATTTATACTGGTTTGGCATTCGATTAGTGGAAAAAACTAGAAGCTTTGAAGGGGATGAATAGTGATGGGGGGCTAGTTGCACTGTGTTTAGACAGGTAAGTAACAGTTTACTTTGTAATAATTAAATGGATATTTGTTAACCAGGTTGGTTTGTTGGTGGTTTTTACCCGGTTAGCAAATGTAAGTTTATAACTGCCTGGACACTGATTAATTGCACCGGACATGAGTTTGGTTCGCTGGGTAACAACAGCAGTAAAGCTTGCTGTTAATTCAGTAGCTAATATTAGCTGTTGTTATGCGTTTCATTATACAACAGCAGGAAACAAACTCCATGATACTTGCTAACTTTGCAGACAAGTTGATGTCTGAGTAGTGAAACATTTGATAATAAGGTTTATCTGGCCTTTCTGATGAGACACTGCTCAACATTCCTGTCTTCACGTTGGCACGTGTCCAATGCGTCTTCAGTAGCACCTGAAGTGCTAAGCGTTTCTATCCTATTTTCCGGTTAATATTAAGTTTTTAGAAGTTGCAACGCAAATCTGAGAGTTTTTCTACCTTCAACGGAATACAATCGCAAATTTTGCCCGTTTCAACGGCCTGCACTTCTGCAAGACGCCCGTGGGGTGAACCTTTGACTTGGGCTACGCCGGCATCCTGCTAACGTAAGTAACCGACCATGATTGCTTCCCCTTGTTCGCCTACCTCTTTTCCTGTCTTGTGCTCTGAATGTAATGTTTTGTTACGACTCCTCTGCTCTTAGCGGCACTTTCATTTGCTAGAAATGTATCTCATATGCTAGCTTAGCTGAAAAGCTTTTACAGCTGGAAGCTCGCATTGAAACACTGCAGAACATTAGGTCGAATGAGGAGTTCATTGATTCTTTCTCCGTCCAGCCTGAAACTAGTGTCAATGTTAGTTCTCTTTCTGTTTCCTGTTCCTTACCTGCTGCAGCAGCTTCTTCGCAGCGTGATGGATTTTTAACAGTTCGAGGTAAACGTGGGGGAAAGAAACTTGTACAGCCATCCAGTCTCTCTCCCATTAAATTGTTTAATTCATTTGCCCCCCTTGAAGAATTGCAGGCAGATGATCGAGTACCGGAAAAGTCACTTAATTATCAGGGATTCCATAGTTAGAAATGTAAGGGTGTTTAAACCGAGCTACCACAGTGAACTGTATTCCTGGCGCTCGCGTGACTGATATCGAGGCGAATCTGAAATTGCTCGATCAGGGCAAACTCAAGTTCTCCAAAATTATTATCCACGCTGGTACAAATGATATTCGATTACGACAATCGGAGATCACAAAGAGCAGTTTTAAGTCGGTCTGCACCCAAGCTCTAAAGATGTCGCGGTCAGTGACTTTCTCTGGCCCGTATCCGATGTAGTGATGAAATGTACAGTAGATTAGACTCGCTCAATCGCTGGTTGTCTTAGTGGCGCGCAGATAATAACGTTGGTTTCGTGGATAATTGGCGAGCTTTCTGGCAAAGACCTGGTCTTTTGAGGAGGGACGGTGTTCACCCATCTGGAGAGGCCACTGCCCTTCTGTCAGGAAATCTGGCCTACGACTTAAATTATTGTAGTTGACTGCCGAGAGTTAAATCTAAATCACTGACATTCGGCATTGATAAACCTTTGATTAGGTCAAACCATATAGAGATTGTGTCTGTTCCCCGAATCCCAATGAAATTAAGAAATCGAAGAATCGCGGAGTACATCACAAAAACTTGATTTACATTTACACTAACTGTATCAATCCATCTATGAATAAATATTCTTCTCTAAAAATTGGCCTATTAAATATTAGATCCTTGAACTATAAAGCAGCTCTTCTGAACGAATTAATCTCTGATTGTTCTCTTGATGTACTGTGACTGACAGAAACATGGCTGTGACCAGATGAAAACTTTTCTTTGAATGAAGCCTCTCCACCTGGTTTTATATGCACTCAAAACCCCCGCCTGGGCCAGAGAGGTGGGGGTGTTGCTGCTATTTATAGTGACTCCATTCACTCAATGCCAAAACTACAGTATCAATTTGATACATTTGAGGTTCTAGTGATGAATTTTTCAGTGCTGGATACAGGTGTGAGCCCTGTCCCTGTTCGGCCTTTAGCCCTGGTGACAGTCTACAGGCCCCCTGGCCTTTACTCTGCCTTTATTCAAGATTTTTCAGAATTCCTTTCAGACTTAGTTTTAAGCTATGATAGAATAGTTATATTGGGCGACTTTAACCTGCACTTTGAGAGGGCAGATGATTCTCTAACATCTGCCTTCACTAACATTTGAGTCAGTCGGCTTCGCTCAGAGTGTTGTTAGCCCAACTCATTTTCATGGTCATACTTCAGACCTGATCTTAAGCTTTGGCATTAACATTGGGCAGGTCAAGATTCATTCACATAATCCCAGTTTGTCTGACCATTTTCTAATCACATTCTGTCTACAATTGACCCACCCTGTATTGTTAGAAACTAGGATGTACAGTGGGCGTACTTTTACTGCAACAACTTCTACAAAATTCATTGAGGTTTTCCCATCTTATTTTGAGCATCCAGTCAGCCCCCTCTGCATTGACGATACAGCAGAAAAGTTTGCTGATGCTCTCCGTAGTACCCTTAATGTAGTCGCTCCACTGAAATATAAAAAGGTTACTCAGAAGAAGAGGCCAGCCCATGGTACACTGACCAGACACGGACTCTAAAGCAAAAATCTCTTCAACTAGAACGCAAATGGCGCTCAACTAAACTCCAGGTAATCCATGGTGCTTGGAAAGAGAGCCTTGTTGCATATAAGCATGCTCTCTCTTGTGCAAGGTCCTGTTATTTTGCAAATCTCATACAGAAAAACAAAAATAATTCTCAATTTTTGTTCAAAACCGTGGCCAAGTTAACAATCATGCTGCAAGTAACCCTCAAATTCCAGTCTCTTGCAGCAGTGATGATTTTTTAAATTTCTTTAGTGGCAAAATTATCGGAATTAGAGAGAAGATCACTGCTTCCCTACCAGTTTGCGATGGCGTTTCTGATGATATGAAATCTTCCACAATACACAAAAACCAGTTTGAATCCCTTTCTCCTATATCTGTGTGAACTAGTCAAATTAGTTGCTACTTCCAAATCATCTACTTGTATCTTGGATCCCATCCCCACAAAGCTAATGAAGGAGCTCCTGCCCATCCTTGATGGTCCAATTCTTCACATAATTAATTCTTCTCTGATTTCAGGTTTTGTTCCCACTTCATTTAAGTTGGCAAAATCAAGCCGCTGCTTAAAAAAAAAAATTTTCATCCCACAGTCCTAGCCAATTATAGGCTAATCTCAAACCTCCCATTTTTATCTAAGATCCTTGAAAAGTGTGTCGCCAAACAGCTCTCTTCTTTCCTGCAAACTATTGAGGTATTTGACAGTTTTCAGTCTGCCTATAGAAAGCATCATAGCGCTGAAACAGCTCTCACTGTTGTAGTAAATGATCTAGTTCTCTCCATGGATAGTGGCAACATCTCTGTTCTCATCCTTCTTGATTTAAGTGCCGCCTTTGACACTGTAGACCACCATATTCTTCTTCGTAGGTTAGAAAAATTAGTTGGTATTTCTGGACTTGCCCTTTCGTGGTCAAAGTCTTATCTGTCTGATAGATCTCAGTTCGTCCGGATAAATAATAAATGTTCAGAGTATTCCAAGGTAAACTTTGGAATACCTCAAGGATCTGTTCTGGGCCCTTTGCTTTTTTCATCTTTACATGCTTCCCCTTGGAAATATCATAAGTAGACTTGATGTTAAATACCATTGTTATGCAGATGACACGCAGCTCTATATATCCTTTAAGCCTGGTGAAAATGATCCGGTTACTAGATTAGAGATGTGTCTTAAAGCTGTTAAAGCTTAAATGACTGTTAGGAAGTAGTCGAGGGGACACCAGATGCAGGATCCAAAGTGTTTATTTAAACACCAAACACTAAAGAATAAAGTTGGAAAACAAGCCAGAAACAAAACACTGTGCACATGCACTGAACGAATGGGAGAAACTAAGGTACACTGCCCAAGGCAGGGGAAAACAGAAGTACACACTCCAAGAGTGGCTAAACCAGAAAAACAAAAACTGGACCTAACTAGACTGACGGAAACACTGGGAGACTTAGACAAGGGGCATCGCACAAAGGAAATACTCGGGAAGGCACAGGAGCTGAGATTTCACAGTGTAGCGCATAGCAAATACAAAGTTCCGTTTAACGGCTGCTTCTCTCTGCCCACTGATAAAGGCACGGGAGGAGGCGGAGACTCGGAAGACAATCTCGAATGGAAACAGAAACACATGGGATTAATAAACAAATTCACAAGGACCGGGTTAACAATAATGCCTCGAGACAAAACGCTGAGACAATCAGTCAAACTAGACGGTTTAGATTAAGGTCATCTAAACATGACAAGTAAAAAGCACCACGAGAGAAGCAAAGGAAAGCATAGCTTTAAACGCAGTTAATCAGGGAAAGCTTAGGAAGGAATTGCAAAAGCTAGAAACACTCGCACTCGCTAATGAGTTAATTAAGGTTAATACTACCTCACGAAATATATTCAAATACCCTCAAATAAGTGCTGGTTAGTACGGGTTAGTAATTATCCAATCAGAGAACGCATTCACTCAGAATTTCGCGAGACCCAGAATTAAGCACAGGTGGAAGCAATGAATGAAATACCACAGCCGAAACCGAAAGAGGAAACGTGATTGGACAATGAGACACAGGCATGCTGAAGGCTGTCACACGACATCACAGGAGATTGATTCTCTCTTGCCCAATCGTCAGACTGCGGGAATGAAAGCAGAAAAATAAACCAAGAGAGTGAGGCATGGGAAAAAAGCAAAAGCACAAATGACAAAACAGCACACATGAGGCAGAACCATAACAGTACCCCCAGAAGCGCCACCTGGCGCTGACACGGAACATCAAAGAAACTAAAAATACAAGAAACAAACAAAATACTAAATACAAAAAATCCACAAGACTAAGAAATACAAAACAAGGGACACCTACAATATACTAAATACAAAACCCTAAAGACTAAAACATAAAACATCTAACCAAATACTATACAGCGTAAGAACAAAACACACAAAACATAAACAAGATTACTCAGGGTCTCCAGCAAAGCTGGGGCTAAGGCTTGGGGTGAGTCTGGTGGTAAACTCTAATTAGGTCTTTATCAAGAATGAATCGGGCAGGGAGCCAGGAACGCTCCTCAGGACCATATCCCTCCCAATCAACAAGGTACTGGACCCCCCTACCCCTCCGCCGACAGTTCAGGAGCTTGCGGACGGTGAAGGCTTCTCCACCGTCGATGATGCGCGGCGGAGGTGGGGGATCGGGATCCGGGTGGAGGGGGTGGGTGACGGAGGGCCAGACTCGGGACACATGGAAAACAGGGTGGATACGGCGCATGGTGTGGGGGAGCTTTAGACGGATTGCGGTGGGGCTGATGACTTTGTCAATGGAAAAGGGACCGAGGAATCTAGGGGCGAGCTTGCGAGACTCCACTCTGAGGGGGATGTCCTGGGCGGAGAGCCAGACCTTCTGGCCGACGCGGTAGGAGGGGGCCAGCTTGCGTCACTTGTCCGCCGAGTCCTTCATCAGCTTCCCCGCCCGGACGAGAGCGTGGCGGGCGGAGTGCCAGGTGTTGCGGCAGCGCTTTATGAAGGCCTCGGCAGAGGGGACCCCCACCTCCACCTCCTGAGAGGGGAACTGGGGAGGCTGGTAACCCAGGCAGCACTCGAATGGGGTGAGACCAGAGGCTGCGGATGCGTGGGAGTTGTGGGCATACTCGACCCAAGGCAGATGGGCCGACCAGGAGCTTGGGTTCTTGGCGCACACGCACCACAGCATGGTCTCCAGGGTTTGGTTGGCCCGCTCGGTCTGACCGTTGGTCTGGGGATGGAAACCTGAACTGAGGGAACAGGAAGGACCTAGGAGGGACAGGAAGGCTTTCAAAAACCGGGAGGTGAACTGGGGGCCACGATCAGACACTGTGTCAGCAGGGATACCATGGGGACAGACAACGTGTTGGATAAGGAGATCGGCAGTGGATTTGGCTGAGGGGAGCTTGGGGAGTGCAATGAAATGGACTGCTTTAGAAAATCGGTCAACTATGGTGAGGATGGTGGTATTGCCTTGGGAGGGGGGTAGGCCGGTGACAAAATCAAGGGCAATGTGGGACCAGGGGCGACTGGGGATAGGGAGTGGCTGAAGGAGACCAGAGGGAGGTGTGTGCAGGGTTTTAGCAGCGGCACAGACCGAGCAGGCACTTACAAAGCCCTTGACGTCCTCTGGTAGGTCCGACCACCAGAAGCGACGCCGAATGAAGGCGGTGGTCCTCTTGACTCCAGGATGGCCCGAGAATTGGGACCCATGTCCCCACTGGAGCACTTCTGACCGGAGAGCCTGGGGAACAAACAGGCAGTTACTGGGACAAGCACTGGGCGCAGCCTGCCTGCCCAGTGCTGCCCGGACCCTTTCCTCAATGGAGAGCTGGATCGCATTGAGGAAATGCCCTGGAGGGAGGATGGTCTCGGGAGGGTTCTCGGGAGCGGAACTGGTCTCGAACCGCCGAGAAAGGGCATCAGCCTTGGCATTATGGAACCCAGGCCGGTAAGCCAAGGAGAAATTGAACCGCTCAAAAAATAAGGCCCACCGGGCCTGGCGGGGATTAAGCCTCTTGGCCGTCTTCAGGTACTCAAGGTTTTTGTGGTCTGTCCACACCAGGAATGGCGTAGTGGCTCCCTCCAGCCAATGACGCCACTCCTCCAGAGCCAACTTGACTGCCAGTAACTCCCGGTTACCAATGTCATAGTTGGCCTCAGTAGGCGTGAGGCGGTGCGAAAAGAAGGCACAGGGGTGGACCTTCCCGTCCTTAGTGGATCTTTGGGAAAGCACCGCTCCAACGCCCACGTTGGAGGCATCCACCTCCACGATGAACTGGGACGCCGGGTCCGGGGTCATCAGGATGGGCACAGATGTAAACTGCCGCTTGAGCTGCTGGAAGGCCTGGTCCGCCTGGGGATTCCAGCAGAACGGCTGCTTGATGGAGGTAAGCGTGGTCAGGGGAGCTGCCACCGTGCTATACCCTCGGATGAAGCAGCGGTAAAAATTAGCAAACCCCAGGAATCCTTGGAGAGCCTTGCGGTCTTTGGGCTGGGGCCATTCCAGGACAGACCGGACTTTGGCAGAATCCATTCTCAGGGACCCGGGAGAGATGATGTAGCCAAGAAACGTTGTGGAGCAGGTGTTAAACTCGCACTTTTCGGCCTTCACGAAAAGGCGGTACTCCAACAAGCGTTTCAGAACTTGGTGCACATGCCGAGTGTGCTCCTCCCGGGTGCGTGAGAAGATGAGGATGTCGTCAAGGTAGACATAACGGACTGACCGATCATGTCACCCAGGACATCGTTCACCAGCCGCTGGAACACTGCGGGCGCGTTGGTGAGGCCAAAGGGAACCACCAGGTATTCCCAATAACCGCTGGGGGTGTTAAAGGCGGTCTTCCACTCATCCCCCTCACCATCCTCACCAGGTGGTAGGCATTCCGCAGGTCCAGCTTGGTAAACACCTGGGCCCTTGGATGATGTCGAAGGCGGATGACATGAGTGGCAGGGGATAACGGTTCCTGACCGTTATCTTGTTCAGCCCTAGGTATTCGATGCAGGGCTGGAGCGACCCATCCTTCTTAGCCACAAAGAAGAACCCGGTTCCTGCTGGCGACGTGGAGGGCCGAATTATCCCAGCCGCGAGAGACTCCTGGAGGTACTTCTCCATGGCGACTCTCTTAGGCTGAGACAGGGAGAAGACCTGCCCCCGGGGCGGCACTGCTCCTGGCAGGAGGTCAATTTCGCAATCATAGGGCCGGTGAGGTGACAAAGACACTGCCCTAGACTTGCTGAATACTGCACCCAGGTCATGGTATTCAGCAGGGACTTAGGAGAGATCTGGCGCTGGCTCAGAAGAAACCTGAGACCCGGGCACAGGTGAGGCCGCGTGGCGAAGGCAGCGGGTAGAACAGGAGGACTTCCACTCATGAACCTCGTGGGTGGACCAGTCCAAGACCGGGCCATGCTCGCGGAACCAGGGGTGTCCCAGAACCACCGAGGATCTGGGGGACTGGATAATCAGGAATGAGATGGTCTCACAGTGGTTGCCTGAGACCAGAAGCTGGACGGGAGCCGTTTGATGTTGAATCTGCGCCAGTCTTTGGCCCCGAGGCCAAAGACGGTCAGAGGTTGTGCCAATGGGGAGAGAGGAATACCCCAGGAGGCAGCGGCTTCGGCGTCCAGAAAGTTCCCCTCCGCTCCTGAATCCACCAAGGCAGAGGTGCGGCGGCTCTGGTTGCCCCAGGAAATGGTAACTGGAATGCAGGTGCGGCAGCTGGAGGAGGCTTCAGTGTGGGAGACCCCCACTAATGCTTCTCCGATCACTAGTGGGCGTTGGCTTTAACCCATTCACTCAGAATTTCGCCAGACCCATAATTTAGCACAGGTAGAAGCAATGAATAAAATACCACAGCCGAAACCGAAAGAGGAAACATGATTGGACAACGAGATGCAGGCATGCTGAAGGCTGTCACACGACATCACAGGAGATTGGGCAAGAGAGAATCAATCGTCAGACTGCGGGAATGAAAGCTGAAAAATAAACCAAGAGAGTGAGGCACGGGTAAAAAAGCAAAAGCACAAATGACAAAACAGCACACGAGGCAGAACCATAACAATGACGCAAAATTTTCTTTCACTAAACCCAGATAAGACTGAAATATTGGTACTGGGTCCCAAATCTCTTAGAGACTCATTCATTAAGTTTTCTGTGAACTTAGATGGCCTCTATGTTTCTGCCAAAGCTGTTGTTAAAAACCCTGGCGTGACCCTTGATTCAGAACTCTCTTTCCAGGCTCACATCAACAATATCATTCAAGTGGCTTTTTTCCATCTTTGAAACATATCTAAACTCAGAAAAATGTTGTCCCTTCAGGACACTGAAAAAATGGTAGACACATTTGTGTCCTCTCGGCTGGACTATTGTAATGTCTTACTGTCTGGTTGCAGTAGCTCGGCCCTGAAACGTCTTTAATTAGTGCAGAATGCTGCAGCTACGGTTCTCACTAGGACTAAGAAACATGATCACATTAGCCCGGTGCTCAAAAATCTTCATTGGCTACCTGTAAAATTTAGAATTGAGTACAAAATACTTCTACTAACTTACAAAGCTTTTAAATGACTTGGCCCCAGAATATCTTTGCAGTCTTCTCATTCCTTACTCCCCGCCAAGATTACTTCGTTCACAAGGTGTTGAGTACTTGAAAATTCCAAATATATCTAGAATTAAAATTAACGGCAAAGCATTCTCTTACTAAGCCCCAATTTTATGGAACAATCTCCCAAGACAAATTCGGGCTTCAGACCCACTCTCTATCTTCAAGAGTAGGCTGAAAACTTATCTTTTTAGTCAAGCCTACAATTAATTCATGATTAGTTATGTATAAACATTTATTTGGCTCTGGTGGGACTGACTACAACCTTGCTTTATGATAGGTCCACAAGATCGTGTTAAGCAAATCCATGTGGAACCAGTGGCACTGAGCATGCATTAATGGTGCCAGTGGGGCTTGCCACAGCCTTAGTCACTGGGAGGTCCATATGGTACTGGTGGTAGTGTTAAGCAAATCCATGTGGAACCGGTGGCACTGAGCATGCATAAACGGTGCCAGTGGGCCTTGCTGCAGCCTTAGTCACTGGGGAGGTCCATATGGTACTGGTGGTAGTCAAATCCATGGGAACCGGTCCATATGGCACTGGTGTAGTGTTAAGCAAATCCATGTGGAACCGGTGGCACTGAGCATGCATTAACGGTGCCAGTGGGGCTTGCTACAGCCTTAGTCACCGGCGAGGTCCATATGGTACTAGTGTTTAGAAAATCAAAAGTGGTCTTGCAGCCTGGTGTAAGTGTAGGGCCTCTGTGCTGCAGGAAGTGGATGGAGGGGTGTTGACTGTTTCCTGACCAGTTGCTCCTAAATCTTTACTTAGCACATGACACAGGACTGTATTTTTATTAACATGCAGTAGTTTTATCCAGTGCCTCACCCCCCTTTTTTCTGTCTCTTTCCGAGGATCTTTCCCTCCACTACCCTGAGTCCTGGACCATCCGAGCCCTGTCCCTCACCATGAGCACTGGCTGCTGCTGTCCTGCTGTCCTGATGCGGTCCTGATCCAGTTATGCACCATCCTCGACATGCCACTTCCTGGAGCTACAGACGCCACTGTTTAGATGGACTTTAATGGAACTCTATTGCTATTTTATTCTACGATTACTTTATTTTGTTGTTAATTAGCTAGCCTGCAGAGGATGGGCTTCCCCACTATAGCTGGGTTCCTCCAGAGATTTCTTCCCACTGGGGAGTTTTTTCTCACCACTGTTTGAGGATTTTTCTCCCTACTGGTCGTTTTTTGCCTCATTTGCTCAAGTGGGGAATAGGCTGGGCACTGCGCTTTCATTTACTGAATCTCTGACTGTAAAGAGTCTTTGTGACAGTCTATCTGTAGAAAGCGCAATACAAATAAATTGAATTGAACATTGATTCCTTCAAACACCTGCCTGAGTAGAACTGTTGTATAAAATTATAACACAGTTACAACCACTCAAATCATTACTAAATTCTGCAGCTTCATAGCTTGGATAATTCACCATTCAAATAACTTGATTGCAAGTTTTCAGTAGCAAACTTAACTGACTCAGAAAACCCTACAAACAATTCCCAGTTGCTGTATTAATGTTTGCAAATGATCTTAGGATTATCTGTTTAACCAGTTGCGTGTTATCCCCTCATTGATAAAATCGGGTAAAATGTTTATAGCCACCGCTAATGGTACCTAACTATTGATCTAGCCAGTAGGAAACTAGCTATGCTAGTTAATATTTTCAAACACCATATTCATATTAAAGGTACCATTGACTTCAGTAGATGGCTGGCGGGCAACATTTATTACCAGTGTATGAATTTATTGCACTTAATACTTTGAGGTAAATGAGCCACTGCTCTCTTTTGCTGCTGTGCATATTAAGGTAGCTATGGTGCTGTCGCGAAGACCGCCGCGAGTTCATGTGATGATGTGGGACGGAGGGCGGGAGCTGCTAACTGCAAGAACAGAGGAATTCTGCCAAAATGCCAATGTTGCTTACTGCAGCTTTAATTAATTAACAATGAAAACGTGCCAGACAGGAGTCTTTTATATCTCGCGTCTCATCTACAATGTTTGAACGCCGAGCACTCACATTTTTAAGATGGCATTCAAAGATAAAATCTACTCAGCTTTTAAGGAAATGTGCTGTTTTTCAATGTAAGTTTGTCAACAGGCAGACAGTCACCCAAGAGAATGGGTGAAACTTGCATTTCCATTTATCTATTTTCATGACCAGAATTCATGAAAATGTCAGAATATCAGATGTAGTCAACGTGTATAGCAGTCACTTGCTGCCATCACAATGTTTCAATGCTTCTCCGTCTTTCCTGAGTTTTAAATGACATGCGCGTATTGTTCT
This sequence comes from Gymnothorax javanicus, assembly GCA_029692085.1. Taxonomy (NCBI): domain Eukaryota; kingdom Metazoa; phylum Chordata; class Actinopteri; order Anguilliformes; family Muraenidae; genus Gymnothorax; species Gymnothorax javanicus. The sequence goes on along the minus strand of CM056208.1, from coordinate 6,442,846 downwards.
GTCTCGTGTTTTTAGCTTGAAATCAAGTCTCCTGTGTGAACAGCCCCTTATATATCCAAAGTATTGCCTACTTGCCTGGAAGATTCATAAAAATAGATCTAGATGAATAATTGAGCAATCATTGTTGTTGTAATTGAATCTTGCATTTAAATCCTTCTCTTGAATTAAGAATCATGTTTTTACAAAATTCAAAGCTTAGAATGGTCTCCTTTAACAGCAGGTTGAAGAGGTAACTGTAGTGTGTTTATCGCTCCACAGGAAAGCAGCAGCAGCCAAAAGAGCTGAGGATGGTGCTGGTGGGAAAGACTGGATCAGGAAAGAGTGCAGCAGGAAACACCATCCTGAGGAGAGAGGCGTTTGTGTCAGATATCGTTGCTGCTTCTGTGACTAAAGAGTGTGCAAAGGGAAAAGCTAAAGTGAACAGAGAAAGGTGGCTGTGATCGACACTCCAGGCCTGTTTGACACCGAGCTCAGTAATGATGAGGTCATAAAGGAGATCATAAAGTGCATCTGCCTGTCTGCTCCAGGACCCCATGTCTTCCTGGTGGTGATTCAGATTGGCAGATTCACTGAAGAGGAGCAGGAAACAGTGGAGATCATTCAGAAGACCTTTGGTGATGACTCAGCCAAATACACCATGGCGCTGTTTACTCACGGAGACCAACTGAGAGGGAAACCAATTGAAGAATTTCTGGCCAAGAATGGAAAACTTGCAAAATTCATTAGTCAGTGTGGTGGAGGATGTCATGTCTTTAACAATCAGGACAAGGATCCCTCTCAGGTCTTGGAGCTGATAAAGAAGATTGATAAGATGGTAGCAACAAATGGAGGAGGCTGCTACACCAATGAGACGTACATGAAGGCTGAAGAAGAGATTGAAGAGACGACGAAGCAGAACCTGAAAAACAAGGCCGACATATCTGAAGATGAAGCTAGAGAAATGGCAGAGAAAGATAACAGCATTCTGAGTACACTTGGAGAGGTTGGCCATGCTGCATTCCAAGGAGCAAAACTAGGAGCAATAGGGGGTCCAGTTGGCGCAGTTATAGGTGGAGTAGTTGGAGCAGCTACAGGCTTAGTAACTGCAACAAAAAAATGCACCATACAGTAAAGAACCTGCTTTCTGATATTATTAAATGTTTTAAAGCTGTTTAATTGAAGACCCCAGTGCTACAAGTAATTTATTCACAAAATGCCCATTTTGAGAACTGAGGCAGTGGACTTGGGTAGCCATGAAAGATGTTTTCTTGTCCTAAGTTCACGGTGTGTGAAAATGTGACTTAAGTACTTTTTTGTTTGTTTGTTCAAAAATTGCTGGTTATGGTAAATTCCAAGGAGTGTGCACATGCACATACATAAATAAACAATTATTTGTCTCTTGCATGCTGAGTTTTTATTTATTAATTTTATATAACAATTTTATCAGACCTCCACCCCAAAAATTTATATTTTGGAATTTACAGTCCATTTATGCTATTTAAAATATGTACAAACAGCACAGGATGGACTGTGATTAGTGCTTTTAATTGCTTTAAAAAATAGACCTAAACTATAGGCAGGAGTGCATGCAGCTTCAATGTACAGTACATTGTAATAAACAAGGACGTGTAGTCTGGGTAAACGGCAACTGCACCTTTGAATTATAAATAATAATAATTACAATTAATAAAATCATTAAAATATTATAAATATTTTATACAAGTATATAATATAAAACATATAAAAATTATAAAGAATAATAATAATAAATTATTCTCGACCTGTTTCCAATCAAGAATCACAATTAATTTTCTGAATAATAAATGCTAATAACTATAGCCACCAATTAAGATGTGATCGTGACAAAGCTTTACCGAGGCTACAATATGAGATTGTATTGATAAAATCATCTCAATGATTAATTAGAAATTAATTTTTCCCAAAATTCCATTGTGGTTTTTTTAAGCTTACCGGCCCTATAGGCCTATAAGCTATTGTTGTGGTGTGGCGTCCGTCATCCGTCGTCAGGAACATTTTTTATCTTTTTTTTGGCCTGATGAATTTTTGTGTAAATTTGCCATAACATACTACTCGACCATCTCTCCAGTCGGTTTTTTTTCTCCGGATTTTTGATTGAATCATTTTTGTCCGTTGTATGGGCCCTTGAAATTTAGGCCGCAATGTTAAAGATAGGACTGAAAATTTAAAAAAAAAAAAAAAATCTCAAAAACGGAACAATATTTTTTTTTTCAAATCAGGCAATCAACTTACCGTGGTACCGTCAGTGTACATTGTGAGCTCCATTTTGATTCAATCAACAAAAGTGGGTCTAGTGGGGGCGCTGTACTTTAACATTGGGTCTTATGGAGAATATGCAGGATGGCCTGTGGAGGCCAAATGGTTGCAGATAGAGATTAAGTTTGTATTATCGACAGATAGGAAGTCATATATGACCTATATTTTGGCTGTGTTAAAGTTGACCTCAGATGACCTTGAAAGGTCAAACTTGAGGTCAAGCAAAATGTTCCGATTTTCAAAGGCTTCTAGGCTTGAAAATATTGAAGATTGGGAACATCTGTGTATTGAACACTAATAGGAAGTCATATATGAACTTTCATTTGGTGGCCTTGAACTTGACCTTCGGTGACTTTCCAAGGTCAACAGTGAAAGTTCAATGACGTCTCTCACCAAAACTATTACAGATAGCGCTTAGGTTTGTATTGTGGGCATATAGGAAATCATGCATGAAGTTTAATTTGGTGTCCTTGAACTTGACCTTCAGTGACCTTCAAAGGCCAGACTTTACAGTAAAATTTCAATGACTTATATCAGCAAAATCGTTACAGATAGAGCGTAGGTTTGTATTGGAGACATTTAGGAAGTCATATACGAACTTTCATTTGGTGACCTTCATATTGACCTTTGAACGTCAGACTTGACCTAGTGAAAATTCAATGACTTCTATCACTAGAAAGGTGACAGATAGAGCCCAAGTTTGTATCGCAGAGGGTTAAAAGGAAGTCACATATAAACTTTTTGTTTGGTGAAAAGTTACAACTTGACTGTCAGTGACCTTTGAGGGTCAAACTCGCATTGAAATTACAATGAAATTACAATGACTTATATCAGCAAAATCGTCACAGATAGAGCATAGGTTTCTCGTAGGCGAGTACAATCTTTGGCATGCCCCTGCACCTGTGTGCCCGATCACTGAATGCTCTGATTTATTTAAATCATGTGGGAACCTAGTCCATCAACATCCAGGTGATTTGCGACTCAGCATGCAAAATTGCACATAGAGGTATTCGCAAAATATTCAGGATAAAGCCATGACCCTTTATACTTGTGAACTCTGCCATTCTTGCAGTTTTCAAGGTGATCCCCCCTAGAAGGTTAGCTATTAGGAGACCATGGCACATCATGCCTATAACAGCGTAAATTTTCGTTCAGTCAAAAATAGGAAACACAAGTTAATTAACGTCCTGGCATCATCACCAAGAACTGACAGCCAAACAAAGAAATGTTTGAGGAAATGAGTGGAAATGAGCATGTGCTAATAATAAATTAGATTTTTATAATAATTACACACTTTCTTAGTTTCTGGTCAGTATTAATTTTTTTTCCCTTTGTTGCTCCGTAAAAAAAAGATGTTTGCAGCACTTCAGAGGTTTGGGGAAGTCCAGCACGGATCAACCCATAACCTGCAATTATCTCAATATCAATTTTTTTTGTTTTAAATGTGCTTATTATAATTTACAGTTAGGCTGACAGATGAAGCAACCGAAAAATGCTGAACTTAATGCCATTAAAGTGATTGATTAAATTGTGGTCACTGTCCAAAATTAATCCAAATTTCCATACATCCGACTTGGCCTTCAAGGATGAGATGTGAACAATCTTGGGACAGTAATTTTTGTTCTTATGTCATCCTGATTGATCCATTTCTTTCCTAGCCTCGCTGTGTTCATTTCACTCCTGCTGGACAGTAGGCTATTCAAGGGATTACAATAGCGTAATTGGAATAACATCATCTAGTTTCTTTCTCCCAAGATTTTGTTTTCCTTGATCATTTTAATTTTTTTCAGTCGTTGCCCTGTCCGCACTTAATTATGTTTATACCCGCGACCCTGAATTAAAAGGTTTTTTTCTTTTTTTAAATTTTGTTTCCTTGTTTTCTGCACACGTTCAAATGCAACTCCAGAATTCACAGTGTATGAAGACTTTTTCATCGGAATATAATTAAAGCAATTTTGAAAAATATTTGAAAATACTTGTCTTATTCATGAACATTTTCGGACATTGCAGATATCAGGTTTTAGCAGTGGTTTGCTCGCGCACCTTTACTTCACGAATGAGTTTACTCACTCTGCAGAGAAGTGTCTTTCTTACTATGCGGAAAATACGCCATTAGAATAGCAATTCGCTAAGGTACAAGGGCATCTGGCTTTTCAAGGGCATGGGAGATGACACTGACTGGTTTACCCAATGTTACACCCAACACACCTATGACTAATTAAGAAATTAAGTATGACCCCTTTGAACATTGCGCCATACTTTGAGCCCTGATAACCCGCCATTAAACTAGCAGAAACGGATGTGGACACGGCCTTAATGTACTTGCACCGTGTGCCTCAGACTGTACGCTTAGATTGTTAAAATAGGGCCCTCAGTACCTAGCCAGGTTGCTAGCTAGCTTGTTGGTAAACCACATAGTAATAGAAAGGCAATGTATGTATGTTAGCGAAGTAAGCTAGTTTTCAGAGCAGCACTTAGCTAGCTTGCTAATTAGTCACATCAACAACCAAGCCATAGAGATTTAACCGCTTAAACCCGAACGCCCCTGGTACCAGGGGCAAGCTGGGTATGAGCCTCTGACCATTAAAGTGCAGGTGGCAGGTTTTTATTTTTTCAAAATTCATAATTAATTTGCCCTGAAAATAACAATTTAAAGGATTAATGTTGGAGTTAATAAGTTTTCCATGACTAATAGGCAGAAATCAAGAAGAAAGAGTGGCATCTTGAGCCTGTCTCATCAAAACTGTTTTTTTTTTTTTTAACCACGTCATAAGTGTATCCGGAGGGGCAAGTTGAACCTACAGCACATGCATGTCAGCTGATGGCACTGGCTGACATATACCACACAAGCACCTGCAGTGGTGGCGGCCTTAAGCATCTGGGGGCCCGTTTCAAAAGCTAATGTGGGGCCCCTAAAAAATATAAGAGTGAAAAAAAGTGAAGATTCAACTTTGTTTGCATCAATAATGGCTTATTTTTGGACTTCAGCTAAAATTCTTGAGTGCATTAAGTGCACTTTCTGTGTCATGGACACCTCCACATAGAAAAAAATCCAATAAAGTCCCTTAGGCCAGACCAATTTATTGTTTTGGATTGTGGGTCGCCGAAATTTGGAGGCGATGCGGTGAACGGATCTCATGAAAACTGAAAGACATATTGTTGTAGGAATTTTGATTTTATATTTCTGGTGTTACCTTCTTAAGAAGAACTCAGACGGAGACAAAGGAGTTAATATCCAAGCCAAAGTCAGTTTACTTTTCTGCAGAAAAGGACCCCCATCACATGCGAGAACTCTTGTTACAGGCAAGAACAAGGATAAAGGAAATTCTTTCTTGCTGGTGTATAAGAGTACATTTTGACATTCTTCTCCCCCCGAACTGATTTACTCATCATGATGTTAACTGGAATGTTCTTGCAGACGCACGCAGCCCACGTCAAGCCGCCCCTGAGGTATGCGCATACATCTCTGAGAAGACAGGTGGTTCCTCCTTATCATCTCCTGGGCTTATCTCTTTGGCGTCCCAGGCTCTCCCTGTACTCCTTCTTCTGAAAACACATAACCTAAGAAAGAAATAGAACATCCTGACTTTGATAGGGTCCGTCAGGTTCTAGATTAACCACATGCAATGACGGTCAGATTTGTGGAAATTACAGCTACACAAGGCCTAGTTTAATCAGAAACAGGCAAGAATATACAACTAAGGCCTAAGAGAAAATTTTACAATTTTATCCACAATATGAGCTCATTTCAAATTTGATGGCTGCTACAGGTCTCCAAAAAGTTGGGACAGGGGCCTGTTTACCATGGTGTAGCATCCCCTCTTCTTTTTAACACAGAGTGGAGGCGTCTAGGCATTGAGGAGACAAGTTTCTTGAGTTTAGCCATTGGAATTTGATCCCACTCTTGTTTAATACAGGCTTCCAGCTGCTGGAGAGTTTTGGGTCTCCTTTGACGGACTTTTCCGTTTAATTATGCGCCAAATGTTCTCAATCAGTGAAAGATCAGGACTGCAGGCAGGCCAGTTCAGCACTCAGACTCTTCTACTATGAAGCCATGCTGTTGTAATAACTGCAGCATGTGGTTTTGCATTGTCCTGCTGAAATACACAAGGCGTTCCGTGGAATAGATGTCGTCTGGAGGGGAGCATATGTTGCTCTAAAACCTCTATATACCTTTCAGCATTCATGGTGCTTTTTGAAACATGCAAGTGTCCCACACCATATGCACTAATGCATCCCCATACCATCAGAGATGCTGGCTTTTGAACTGAACGCTAATAACAGGAGGGGTGGTCTTTGTCCTCTTTAGCCCGGAGGACACGATGCCCATGATTTCCAACAAGAATGTCAAATGTGGACTCGTCTGACCACAGGACACTTTGCCACTTTGCTACAGTCCATTTTAAATGAGCCTTGGCCCACAGAACAGAGCGGCGCTTCTGGATCATGCTCAACAATGGCTTCCTTTTTGCATGATAGAGTTTTTGGTGGTATCTGTGAATGGCATGGTGGACTGTGTTTACAGATATAGTGGTTTCTTGAAGTATTCCTGGGCGCATTTAGTAATGTCAATGACAGAATCATGCCGGTGAGTGATGCAGTGGTGTCTGAGGGCCCGAAGATCACGGGCATCCAGTAAAGGTCTTTGGCCTTGTCCCTTATGCACAGAGATTTTTCCAGTTTCTCTGAATCTTTTGATGATGTTATGCACTGTCGATGATGAGACCTTCAAAGCCTTTGCAATTTGACACTGAGGAACATTGTTTTTAAAGTATTCCACAATTTTTTTATGCAAGCCTTCACAGGTTGGAGAGCCTCTAGCTATCTTTGCTTCTGAGAGACTCAGCCTCTCTAAGAATCCCTTTTATAGCCAATCATGTTACACCCCTAATGCCAGTTAACTTAATTACTTGCTAAATGTTCTTTCAGCTGATTCTCCAATATATTAATAGCTTTTTCAGCCTTTTTTTTTTGCCTGTGTCCCAACTTTTCTAAGACCTGTTGCAGCCAGAAAATTTGAAATAAACTCATTTTGTGGATAAAAATGTAAAATGTCTCAGTTTCAACATTTGAAATGTTATCTATGTTCTATTGTAAATAACATATTGGCTCGTGATCTGAAAGTTATTGCATTTTGATTTTATTCACAATTTACACTTCATCCCAACTATTTCAGAATTGGGGTTGTACTTTATTTTATTATTTGTACATTCTTGCATCCTAAATGGGGATTAAGCAACATACTGCCTTTTGCTCTCTTTAAGACAAAACAACTGAAGGGGTGATGGGAATTTGGCACCATGCGGCAATCGGCGAAGGAAAAAATAAAATGCGAGATACGTGTGCAGAAAGATTGCAGACAGTAGACCTAGATGACAGTGGTTTTGACTACAAACAATTGTGTAATCCTGTCCATCTGAAATTGCATGGACTTGCCTAAGATGTCTTATAAGTGGCCTTACTCATTCTGAAATGGATTTCTTGCACTTGGGACAAATGTACATGCTAGTACAACTTATGCCACGGCCTGAAGCTTGGCAATGAGCTCCATAACTTTTGATCTCTTCCCACCTGAAATGGGCATGTCATAAACATGCTCATAGAAACGATGGACTGATTCAAGTTGGACAGGATATGCCATGTTGGAAACCCATAACATTTTGAACAACTTGTCTATGGCACATGTCAAACCCTCATCTGGAAGTGGGATGGCGACTTTGTCATTCTTTGCCACGATGATGTACTGAGCGGTTGTTCTGGGGTCTCCTAAACACACGAGCTTGGGCTGATGGACTCCCACTGCTGCTTCAAGGGATCCCTCTAGAAGGCTTGGGATGCTTGTTCCAGTCTGAGAAACACAAATATCAATTTGGGGTGGAAAAACATCAATATTTATCATCTGTGTTATCATGGGTTTTTATCATAATACACATTTTGTATAAATTCATGAAAAAAAGCAATATGTATAATTATGTCAGATTTCACACAAAATTATGAAGATATATTAAAATCCCAATGATGCCATTTTAATACCAGTATTTCAATACTTGGGTGGCCCACCCACCGAAATAAAGACCCACCCTGGTACTGCAGATCAGGGGTTCTCAACCTTTCCGCTGCCAAAGCCCCCCTGTGACAAATAAAATTTACCAGGGCCCCCCTGCCCGCCCATTTTTGCTCCAATGATAAGCACTGGAGGAATCTGGTGATTGTTGGTCAGTATTGGTAACGTTTGGCTGAACTTGTTTCGTCAAAACTTATCCATTTTCAGTAAATAAGACAAGCAAATTTGGTTAGATTATTGGGCTATGTGTGAAAGTGGGCAAGCTTCAATTACAGTGCTAATGCTTCCTGACGTTAGCTACAATTCACGGGCTACATTCAAAATGCGTAGCCTGTTCTCGAGCGCAATAGTTCACATCCTTTCAAGGCCCCCCTTACAGCTCTCTGAGGCCCCCTTGTGGGCCCTAGCCACCAGGTTGAGAACTGCTGCTGTAGATAAAATCTGCATTTCAATCTTGTCTTGCCAACACAGACAGCACTAGCAAGTAAAGACAGAGAAAAACAACAGAGGTGACACAAAGTAAACACACTGCTGTAGCTAAGTCACGAACAGCATGTTGCCAACAGGGATGTTGAAGAGCAAATCCGCATCAGACGGGTCTGAAGTGGCTTTTGCAGGTATGGTTAATGCTGTTTAACGTGCTTTAGCTGAGCAGCTAATTTGCTAAAATTCTTTGCTTTGCGAAATATCTTACATTTTGAAAACATGGAGAGTATTTAGTCTGTAGTTATCTATTTTGACATGTTCATCAAAAAGTAGAGTTGAAGTCAGTGTTTTCTGTAATATATTTAGAAAATTAATATGTAAATAGCAATTTGTTTATTGAGTTATTCATTTATTAAAGAACCCAGACCCATCCAGACCCAATGTAAAAGCAAAAGCTTCATCAACATTTGCTCATAATTGAGGTGGGATTCACAGATTTAAAAAAAAAAAAATAAAAGTATGGAACATTCATAGACAAAGGCAACTTTCCTATCGGTTTCATGTCCAAGATGTGAGAGAGGGCTGATTTAACGCTGCATTTGGTCCATCCTTTGGTGCTTCCTGATGCAGTCGGAGGTAGATAATGTGTGAGCAACTGAAGGGCTCTGAAGCAAAGTAACTGAGCTGAAAACAAAAACAAATCGGCATGCATCCAGTTACTGATTCCACCTCTCACATAAGCTGTCCACCAAAATACCACAACAGAAAAAAGCAGTGCCTAATAGTGTGTGCTGGGGGAATTCAGACCCATCAGTCAAAATAATTACAGTAAGATTTTTTAATCATTCAGCAATGGTGGAGATATGAATTAAAATTACACAATTAGATATCATATAGTATGATTATGAGGCCCTAGGATTCCCCTCAGACTCTATGTCTACCAAAAAAATGGCACAGGCCTAGTGTCAATCAAATAAAAACAATAGATTGGCATCATTGTATCTAATGTACATGGATGGTAACTTACCATCGCTCTCCTCACCAGCTGACAGGACATTGGGGTCATTTTCAAGTGTAGCCACTTTCAGGAGTTTCGGAACAATATGCCCTTCCCATTTCCGAAGGAAGAGGTCCTCTTTCCTCGGAAACATTTTTCCAAACTCTACATCAAACTGAAAAGTAGCAGATAACACAGCAATGATATCAAAAGGTGAACCACACCCATTTTCAAAATTCATGTCACTACTACGGTCTAAGACAATCCAATAATGTTAGTAAACATGAAAATCCCTCCCCTAAATTTAAAAAGTGCTAAACTCAAATTTGTGATGTCATCTAGTATAAACTCTGGAACTACTCCATAGACAATGAATAGGAAAAGATGTTATAGATGACCTTCAGGGACACTAAGAATTTTCTGAGTATATAGGAACATTTTCTGTTTCAGAACTGAACACTAAAATAGAATAAAGCTCATTTGGGTATTAAGAAAGAAAAACATTCTGTGGGTCCACAAGATCAGTCTCGCATTCATTGTCTATGGAGCACCTTCAGACTTCATAATTGATGACATAAAAAGTTTGAGACTTTCTTTTCTGGTTTCTGGCATTGAGGGAGAGAGTAGCTTAAGTTCACAAATACTGATTACACTTTTTTAGGTCATGGAAATAAATATTGGAATTCTTTAATTTAGGTGCTGTTCCCCTTTCATATTAAAATGGAGTACAGCTGAATGCATAATTAAAGCATCAAAGTGTATTTATGCCTGTTTTTTCTAGACTCCAGATGTGCATCTACAGTGCCGGACAAAAGTCTTGTCACTTATCCAAGTTGTAGGAACAACAAATAATAACCTGACTTGTAGTTGATCAATTGGAATCAAAAATGGCTTATATGAAAGGCAAAGCCCTCTAGATTATGCGAAATATACCAAAATAGAGTTTTGTGTCATTGATTGAGTTTTATAATTGAATTTGTACAGAAAGGTTAGATTTTGCTTGGACAAAAGTCTCGTCGCATTGAAAAAAAATGTGGAAATTATACATACACTTTATTTTGAATACACAAATATGCCACTATAATATCAGAACATAAAGCCATGGTGCCTTGGAAAAAAGAATTAATATTGCGTATGACTCCCATGAGCTTGGAGGACTGCATCCATACGTCTTGGCAATGACTGAGATAACTTGATGATGAAATCATCTGGAATGGCATAGAAAGCAGTCTTGCAGGACTCCCAGAGTTCATCAAGATTCTATGGTTTCATCTTCCAAGCCTCCTCCTTCATCTTACCCCTGAAATGCTCAATAATGTTCATGTCAGGTGACTGGGTTGGCCAATCCTGGAGTACCTTCACCTTCGTCACTTTCAGGAACTGTGACATGGAGGCAGAAGAATGAGAAGGAGCAGCAGTACAAGTAGGGCAGCAAGAACTTCTTGATATTTCAGGCTGTTGATGTTGCCATCCACTCTGCAGATCTTTCTCACACCCCCATGCTGGATGTAACAACAAACCATGATTTTTCCTCCACCAAACATGATTGTTTTCTGGGAGAATCTTGGGTCCATGAGGGTTCCAACAGGTCTTGTACGGCGACTGGCATGCAGTTCAATGGATGATTCACCAGAAAAATAAACTTTCAGCCACTTTTCCAGTATCAATCCTTTCTGCGAGCTGTGGAACCTTGGCAAATGCAATGCAGGTTTTTTGTTTTCTGTTTAATGCAGACTTCTGTGTACTAATTTGGCTATGAAAACCACTTTGAGAGAGAATTTGACAAACTCTTCTTGTAGATACCGGGATTTTTGGTGACATTTCCTCATGTAGCTTCGCTGTAGTTGAAGAAGGGCTAGCCTTGTACAGTTGAAGCAACAAACGGTCCTTTCAAACAGTTGTCATACCAGGGTCTGTCTGACCTGTGCTTGCCATGAACGTCACCAGTTTCTTCAAATCTTTTTCTCATCCCCTCCACTTGACATTTGGATACATTAAAGATGTCTGCCACCTCAGCAGCAGACTCAGTCTTCAGGCTCTTGATGATCAGCACTTTGGTCTGTGGTTGAATCTTTGGTATGTTGTCAGAGGTCTAGTCGCACCTCATATGAAAGTCTGGTGTGCTGGGGTTATTTCTATACACATCTGGGAATGTGTTAATTACAGTATTTGTCATAGGTTAAACTCTAATCTGTGATTTGTTGCATCATCTGAAGAGACGACAAGACTTTTGTCCTAGCAAAAACAGATGTTATGGGCTTAGCCAAGCTGTGAACATCAGAACACTTTTTGACAGTTTCATTTTGCACCAAATTATTAATGTGAGAGCCCTTGACATTAAAATGGACCATTTATTGTAACAATTGATTGGTTAGAAATAAAGTTATATGCTATTTTTAGTTACTATGTCCTTATGCGACAAGACTTTTGACAGGCACTGTACAATACAATGTGCTAAATACTTACCAAACATGGCAGGTCTACAAAGCGAGGGTACTGCTGAAAAATCTCCTCTACTGTTGGTCTCTTGCTTGTGATCCAGAACCTTGGGTGGGTGAAGGTTTTCTCCACGCCCAATTTGATAGATGCGAGGTTCTCAGGAGATGGTCTCATCCTTTTGGTGGCCGTTATCCACTCCTTGGTGGACTCATCTTCCCCTTCCGCAATCACTTCCAGTGTTATAGCAACTCCAGAGGGATCACTGGACCTCTGGAGCATGCGATAGCGTCGCTGATCAGTATGAAGGGCTCTGCGTAGGTTCCTCAGTCTCAGCTCAATGAATCCACAGTGGGACACAGGATCATAAAAGTGCTCCTGGACCAAATTTAAACAAAAGAAATTGTTTAATAAGGGATAATTCCACCATTTCTTATGCAAGTCTCATGCTATTCTTTGTTTAATATGAGCTCATTTCAGACAATATGGTTTCCAATACTGAATACACAAATGAATAATTTGCTTGATAGTGACTATTTGACTGCTAATAAATTCTGTTTAAAATTGTGGGAAAACAATTACAATACTCACTCTGAATCTAATCCCAAAGTCACGTTTCATTTTCAAATGTAACAAATAAATATCAAGGGAAGAATACCATGGAGAAAACGCATCAGAAACAGTGGGATTACCGTCTAAAATCAGGATATCTCATCTTAAATCTCTAACAGTGGCTTTATAACAAATCAGCCAATAAGCTGCACCAAATATTCCTATGCAAAATTGTAATCTACTGAAAGACATCTGTTCACACTTACAAATCCTTCATTCTCTTCTTGCATCTTGATCTTTAGTGATGGGAAGACTGTAATAATGCTTTTAGCCAACATCAGTTTGTCAGCCTTTGAGGGGTAACTGAAAGCAAATTGGAGGATTATGTGGCCAGAAAATTTTTTAAAAGGCTTATAACTGAGAATACAGAAAATTTGTGTTAAAATGGCTTGATAGAAAAGCAACATAGTTACAGTTGCAATCAAAATTATTCAACCCCCATTGCAAATTGGGTTTACTGGAAAAATTTACAAACTTTCAGCTGTTTTTGATAAACAGATTAAACTAGAACATATTAAATAGCTCAACAAGACTAAAATTACAAGTGGTTTCTCCAAATTTAACTCAAAATGCCACTTTTAATGACTACTGCAGTCTCAAAATTATTCAACCCCCTGAACAGAATCCGTCAGAGCACATTTGCAAGTCAGATGTTGTCTCAAGCACACCTAATGCAGCTAATCAAGAGCTTCATTAGTTGCCTCAGGTTTGCTTGAGATAGAACATATCAAACAAATACTTGCACTCGCTAGGGGTTTGTTGACAGTGACATTTGATTGCGTATTAGAAATACTGCTGTTAAGATAATAGTCCAAAAAGCTAATAGAGGAGATCATTGCCTGGCATAAACAAGGTGAGGGATACAAAAAGGTAACGCAGGCACTGAATGTTCGTAGAGATAAAGTGAGAAGCATAGTTCGCAAGTTCAGAGTTAAAGGAAGAGTGGCTACAGTACCAGGATGTGGCAGAAAGAGGAAGCTATCAATGGCTGTCACCAGATTCCTGTGGAGACGGGTGGTCAAAAACCCTCGAGTGACTGCAGGAGACCCGCAGCAAGACTTGGAGGCAGGAGGCACTGAGGTTTCAGTTTGCACAGTAAGGAGCACACTAAACACTGAAGGTCTCCAAAACATGCACCACAACTGGGCCAAGAGCACTAGCTCCAATATGCTCAAAACCATATAAATTAGCCAAAGAAATTTTAGGATACTGTTCTGTGGAGTGATGAAACAAAACTGGAAAATTTTGGGCTTATGAATCAGTGGTATGTCTGTAGGAGGAATATAGAAGCATATGCTGAAAAGTACACCCTGCCTACAGTGAAGAATTGTGGGGGCTGTTTGATGTTTTGCAGCTGCCTTGCTTCCACTAGCATTGGAAACCTGCAAAACGTAGAGGGCAAGATGGATTCAGTCAAGTACCAGGATATCCAAGGAGAAAATGTTGTGCCGTCTGTACGGAAGCTGATGCTTGGGCATCATTGGACCTTCCAACAGGACAATGATCCTAAGCATACCTCAACATCCACCAAGGCTTGGTTTCAGAAAAAGTCTGGGAAGATTCTACAGTGCCAATCACATTCGCCTCGCTTGAACCCCATAAAAAATCTCTGCTGGGATTTGAAGGAGGCAGTTGCAGCACGCAAACCCTAGAATATTAGTGAATTGGAGGCCATTGTCCATGAGGACTGGGCTAAGATTCCTTGGGAATACTGCCAGAAGCTGCTGTCTGCCTATGCAGCACATTTCTAGCAGGTCATAGTGGCTCAAAGGGTGCTCTATTAAGTATTAAACAGGCCTCGAACTACAGGTGATAAGAGGCACGGCAAGAGTTGCTGTGGTCCATGCTGAAAATAAAAGGGCACTATGGCAAATGTGCCTCCATATAAGAGGCACCACAGCAAAGTCTGCCGCTACCTTGGGGGCACAGCAGCAAATCCACCATGGAGCTTTAGGTCGTTAATTTAGCTAATAAAAAGTATAGGTCCGTAGTCTCAGATCTTCCTCACATAAAAGTGACCAATCAGCGTGCACTACGCAAATCAAAACTATTCTTGAAAGAAAACATTTCCCGTATTTTTCTTCCGCTTGCCGTCTTCGAAATTGGCTCATTACTGCATTGGGACATTGTTTGGGCATTGCTATAGTGCAAGTACAAGCAGAGGACATTCCAATCAATCGCCGGGTCACTGGAAAAAATAATCATATTTAACCATTTTGTCCATCTTCTGCCACCCGCGAAATTCAGACTTTCTCCTGTCATTCCAACACTCACACTGACAACAGCACTAGATACTGGCTATTAAGACCACTTCCCAAGCTTTATCAACACACAACACGCAACCTAAGAGAATTTAAGTACCTCCATAACTTTGTCAATTTGCCACACTTTGCGGCTGCCAACTGTAATTCGGCATTTTTTTCTTTTTTTGTTCCTTTCACCTGTCGGCATTGTGATCGGAGTTAAATAGAGGAGATACATAAATTATTCAAGAATAATTTTGCGTCCACGATTGCAAGGAAAGGGCGAAAAAGACAGCTGTAAAAACCAGTGGCGGCCAGTATCGCATTTTTTCTTTTGCTCATGTTGTTAGAACAGTCAATTGAGTCAACCTTTTCGATAGCATTGTTATACATTGCACCATGAAATTATGAGGGGTTTTTTTCAAATAAATTACGACATAAATTAACATAGGCCTCGTCTTTATAAATTCCTCGCTAAAAGCTCATAAACGGCATAGATTCGCAAATTGATTAGTGAGGCTCATTAAGCAATAAGCTGGGCAACATCGCATTCTTTACTTCTGTATTAAGATTGTAGAAGACGGATTGTCCTGGCTTCTTGCGTAAAAAAGCCTCGCAAAACTAATTTATAAAAAACGTATTGATAATTTGCGTCGCCATTTGCTATCGAAAATAAATTTGACTGTCCTTCCACCAATTCGTATGAGCAACTGCTGATCAAGAAAAGTAAACTGCGAAATGTTTAAGTCATTAAGCTTTGAAGGGCAAGGTTTTGGCTTCCCTTTGTTACGGCCGACGAAACGCCACTGGTAAAAACGGGAAATGCTGTGTGATTTAATTATTTTGGGTAGGTGTTTTGGCCGAGGGGCACTTACGGCAATGCGGAGAAAGGGCACGGCATTCTACTGCCGTGAACTGGTGCTTTTATAGGTGGGCAGCACGGCAAACAGGCAAACAGGTTGCCGTCGTGAAATTTGAGCCCTGATTAAAGATGCTTGTCATGAAGGGGTTGAATAATTTTGAGCCTGCAGTAGTCATTAAAAGTGGCAATTTGTGTTGAATGTGGAGAAGACACTTGTAATATTTGTTGTGTTGAGCCATTTTAATTGTTCTTGTTTGATTTGTTCATTCCAAACAGCTGAAAGTTTGTAAATTTTGCCAGTAAACCTAATTAGCAGCAGGGGTTGAATAATTTTGATGACAGCTGTATATTCATGATCTCAAGCAAGGTTAAGAATTAACTCACAATCCCCTTCGCTCCACCAGATCGCTGACACCTATCCTCACAAGAAGTTTTCTGGAGGTCACAGAGTTCCTGATTTTCCATATTCGGCTAGCACACATGGGGCTTTGTTCTCAATGAGCGCTGTCAGACTGGCTGCATCAAATCTGTGCGCACCATCAATTTGTCCATGACCAGTCTGGGAAAGCAGATCAAATAACATATTCCATTATATACTGAACAACAAAAGAAACGCAAGTTAATTGAAGGCAGATTGGAAAATAAGTTTGCGCGTAATTATTTTAGACAATCAAATTTATTACTAGCGCGTCCACATTTAAACTCATTTCATCAAACTTTTCTTTATTTTGCAGTCATTTTGACTGAGTAACCAAAAGAGTACATTAACTAACTAGCAAACTTGCATTTCTTTTGTTGCTCAGTATACATGTCCCACTCCCCATACAAAATAGAATATTAGGTCACTACACACACAGCTTAATATCTGAAACCAATATTGTTCATACCTCCAGTTGACCACTTGGAAGAGCTGCACCGGCACTCAACTGATCAGCCTTTAAAAGAAAATAATGTCACTACTAGAGCAAGAAAAATTCTAATTAAGAAGCTAGAGTTTACAGTCACACAGTGAAAATGAGGCACAAGAGATTCAATGTGTTTCCATGAGCCAAAAATATCATTCTACAGTTAAATGTCAGTTTAGAATGAATTTATTTTATGCAATACCATTTCGCACTAATATCAGCTCAATATCTGATACTAATATCTATGTATCTCTTAGACGCATACCTCCCATTGACCCCTTGGTCCAACTGCATCTGCACTCTGTGGTTGAGCCTTAAAAATAGGATAATGTCACTTACTGATCAAGAGCAATGTAAAATTGCAAAGATGTGCTTACAGCTGTACATCATCACTCTCATATCTCTGTACAATACATAACTGTATCTTTAGATAAATGGTACCTCTGCCATGTGTGATGTATTTAAATATGGTTTTAGAAATAATTTTCTAACTGTTAAACGAGTGGTGACTCGGAATAAAATTGAATTCCTTGTACTTACTACTTGGCAAGTTCTTCTGATCCTGATTAACAATAACTGTTGAAACACTTTTTTTGTCTTTGGAAACTGGAGCCACAAACCGTACCTGATTTTGATTAGTCTCCACATGGCAGTTTTCAATCTGGGTCCCTCTGGCTGACAGGAAGATGTGAAATCTATCCAAGTCCTTAAGTTCCTCATTGGTGTCAACATCAATATAGTCCATGAAATCAGTGCTATACTTTAATAACCTGTCAAGCACACAGCCAGTTTGCTGGGCTTGGCTTTCATGTATGAGATCCTTAGAACTGTTAACATTGAGAATTTTTTTACAAATCTCTTTCCCATCCTTAAAAGTGCTTGCAAGGACTTTGCGAGATTCCAGGTTCTTGCATGTGTTCTGAAAAAAAGGAATACACAGTTACAATCAGATCATTTTAATGATCAACACATAGCCTACAGACATACAAATCTATATCCACAATATTGTTACATATGTTTTTGTAATAGTACTCCAACTATAACTTGCTCATAATTCAAAAAAGGATATGGTTTGAGTTAATACTGCGTTAAAATAATTCCTCAAAAACACAAGAAAGCATGTTTTTAACTCCCCAGCGGTCAGAGTTAACGCCGGTGTTACGGATCAACTGGTTTCCCTGTTAACTGGTGACCTTTGTTTACAAAAGTCGGGTCTTTCTCACAGCAGCAGAAGATTTTCTGCTGGCCTTTGCTGTCCATAGAAATGCCTTAACAATTACAATCCAAATTTACTTGTCATCTATCCATCCGATTCAAGTATTTCATTGATTGTTGACAGTTGTGATGCCGTGCTGACAATTTAAAAATCGAGTTTAATCTTCTTAAATTAAAAAAAAAAAAAGAAATGAAACATCACCCAGGATTCGATACCGATATATGATATTAAAAATACACACGAGAGACGGGTTAACCCGCTAGGCCATCGAAACATCACAATTAATATACGGATCAAGTCACTCCATAGGTCAAACTGAAACAACTAGTCATAAATTTCTTGGTTGAAAACACCTCGGCGGGATTAACTTGTGACCATTGTTACCGCAGAGATAGTAGTTGAACTTGATCTTGTTGCGCCTCTTAAGTTGAACATTTTAGGTTTACGATTCCCTTTTCAGCTGGCGGAGAAGGGAGGATGCAAAAAGCCATTAAAACAATTACTTTATTCCAAAATAAACTCATATATAAGTTATGATAACGTTGTGCGTGTGTGGTTTTTTTTTTTTGGGTTGGTTAACTATAAAATTAAATCAAATCTGCTATAAAGGGATAACTCAACAAGACTCTTCCCAACGAAATGTTTGACATCAGAGGCGCAACACGCAGAGGTTCTGCTGTAATCACTGCAATAACAGTGGTCACAAATTAATCTATCCAAGCTGTTTTCCACCAACAAATTATCAGGTTGTTTCTGCTAAATCTATAAAACATCTTAAATACATAATGCATCGACTTTGTTTTGGCTGGTCATGTATTTATAATGGCTGGTTACTTACAGATTATATTGAAAAGGGGTAACCTGATAGGACACGGTTCCTATTTTCAGATTTCAGACGGCGGGGATAATCCCAATCCCAAACTGAATTTGTTTTGACTGATTAATAATAAAATAAATTCAATATATTAAAAAGCGTCAGCCGATTAGATTCCCATCAACAAAAACCTAAAATGTTCAACTTCAGATCGCTTATCTCTGCGGTAACAATGGTCACAAGTTAATCCAGCCGAGGTGTTTTCAACCAAGAAATGTATGTCTGGTTGTTTATGGTTGACATCTGGAGTTTACTTGAACCTTTCCGGTTGTGATGTTTTGATGGCCTAGCGGGTTAACCTGCTGTTCACGTGTGTTTCGACATCATATATCGGTATCGAATCCCGGGTGAGGTTTCATTTCCTTTTTTTAATTTTTATTTTGAAGAGCAAGAAGATTAAACTCGATTTTTAAATTATCATGGCATCACAAAGTTCTGTCAACAATCAATGAAATAGCCTACTTGAATCGGATGGATAGATAACAAGTAAAATTGGATTGTAATTGTTAAGGCATTTGCACCAGAGATGCCAACTTTTGAAAAGTGGAATTAGGGAGGATTTATCGTGGCAAGCCAAACTGAGGTCGCAAAGCGAGCTGCTGCTTGTTTCATGGGCAGGGTCCAGAGGCCCGCCTTAGGGGCCCCTGGTGGGGTCTAAAGGGGCAGCACCCCCAGAAACTCCTGGAGTTTAAGTTTTGAAAAGTCTCTATTCACACTCCCCAAAGAGCATTTTTTTAGTATTCCCGTTCGCTACAATTTAATCAATTATGAAAGTTGTCTGGAGTTTTTCCATCAACATTTGTTGTTTTTATTGTTTTTTACACTTTGAGTTACACATACACACATAAACACATGCACACACAAAAGATGGACATGGAGTTTCATAATAAATATGAATTACTATAAAATTTAATATGATGCTGGAGACTTCTGTCAGTAAGAATGTGCCATATTAGTTATTTTTATAAGACCATTTTTTGAAATGTGTTGATTTGTTACACTCAATGTTGGTACCAAAATGTACACTTCTGGGACTTTTTTTTGTTAATTTTCTTAGCTTTCACCAAAGACTGCCACATTTGCACCATTACTGGAAGACTAAAATGGGGAAAATGATGATTAAATTCAAACTTTCAAAGCACCTGGAACAGTTCAAAACAGCATACGCTCCAATTGATATAATTTTGTAAACTTTTTGATAGCATTCAAATGTTGTTTTAAGAAATGTCTAGTTAGCTCAGCAACATGTTAAGACCGCTAGTTTGTAAAAGTAGCACAACCCTATAAGCCCAAAACACAAATAAAAAAGCCTAACGTGCCAACAAATGATCACCTAGATCGGGATATCAGCATACAGACAGCGCCTGATTAAATTCAAACTCCGCGCAAGCGCGAGTCAAGTGAAGTCCAAACACCGGCCGCTCGAGCAGACCAGGGGCCTCATTTATAAACGGTGCGTAGGCACAAAAAACATAGGTATGTATGTCACTTTTTTTGCAGATTTGATTTCTAAAAACAAACTTGACTTTAAAAAAGGAAAATTATTAAGATTATGCACAATGTCAATAAATTCCAAGTCCATCCCGATTAAATAAATGAAAATTCCATGCAGTGTATTTTACCCATAAGTTTATAAATTAGGTTTTTCCACAAAATGTCTGGGGTTTTTTTTTGTGTGTGTACGTATTATTTAGGTAAGAAATCCACGGAAATTTTTATAAATAAGCCACCTGGTCGATGGAGTCTGCCGAGAAACCGTGAAGCAACCGCTACTCCACAATCGCAGCAGAGACCTATTTAACTCTGGCCGTGATCCTGCGACAAACTAAAATTTTTACAAATATCTATTAAAAATAAAATGATGGAGTGTTGTACTTTCTAGTGATCGTTGAAAAGCTATCAAACATAATAGCAATTCAAATTAATAATTTAAAAAAGTCTAAAAATCAAATCGAATACGGAGTGACTCATTGACATTGAGTGAAAATGGTAACGCTGACTTTCCTATCATGGCATCATGCATTACTAACGATCCACAATAAAATTAGGAATATGGACAACGGAAATCCACGACCAATCTGGCATTTGCTTACCGAGATCGCAAGTTAAGTGCTCCAAAATCCCGAGAATGTCACTTCAACAGCGGGTCTGAAAACAGTTTGCGGCGAGCATGTGCCCCAAGATACTGGAGCCTTACTAGCAGTATCGTTACATGTGCCGTTCGTCTGCATGTGTTTACAATGGCGATTACATCCAGGAATTGTCATATTGAAAGAGTAAACCAATCCATCTCCGGTCTCATATATACTAGGCCAGCACTACTGCATTAATCATTCATAAGTGTGATGAGTTTTGAGGTGGTTAAGCGACCGGAATATGCGATAATTAGCTACTTTAAAACTGGGCGATCGTGAAGCGCATTGACTGCGTGCATGCACTGTACCACTTCAAATTGCGTGTGCATAGTATACATGTAATGCATACGCGGGATGATCAATGCTTGAAAAGTGAGAAAATCGGGAGGATTTCAGAGGCGCCCGTAAGGTCGGGAGGCGGCCTTATTTTTTGGGAGCCTCCCGGAGAAATCAGGAGGGTTGGGCATCTCTGATTTGCACGGACAGCTAAGGCCAGCAGAAAATTGTCTGCTGCTGTGAGAAAGACCCGACTTCTGTAAATAGAAGTCACCAGTTAACAGGGAAACCAGTTGATCCGTAACACCGGCCCGGGAAGATAATGAACGCTAATTAAAACCGAAACTACCCGGAGGAAAAGCAGTAAAAGTACTGCTGAAAACACACCAATGGGTAGCTGAAGGGACGGTCTCCAACACCCCCCACGACACCGGTAAGAGCTAACGCCGGTGAGATAACGAACAGCAACGTTAACATTAATTACAACCCGAACTACCCGGAGGAAAAGCAGTAAAAGTACCGTTAAAAACACACCGATGGGTAGCTGAGGGGACGGCGACTTGCCAACCTCCCGCCACCCTGCCACACACACGCGCGCACACATCGCGTCGGGGAGAGCCAAATGTCAGGGAGATAACCAGCCGCAAAACTGAACAACCCAGAGGAAAACCAGTACAAGCACCGTTAAAACACACTGATCTGTGCTTGCAAGCTCAATGGCGTGACAACATCCAAAACGAGTGGTTTCTAGCGCAGACAGACGTTCGACCGTCACACAATAGCCCTGACTGTAACGCTCATGTTAAAATACTACAGCCAGATGGCTTCAGTCCCAAATGTTGGTTGTAATTTAATCATGATTATATAGGAAACATGTTTGTTAAAATGCAATAAGACTTAACGGAATGGGTTTATACACCCAATAAGTAACTTAAGTCTAACCGTCTCTCCCTTCCCAACCCAAACTCCGCGGTGCACCTGCCGCAAAATGGCGGAATCGCTGCGAATTGACTAGCAAATGTAGTTAGCTAGTTACCTAATGTTTTTTTTTTTTTTTTAGATTTTTTTTTTTGGGAATTTTTCCTTTATTTGATAGTTATACAGTGTAGAGAGACCGGAAAGTTGGGGAGGAGAATGGGGGATGACATGCAGCAAATGACCCGCGCCGGATTCGAACCCAGGTCGCTGCGGGAAGGACGCAGCCTTTATGGTGCGCGCACTTAGATCGATGAGCCACCGGGGCGCCCAGTTACCTAATGTTAATAGTTAATAGTTAACCTTCATCAGGGTTCATGCCGAGTTCAATAGAGTGACTGCTTATACTGGCCCAAATTAAATTTTAGGTGGTGTAATTGAGGTAATAAGGCAGAAATGAACTTCTAAACCACAATGGAGGTCCACCGTGTGGTAGCTAGCTCACAAGCAGCCCTGCTGAACAAAACTTAACATTTCTCATGAATTCTCTTAAAGATAAGATTTAGTTGGTGGATTATACACATGACAAATCTACTCTGACACTTAACGGTTAATAAAATACATGAAGTTAACTGGATACTTACTGAAGGGTCTGGGAACACACCAGGTGATGCAGCCTCCATCTCTGTCTCCTTTGTCTCTGAGTGGCGCGAATAGTGAACAATGAAGAAAATGTGCCCCCTTCCGCCTTTAAAATAATGCAAATTGGGCTCTAAATTCGTTGACCAGGCGCAGGCGCGACGCAGGCACGGCGAATGGGGGGAGCGCCACGCCAACGGGGTGTATCCAGGCGTATTTTGCAATTTCGTGCCCGGCGCAAGTACTCCTCTGTCCCGCCTCTGTCCCTCCTGCCGGCGCAAGTGGCAAAGAGGGAGGAGAGAAGGTGAGTGGGTTTAACGCAGCCGAGTCAAATCTTCACCAATCAAATGAGCTCCTCTCCTTACCATTAATATGTTGGAATAAAGAAGCCTCTGTCCTATATCTGCATGATGCGTTAATGTTGCATTTCACAAATTATTACCATTAACAAACTTGAATGGAATTTCAAAATGAAACTACGTCAGATCATTCAAACTTATGAAGTTGGAATGAAATACGATGGTCACTCATTTTTTTCTTCTGCCTGCATCATTACTTTTCGGGCGGATAGGATAACCAAATTTGGCATATAGGTCTAAGTTTCGAGACCAGCGCGATTATTTTTTCCAGATTTTCTTCTTTTTTTTATAAAGGAGAACAGGGTATTCGATAGATTGTCCTGCTGATCGAGTTCGAAAATGAGACACGCGTGATTTTTCTCCGGATTATTGCCCATACATATATATTTAACATATATATATGTAAAAATTCCAGAACACTTTGGTGTGTAGCATTGCTGATGGAGGGCACACTCCAATTGTT
Source organism: Gymnothorax javanicus (assembly GCA_029692085.1). NCBI lineage: Eukaryota > Metazoa > Chordata > Actinopteri > Anguilliformes > Muraenidae > Gymnothorax > Gymnothorax javanicus. The sequence continues at coordinate 6,419,150 of CM056208.1, read as the reverse complement.
GAAGCATCTGTTCCAGGAAGCATTTTGGCGTATACACCAGGAAGTTCAATTCGGGCACGTACAAGTCCCCATTCATTTTTTTTTTTCAGGGTCGTCTACTGTAAAATTATATTTTCAAAAAAACACTTTGCTGATAGGGCACACTCAAGCAAAGTTCCAGGAGCGTATACACCAGGAAGTTCAATTCGATTTTGGTATTCATTTTCGCTGTGCTGTAGAATTATATTTTTCACATTTTCTCCCCCTAATATGTTTTTTTTTTTTTTGAGGATGGAAAGCGGCACACTTACTAAACGGAAGATCGAAATGTTACTCGGTGTCAACGTTGATGTGCGAGCAGAAAAATTCAGTTAAGGTGACCGAGGCTTTTAATGACCCTCTGATAAGATAATTGCTTCAAAATTTTCGCCGTTATAAGCAACATCGATGAATGTCCGTATACGTTATCAAATTACTCTCTGAATTCCTCACTTCATTGTACCCTGATTGAGCATATTTGCTGTTGACCGAATTGTTCATTCTGAATCATATGGCTAATGCCAACGTTGTTAAAAGGAAGCGCTAGTTAACTCTGGCTACTCCTTTACTGAGCGTCATCTTTGCCCTGTCCCATTATAACACTGCTCTCAAAAAATAATCACTGCACAGCACGGATCAAGGGGATAGAGAAAGGTTTTTTCTCCTCATTTCTAACAGCCAAGCCTTTCTCCCATCTTTGTCTTTTGGAACTGTATGAACAAACAAAGCGACTTGTCCATTGTTTTAAATATTATGCTGGTAAGAAATATTGTCCTTGAATGTCAATTACAAGTAGCTAGCTTGTTAGCCAACTTGTTCATTTTATGGACTGCTTAGTCAATGCAGTCCCCACGTGATGGTAAGGGTACCAAGGTAGCTCGCTGGAGGCCGTTATCGATTGCTAGCGTTTGCTTTAGTAAGCGGTCTATTTCAGTCCATGGGACGGCTAATTAGCTAGCTAGCAAGCCAACGCAATTTTTTCTATTAAAGTGACAAATTTGCTTTTCCATGTTAACTTATGCATGAACCGTTTTATCACAGCCCTTCAAATGACTGAAGCAATCAACGATGCACCCCGGTGCTCAATGGAGAAGAATGTAAAAAACAGAGTAAAAAGGTGCTCTTGGACTAAAGGGAAAAAGCTAAGCAGAAACCGAACGCGAGATGACAATGTCCAGGCACTCAAAAAGGTCTGAAGAGAAAAATAGTTAAAAAGCCTTTATTAGCATTAGCTGAAGCAGAAAAAATCGTCAACATGTTTCGACCCAACTTGGGTCTTCATCAGGACAAGTAGTAATAATGGAAAACAGGAAAGAGGGTTATATAAACATCAGCTGTACATAATTAAGGTAATTAAGGTAGATACAGGAAATCCGGGTAGGTGAGTCAATCCCTTGAACAATGAAGGTTCAAGAAGTCAAGTAACCACAAACATGAAATTGTTTAACTCTTAAAAAGCTGGTGTCAATATCTAAATCAATCGTAAGAAGAAACATGAAATGAAATAAATAACGAACCATAAATTCAAAAAAGAACAGCTAATTGATAAATGAAATATATAAAACCAAACTGAAAAATAAGAATGAGCAATAGAATACAGCAAATAACCATAAGGTAATTACCTGGCAAATAGAAAATCAAAGGGTAAGAGAAACAAGCTGAAGAAATATCAATTACTAAGATTGAAATCTAATTAGTTATAGGACATAGAAGGGCATAACCAAAGTAATAAGTAAACAAAGATAAACCATGAGGAACTTGGAAAAGACCTAACCAAAAGCACAAACTATAATAAGTAGTAACACTGAACAATAAGTAAATAAACACAGATACAAGACAATATATTGAGTAAGTGACAAAACTACTTTCTGCCATATAATTCACAGTAATTGTGAACAAGAAAATATAACATATGAAACAACTCATTTTTTGTGTTATTTTTCAACACATCCATTCTAAGAGTGTACTTTGGTTTAAAATAATTTAAAATGATTCATAATAAGCATCATTTTATTCTATACAACCTGTTTAATTTGAACATATTTCCAGTTTATCATAAAAATGATACATATTTTATGTTTTGCCATCTCAAACCCTCAAAATGTCAGGTGGCGCAACCGTCCGAGCAAGTTAACACTATGTGCAATGTATTAGATATGTAATTTAAAAGGTGAATTAATATAATATTAATATAGGGGCATAATTTTATATTGAAATTCTTTCAAATAAACAAAGTTTAATAATGTAATTGTTCTTAAATTGTTTGAAAAACCAAAATACCCATCCCCTACAATAAAGAATCCATAAATTTCTTTTAATACCCAGCTCAATTACAAAATAGTAATGTTTTAGGCAGAGTAGACACTCTCAGGTATACTTACTAAAAAAATCATTTAGAAAAAAAAGAGGGAAGTGTGTTTTTTTTTTCAAGAAACTTTTGGTTGCGCCACCTGACATTTTTTGGCTGGTGGAATTGCAAATACAGTCTAAAACTGTACTAAAACCCTGTAAATGTTGTGCAACCATTAAGACTCGTTTAAACACTCTTTCAACTTCAAATAAATGTATTCTGTTCAATTTTTTTAATTTATTTTAAAAAAACATTTATTAAAGGCTTATTTGTTATTGACCCAAATATGAGGAATCCATATCGGCCACAATGTCGGGCCAATATCGGTTATCGGCAATTCAAGGTCACCTAATATCGGTATGGATATCAGCCCTGTGCGTTTCCCAAAAGCGTAGTTGCTAACTAAGTTAGCAACTTACATAGTTCATCCATTCACAGTCAATGGGTCCAACTATGTAAGTTAGCATTAGTGATTTTGGGAAACACACCCCTGATCAGTGAAAGAAAGGGTCTGCATTTCACATCTATAATTACATCTTTATAATGAACTTAATCATGATGATCAGCTGTATTTTCTAACTCTTTTCAATCCAAGTCAATAAAATAAGACACAAAGTGACCCATTCTGACTGGGAGCAGAGAACTTGTGAAATTAAATAGGTTATTGGGAAATATTAGATCAGAATGGATCACTATAATAAGACCTCAATAAAACAGTTTAGTGATAATTTTTATTTCAAATAAGTCTGAAAAATACAAGTGGAAATAAGATAATGCAATATTCAGAAGAGGTATAATTTAGGTACCATTTATTTATCTAGTTTATGATGGAATTAAAACACGATGTACCCTTGATGAATGAGTGGGAGTGAAGTGTACGTTGTCATAATATTTTGTTTTAAGTATTATTTTGTTTGTCTGATCAGAAGTTCACAAGTAAAGCATTTATACCTTTCGGATGTAGATGACCAATTAAACTAAAGAAGACTAAATACCTCTTATACAGTTCATACAGTGGTTTAAAAGACAAGTTCAAAAATCATCTGATAATTTTGGATACAAAACTCACTTTAATTGTATACTTGAACTCACAAACATGTAGAAGTAGTGCATTTACATTGGCTGCCAACTTAATATATTATACTATTCAAAAAAGTAGGGGATATTTTATTTTGAGATCAAAATTTTCGCATATACAAAGGGATACGAAACCATGTTGTATAGTTCCTGACTGAGGAAGCATTTCCAAAGAAATTCATCACCCAAACACATCAATGACACTCTCACGATCTGCACGGGATGCTATTGATGATCAAGGGGGTTGTGCCACAAATTTGCATGACTCTGAAATGGAAGGTTAGAGCCACTGTAAAGGAAGATTTTGAAGAGAAAGCATCAGATTATCAGTGGTTGAAGTCGTTAATTAAACAGAGACCATGTGCCGTCTAACACAGGAGGAGAGGTTACGTGCCCTTGGCATGCTACAGGTTGGCACAAGACAGGTCGTTGTGGCAAGGGCAATGAATGTTTCCCAGTCTGTCATCAGCAGATTATGGTCCAGACATCGTGCTACAGGGTCTGTTCAGGATAGACCGCGATCCGGTTGACCAAGGGCAACAACTCAGGCTCAGGACAGATTCATCCGCACTATTGTCTTGAGAAATCGTATGGTAACAGCAAATCAGATAAGGTCTCAACTTCAAAGGGATACTGGCTTGGTAGTGAGTGGCCAGACCATCAGGAATCATCTGCACAGATTTCACTTACACACCGACGCGTCCTCGTGTCATTCCCTGTTTGAGGGATCGTCACATTAGGGCCAGACTCCAATGGTGTCGTCATCATCAACGCTGGGATAATCGCCGATGGAACAACGTAATGTTCTCAGATGAGTCGAGGTTCACTGTGGACTTCCTTGACAGACGCAGGAGGGTTTGGCGCCGACGTAACGAACGTTTCCATGACGTTAACGTCATTAGACATGATCCGTATGGGGGTGGATCTGTAATGGTGTGGGGAGGCATCACTGCTGCCGGCAGAACAGATTTGCATGTTGTTGCTGGACGTGTCACAGGGCAGTACTACCGGGACAACATCTTGGCACCCCATGTTGTGCCGTTTGCACATCGTTATGGCCGCCGTTTCATTTTCCAAGATGACAATGCCAGATGTCATAGGGCCAGGATCGTTACAGATTACCTCCAGCAGCAGAATGTCACCACATTACCATGGCCAGCACTCAGTCCGGACCTTTCCCCCATCGAGCATGTCTGGGACATGCTTGGACAGCGGCTACGCCAACGTCAACAACCTCCTGCCAATGTCCAAGAACTTGCTGCAGCATTGCAACAGGAATGGAATAACGTTCCCCAAAATGACCTGGGACGTCTCGTTAGGAGTATGCCACGCCGAATTCGAGCTTGTCTAGCCAACCGAGGGGTTTTACCGCTACTGACTCTGTTTCACAATGGTGGTAAATTTGCTGTGTGACCCTGTGTTTGTGTCGACCCTTATTCTGGAGAATCTGTCCTTTACTGACTGTACACAGGGTTTCGAATAAATTGACAAATGTTTCCTTAATGTTTTTATGTCATTTGTTTCCTTCCTGACCTCATGATCTGCATTTCATGGCACTTGTAAATCCAATATCCCCTACTTTTTTTGAATAGTATATATTACACTGCACTATGAATCTCCAAGAGAGTGAAAAAAATGTATTATGAAACATGTAAATTAATGAGAATGTCCAAAACAAAGTGAATGGATTTTTTCGGCCTTGCCGCCTACTTGAAGAGATTTCTCAAGATTCTCTGCATCTTTTGATGATATTATGGACTGTAGATGATGAAATCCCTAAATTTCTTGCAACTGCACGTTGAGAAACGCTCTTAAACTGTTCTTAATAATTATTTTTACATTTCTAAATGGTTTTTATGTTCTACATGAATTGGGAGAGCAAGTTTGAAGGATACGAACAAACATTCCATAGTCTACTTGGCTTGGATTGTTGTTCATTGCAAAAGCTATAAAGCATTTTCCTCTCCACATTAATGGTGACATAAAATGTCACTGACTTGCGAAGCTGGCTTTCTGCGTCAGTGTCCAGCGCCTTGATGCACCTAAGAAAACGTTTTTTAAAATGCGGTTTTTCTGACTCAGGTCCCCGTGTTAAGTTTGTTCATGAATAATTTTAACTGTTCACACAGCCAGTTACATCACCATAATGCAGGTTAACTCTCAACATGTTTCCGATTAAGAATCACATCCGGTTTCAAAAAAGACAAGATAGCGCTGGTCAAAATGCCTAAATAAACCGATATGTGACATCGTGGTGGCTTCATCCATAGCCCATGGCCCCTCAAAAATGCATTCAGTCAGTTTGAGTGTCACATTGCTTGGACCTATAATTTCAATGAAGCAAAACACTGGTATCTTTTAAAAATATTTTTTATATTTGTTTTTATATTTTTATCACTGTCCTAGTGTCTTTATTCCTCCTCTATTTTTCTTCTTCTTTTAGCATCAATACGGATTTGTTCGCTTCATCACTTTGCTAGATGACGGCTTACACCTTAGTCTATCCAGTGAAATTTTGTCTTTGCTGGTTGAAACTTGATATTTATTTGTGAAGATTTATTGAAATATTGGCAATAAAAATATATGTATCAGTAAATGTGACAAATTTCTCAAAAACTGAAATGTGCAACAAACTAGCTGCATTTTGAACTGCGGATGTCACTGAATTTGAAATGCAAAAAAAGTTGCCACCTTAAGTTCTTATCAGTGTATCTTGAGTTAGGTTCTGTATGACTGTAGATTGCTTGATAACTGAAATCCATGCAAAATAATTAATTTCCGTTCAAAAACCGCAACGTGGTAAAAAGCAGTTAAATCGGTTGAGAACTATGTGAGGCTTCTGCTAAATATGTGCCACTAACCATGACAAGGTGAAATTGTTAAATAACCTAAAAGAATGGGCTGAAAATGACGACGGTTTCGTGGAGCCTGTTAAGTGGACAACACAAAGAGCTGATTTATTCCTGAATTGTGTTCTATTTGAACACAGTCTGTTTCATTTAAACTCTAATAGGACATGTAACAATCACTTTTTGGATCTTGTTTTCAGTAACGTTAACACTGTCTTAACGACCAGGATCGATCAGGCTGTTTATTCAATACACGATGCATTGACTTGTGAGCTTGTAATCACTCAAGCTAAACATCCATCCTTGAAGACAAACTGCATTGTCTACAACTACAGAAAAGCGGACTTTAACCATGCTGCTACATTGTTGTCCATAGTACCTTGGTCAATATTGGAAAACTGACAAAGTAGACGACTGCGTGGAGTTGTTTTTTGGCATTGTTTATTCTGTAGTTGACAGTTGTGTCCCAAGGTGAACACTGGTAGGCGTAAATTTCCACCATGGTATGACCTGGATCTCATATGTCTACTGCGTGAAAAGGAATCATTATTTACACAATATAAATGCAATGAAATATGTTGCCAGTCTTTCTCAGATGCACGTCGTGAATTTCATTCAGCAAAGTGAAATATGATGAGTATATGATAAATTTAGAAGTAGACATTGGCAAGAATCCCAAGCGGTTATGGAGTTATGTTAAAAAGAAAACAGAATCCCAGTCAGTTCCACCGTGTATTAAATATAATGATGTGTCAATTAATAGGCCATCAGATGCTGCAAATCTGTTTAATGATTTTTTCAGTTCTGTTTTTACTGTGGATGATGACACAGAGAATTACCCATCACTTACTGAATACTCAATACTGAACACATTTAGTAAATGATCAAGACGTACTGATGATGTGTTACAAGAGCTTTTATCTCTTGATGTGAATAATTTAATAGGCCCTGACAACTTGCCTGGCATTTTCTTGAGGAATTGTGCTAATGAATTATGCATTCCTCTGTCCATCATTTTCAACAAGTCACTTCGTCTTGGGGTATTTCCTAGTGTCTTTAAAAGGGCGAATGTTGTGCCCATTTTCAAGAGTGGTGATAAATGTCAAGTTAACAATTGCAGACCAGTGTCGTTATTACCTATTGTAAGCAAATTATTTGAGAAACTGGTTCATGATTATTTGTTTGAACATGTCAAACATGCACTATCTGAAAAACAACATGGCTTTGTTAGAAAGTGGACTACCCAGACAAGCCTTGTGACATATATCAATTTTCTTACTGAATGCTTTGACAAAAAAATACAAGTTGATGCCATATACACAGACTTTTCTAAAGCCTTCGATACAGTTAGTCAAATTGTTAATTCACAAATTGAGAGGGTATGGCTTTAGTGGCCAGCTGATACACTGGTTACATTGTTTTTGTCGTCACAAGTACAGCATGTTGTCATAAACGGACACTGTTCATCCTGGGTGCCTGTAACCTCAGGGGTCCCACAGGGGTCTCTTTTAGGACCGCTTATGTTTATTTTGTATGTAAAGGATATGCCAAATGTGTGTTCTATTTCTCAATGTTTGTTATATGCAGACGATGCTAAAATTTACCAAACCATAAGAACACTTGATCACTGTATGCTTTTACAGAAAGATATTGATCAGTTGTTGGCCTGGTGTAAAATATGGAAGTTGTACCTTAATGTTATTAAGTGTATGGCTATAGGCAGATTCCACAGAAAGTGTGACCAATTGACAACTTTTATTTTTGAACCAATATAAAATGTACTCTCTCTCTATATTTTCAATAAAATAGGTCTACAGAATAAAGAATAAATGTTTTACCTGTAAACGCACAGCTATTGTAGTTCTTTTGTTACTTCAGCGTAAAAAGATGACTTTATTCTGGAATCGGACGATATCAGGACGGAAAATTTTCCCAATGAATCCAATGCCTTTATCCAGTTGTGAATGGTACACACGTTCTGTCCAGTCCCGTAACGTTAGCGACAGGGCCACTGTGAAAAGAACAGTACATCTACTACTGAAGGTCTGGCCAGGAATATGTTCCCCATTCTTTATTTTACCATGCTAGATACTGTTTTGAAATATCCTGAGCCCTATTTCATGCTGTGAAGCCAGTTTTGGCCGCCAACGTAATTTATGTCCGATGTGTGGTCGTAATGTATTGAAATGCGCATGTGCGAGTGCATATTTACTTCCTGGCCTTCTAGAATTTTCACCAACTCGCGTTTGTGTCCCTCATCAAAAAGGTAAAAATTTTGGTCCATAGTAATAACGTTAGCAACAACCTGTAATCGCAGTACAGCACTGCTGTGAATGAAATTTGGCAGCTGCTGGCAGGGTATTTAAACCCTTTTGTGCAGATGTGACCACCAGTGGACACGGAGCAGCAGATTTATGCAGCAGTTACAATATTCTATCACTAGATGGCACACCCAGATCAGTTATTGAATTTTCACAAGCAAGCCAAGTTCAAACATGGTTTACTATATGGACGAGTTCACTCCAATCCCTGGATGGATCAAGCCAACCTTGGTTTGACTTAAAGGGGTTGGCACATCCATACTACAGGGTGGCCCAAAAAAGTGTCCCTCCTTCCTCTCAGAACTCCAAGGTGGATGAGGAACTTGGAAATGAGTGGGCAGGATTGACTAATTATCCAGTGTATGAATTTGATTGCCACAAAATAATCCCGGGTAAAAACTATGCATTTCAGGTCACTGTTAAAGAGTAGATATACAGGCTTTAACAAAGCCCTGCTTATTGTGGATTAGCGAGTTGGTCACCTGTGCCTTCCCTTTTCTCTGCTCATCGTGCCATTATTGGCGTTGGCTCAGACAATCTTGTCCCCGTTTGAGTTCCATCCTGTGAAAACCAATTTTCCGTCCATGTAACATTAGCAATAAGACCGAATTTTTACATTCACTTTTTTACCAAAATTGCAGTGATCCAGGTCTAAAACTTCCTGTAAACATTTGTTTTTAAGTTATCAATGAAATAAACCACATATATACCATTAATTTACAATTTCGTCCTGTTAAGTACAGTGGGACCTGTTGGTCACACTTTCTGTGGAATCTGTCTATATCGTTCACAAACAAAAGAAATCAGATACTGTATGAATGCAAGGTCAGTGATACACCTTTGACTAGAGTTACAAAAGTAAAGGATTTGGGTTTGACTCTTTCCACTGATCTCAGTTTTAATGACCATATACAACGTATTGTAAATAAGAGTTTTAGGATGCTTGGTTTCATAAAACAGTCAGCGCAAATTTTGAGAGATCAGAGATGTATTATTTTATTATATAACACCCATGTTAGATGTTACCTGGAGTACTGTTCTGTCGTATGGAATCCCTGCCATTCAACTCATGTAGAACAACTTGAACAAGTGCAGCGCAAATTCGTTAAATTTTTGTGCTATAAGTTTGGCCAACAATACGATGGCTCTAGATACAATGAGTTATGTAAATATTTTGGAATACCCTTATTGAGTAGCAGACAACAGTTCTTAGATATCATTTTTTTACATAAATGTATCAACTCTTCTTATGACTGTCCAACTGTTTTAAGCAAATTTAGTTTTATTGCTCCGATGAGAGTTTTAAAACAATATCCCACTTTTAACCCAGGGCGTAGTTGAATAAATGTACGCAAATATTCTCCTGTGATAAGAATGATGAGTAGTTTTAATAGCATTTTGAGTGACAATGTGTCTGTCGATATTTTTTCTGCCACAACGATTTTTAAGTCAAATATTCAGAAAATTTTACTGAATGGTTGACATCCCTTTTAATTTCTTAGACTGGTATCTAGTCTTTTATTTTATTGTTTTGTTTAATGTTAGTGTGTATGTGTGTGTGATGGTGGAGCCTGTAAATGGGACTGGTTCCCGTAGGTTGTCCTTGAAAATAAATAAATAAATGAATAAATAAATAAAAGACAAATGTGTTTCTATTGAGTTGACGCTCAAGAAATTGAACCATAGTGAAAAATAAAAAACTGTCGCACATGACACACCGCCAGTGGGTGTTGGGCTTAAGCCCGCCATGGGTTCAAAGAAACCAGCGCGAAGAGCCCTTAAGGGGCTTTCTCACAGGACGCGCTCGGCGCAGATCTCAGCCGCCGCGGCCATTCATTGTGTATGTGATCGCGGGGCGCGAGGACGCACAGTTCTGCGCCGATGAGGGCGCAGCTCGAGGCTGGCGCCACCACTGGACAGGCGCTGCCACTGGATAGGAGCTGCACCCAAGTTGAAAATTTTTAACTTGGGCGCAGTAGGAGAGAATATTGGAATTGGAAAAAAAAAAAAGTGGATTTTGGCAGAAAGGCACATCAAAAATGGAGGAGGGCATCATTGTGGCGGTCTCTCTGCATGCAGAGCTGTGGGATACTAGACTGCAAAGCTACCGGGATCTCGTTAAAAAAAAAGCCCAGGCATAGAGAGAGATATCCCACAATTTGGGAATACCCGGTGTGTTTAAAAACTGGCAGAAATATATCGTTAGCCTCATAGCATAATTGCCTCCTAGGGCCGTCCACGCCGAGAAAAATAGCTAGCACGACTCACCTCACTTCTTATGTAAATGCTGATTTAGCTACTTTGATTAGTTTACATTGGCTATACTTTCTCTTCAGCTTCGTTGGAAAACTGACGTTGGCCTAGCTTCACGGCTACTATTCAGCGAATACATCTGAAGAGGAAACTTAATACAAGACATCCTTTTGGACTTTGATTAACGTTATGTAATGAGTTTCTCTGCGATGTCATCTGCCGTGTTGAATGAACATGACGTGTTGATATGAAGCCCTTTAAATTCCGATGGATTTGATTAGCAGTCAGTTTTTCTATCGTTCATAAAATCGCTCTGAAAGTGATCACAGTGATATCGTTTGCCATTATCGTTGTCGTTATAGTTGTGGTGTGGACTTCGCCATCTACGTGAGTTAGAACGATTTTTAAAACTACAGTTATTATTATAGTCATCTTTCTTAGTGTGGATGGCCCTTTAGGCAGATATCTCATTTTGTCCAAAATATGACTGAGGCTAACGATATGATGTTTTTCATTTCCACTATAGGCGATTTATTTATTTTTTGTCCTGCAATTGAAGACCAATACTGTTGTAAACTGAAGCAAATGATTTTCTAAACGGATAGGAGGTGTATGTATTTAGAAATCTAGATGACTGACATCATGAGATATGCACTACTCTTGCAAAGACAATGAAGTATACAATGAATGGCCGAGATCTGCGCCGAGCGCGCGCTATGTGAAACCCTCTGCCACAGTCTGCGCTGTACCCAGCGCAGAGCGCCGCCCAAACCGCGTGCTATTTGAAAACCCCTTTATTCTTATTTTAAGCTTTGTCATCCCATCAATATAATTTAATGTCGCTCCAATGGACTAGGTTTATAAGTCGTAGATGACTCATATTGCCAAACCTACTATATATATATATATATATATATATATATATATATATATATATATATATATATATATATACATACATACATATATATATATATATATATATATATACACACACACACGCAACCCCAATTCCGAAATAGTTGGGACAAAGTGTAAATTGTGAATAAAATCAAAATGCAATGACTTTCAGTTCACATAAGCCAAGATGTAATTTACAATAAAACATAGATAATATTTCAAATGTTGAAACTGAAACATTTTACATTTTAATCCACAAAATGAGCTTATTTCAAATTTTCTGGATGCAATAGGTCTCAAAAAAGTTGGGACACAGGCAAAAAAGGGCTGAAAAAGCAATTAAAGGGGACCGATTATGCTGATCCTTCTTTTAATACATATAGGTAATGTTATAATGTTGGATGTCCAAACTCAACCTCTGAAAAGTTTCTAAACATAAGATACAGGGGTTTTGCCGTAATCCAAGGACGTGATTTCGTGAATGTGATTTCCTCTCTGAACAGCTCGTCCCTGAGATCTTCACGAGATCTGGGCAAAACCTGACGTCAGGTTGTGCCGTCCAATTAGTACAGACCTAGCCAAAGCCAATCACAGCGCTGGACCTGCCCACACCGGAAACTATTCTAGCAGACATGAACAAACTGCAGGAAGTAATGAAAGTTTTTTTTTTTCATCATATCCAAAAAGTTTTTTGTTTATTGAATATTTCTTACAACCAAAAACAGGAAAAAAAATGAACCACGTACATTCTAAAAAGCCATACATACCATGCATAGGTGGACGGAACCCATTAGTGTGTAATAAATTTACTATTACTTTTAAGAAGATGACCTTATGCCCAATTAAGGTCTTCACTGTAAAGACAGAGTCACTCTGTCTCTTTTTGGTTGGCCTGCAAGCAAGGATCTCAATAGAGACAATGAATAGGGGTAAAATTGCTTCTTCCTCACTGCTGGTTTATATGAAAGCACCAGAGGTGCTGATGCCTCGGTGTGTATTGCTTAGCCACTACTGATGTACAATAGTTGTACAGTAACATAAAGCAAGCTGAATACATAAAACAGTCAATAGAGTGCGTCCTTGTGCCAAATCATGGGTGTGGCTAACATTATGTACACAAAACGTATACTGGAAACATGAAGTGCTACAAAAAAAAAGAAAAGCCAAGAAGCAACTGATACTAGGTTTGTGTTGGTATCTTCCATAGAGTAGTACTGTAGTACATGTACTATAAGTAGTGCTAATTAACTCTCCTGTGCTGCATATATTTCCAAATCCAGAGTACCAAGAACAAACATGGTAAGCAAATAACTTCGTGAGGCTCTTGAACTGAATCCTTTTTCAAAATTCTGCACATTTAAAAATCAAGAGAACAGTGTTTGTCACTCGCTGGCATTGTTACTTTAGCTTGATGCACACGCTGTCGCAGTTAAGTGATGGTAACAGACAGACAAACAAACAAATACACAGACTGAGTATCAGATAGTTTTACAAAGCATGCGCACACCGAGGCATAATTACAACCCCAATTCCGAAATAATTGGGACAAAGTGTAAATTGTGAATAAAATCAAAATGCAATGACTTTCAGAACACATGAGCCATTATGTTACTTACAATAGAACATAGATAACATTTCAAATGTTGAAACGGAGACATTTTACATTTTTATCCACAAAATGAGCTTATTTCAAATTTTCTGGCTGCATCAGGTCTCAAAAAAGTTGGGACACAGGGAAAAGAGGGCTGAAAAAGCAATTAATATATAAGAGAATCAGCTGAAAGAACATTTAGCAAGTAATTATGTTAATTGTTATCAGGTGTGTAACATGATTGGCTATAAAAGGGATGTCTTAGAGAGGCTGAGTCTCTCAGAAGTAAAGATGGCCAGAGGCTCTCCAACCTGTGAAGGCTTAAGTGAAAAAAAATTGTGGAATAATTTAAAAACAATGTTCCTCAATGTCAAATTGCAAAGGCTTTGAAGGTCTCATCATCGACAGTGCATAACATCATCAAAAGATTCAGAGAAACTGGAAAAATCTCTGTGCGTAAGGGACAAGGCCAAAGACCTTTACTGGATACCCGTGATCTTCGGGCCCTCAGATGCCACTGCATCACTCACCAGCATGATGCTTTCATTGACATTACTAAATGGGCCCAGGAATACTTCAAGAAACCACTGTCAGTAAACACAGTCCGCCGTGCCATCCACAGATGCCACCTAAAACTCTATGATGCAAAAAGGAAGCCATTGTTGAGCATGATCCAAAAGCGCCGCCGTGTTCTGTGGGCCAAGGCTCATTTAAAATGGACTGTAGCAAAGTGGCAAAGTGTCCTGTGGTCAGACGAGTCCAAATTTGACATTCTGGTTGGAAATCACGGGCGTTGTGTCCTCCGGCTTAAGAGGAGAAAGACTACTCCTCCTGTTATCAGCGTTCAGTTCAAAAGCCAGAACTTGATGGTATGGGGGATGGATGAGGCATATGGTGACACTTGCATGTTTTAAAAAGCACCATGAATGCTGAAAGGTATATAAAGGTTTTAGAGCAACATATGCTCCCCTCCAGGTGATATCTATTCCAGGGAAGGCCTTGTGTATTTCAGCAGGACAATGCAAATCCACATATCGCAGCTATTACAAAGCATGGCTTCGTGAGTAGAAGAGTCCATAAAGGAACTGGCCTGCCTGCAGTCCTGATCTTTTCACCGACGAGAACATTTGCGGAATAAACGAAAAATCCAGCTGGGAAGAGAGGAGACCCAAAACTCTCCAGCAGCTGGAAGCCTGTATTAAACAAGAGTGGGATCAAATTCCAATGGCTAAACTCAAGAAACTTGTCTCCTCAATGCCCAGACGCCTCTACTCTGTGTTAAAAAGAAGAGGGGACGCTATACCATGGTAAACAGGCCCCTGTCCCAACTTTTTTGAGACCTGTAGCAGCCATCAAATTTGAAATGAGCTCGTATTTTATGTATAAATTAAAGACTTTTCAATTTCACATTTGCTTTGTTATCTCTGTTCTATTGGGAATAAAATACTGGCTGGTGTGATTTGAAAGTCATTGCGTTTTGATTTTATTCACAATTTACACTTCGTCCCAACCATTTCGGAATTGTGGTTGTACATATATTATATATCCTCAAGCTAACTCAGTCAGGCTCAACCTATTCTTCCTCATCCCCCTGTTCTGCACCAGGCTCGAGGCCCAGCTGGTATTTCATTCGTACCCCATCAGTCCCCTGTGGCTGTAGCCTATAGGCCCGTAGACAGTTAATAGTATTGGGAGTGGTCCGACAGCAAACCCTCCCCACCCCCACCCCCCCCATCTCCATCCCCAGTCTATCCTTCATCTCACCATCTGGCTCAGCTCTTTCCACGAATACTGCCCACAGCCTCATAGAGAGGCGGTATTAGATTTTAAAAGATGCTAATAATGCATCTGTTCCTGTTAGATGAGGCAGGGTGAATGTGCAATTATGGCATGGATCTACACTCATAAAAGAAGAATGGACTTCAAGTTCCAGTCCATGCATGCAGTTTTATGTGAATATGGGAAGGCCTATTCTTGTTTTCCTGCATTGTCAGTTTTTATCCTATAAGTTTGGAACGGAGGGGTAAACTGAATGACTAGCAAGTGCAAAATAACTGCTGGAGAACAAGAGAGATTTGTATATGGTACAGACCCAGCTCTGGAAAAGAACTGTAAATAAATGCTTCACACAAAAGAAACTTGCCAGGAAAGTCATGTTTGTACTCACTAATGTTTTTAATTCTCACAAATGAGTGCAAAGCTACGAAGCTACACAAATGTATCTACACTGGAATAATTGTCTTCTGCTCCATCTGCATCAGAAGAATGCTTGATCTTCTTACTTTGTTTTCATCATGTTGCTGAGAAGTGGCCAATCATGACCCCTGATATTTTGGACAGATTTCTAGGCCAGCCTCTGATCTCATGTCAAGTCATTACCATGAAAATATGGCGGGTCAAATCTCACTGGCATTCATTCAGCTCCTGGCTTGAACATTGACTGCACAAATTAAATTTACATATACGTCTTTTCATCACTGACAGAGTTTGGAGAATTCACATCATTTGAGTCACCCACACATTTTCTGAAAAGCCTACCTGGTAAGTAAAGCAATCCCATTAGGGTCATTCCAGGGCTCCCATGCGCGTAGTCATGGATTTTCCTCAAACGTTGATAGAATGTTGCTTTGAGTGCCAAATGAAGACATACCAAGTTTCAGCATAATCAGCCCACTAGTTTTGATTACTTTTGGGGGAGGGCTAAAAAAGGGCGTGGAACCAATATTAAATTAGCTTTTTTTCCAATTACAGGTAGTCAGAATTTGAACCACAAAGCTAACCCCATGATTTTTTCAGGATTCTGGGCACTTTATTAGCTTTGCACCCAATGAAAGTAGTTTTAACCCTTTTATTGTGGTTTTATAGGCTCTCAAAAATGCTACTTTTACAAACCGGGATCAAAATACAACATTTATAGTACCATTTTCATGTTCCTGCATCTGATGACATATGTAGATTGTAGGATAATATCAGCCATTGTAATGGTCAAGAGCTTTCTATAGCCGCCAATTAATATCCTGAAGAATTTATAATTCTTCAGTAATATTGACCTTTATTTAAATTTCCGGGGCCCGTACACCATATGATTAGTCTGCACGCTTGTGATTGGTTGAGCACGTAGCATTGCAGCAGGTAGCCCCCATGACGGTGAGCAACTTCCTTGCGTGACGCCGCAAATATCTAGAAGGTGTTGTCACACGAGGAAGTTACGCAGCAAAAACTATCCTCATTAAAGGCAACAACATTGCCTGATGCAGTATACACGCGTGTCACTTGCCCCAGCAAGTTGCACTGTCTGTGCAGGCTTTGAAATAAGAAAATGACCTGCTCAAACTGCCATCCATAAAATGTCACATTTTATGAGCCCAAAACTGAAGTTCATTCAGAATATTAATTATTGTTTCCTCCAATTCTCTCAAAGGGAGATTCAGTCTAAAGCTCCATGCATGAACAAAAACCCCATGTATGAACAAAAATCTTTGTCTCAGAGGCTGCTCAGACCCCATGAGAACTGGTCACGGTTCGCCATGAAATCAAGTGAGACATTACCAGGGGCCTCCCCATCGTCAAACACAGAACTGTGACATTCACAATTCCAGTGGAATCTGGCGTTACCTGAGGGAGGAGTGATGTGTAGCAGGAGGTGAATGGTTGGGTCAAATGCTGGTCAGAATGTACAACTATATTGTGCGTTTTTTCACGCAGAGACAGTCACATTTCTTCAGTGAATGATACCTTCTATCTGACCCCAGGAGTCACCTCACACCAGTTATTCTGTGTATAAGCACTACAGCTCTATGAGATTCCTCATCCATTTCTTCTATAATGTGCAGTGGCGCAGTAGGATGCAACGGTCACAATCTTTGGGCATGAACTGATGCAGGTGAACTCTGGCTTAGGAACCTGGAGTGGAAGTATGGTATGTACTTGGATTAGCCCGGCCGTAATTAAGTTCAAGCAGAATATTCATTGCAATCTTTGCAAAGAAAGGTGTAGAAAAAATATAGCTGGCTAAAAACACTGGTCTGTTATGAGTACAAAGTGTCAAAAAGATGATAAACAATCTTCGGTAGAGTAAGTTAGCCTCAAGCTTTGGGGGAGGGTCCACAGGCACACAAGGGTAGGGCCTGGTCTCTACGCAGAGGGTCTTTTGCAGTGGGGAAGCAGGTCTCAATGGGGCTTAAGAAAAGACAACATTTAGCCTGAGCAGTCAAGGGGAGGTACTTACATATTTACAACAGCTGCTATGTGTTTTATAAGACTGGCTCCTCCTCTGGCTTTTTGAGACCTCTAAATCATCAATCTTTGTGGCAAACACAGTACCTAAAGGCACAGGTGACAGCCGAAAACACGGAGTTCCAGCCAAATTCCCACAGGATCTTCTCACCCACTGTTGCCTGAAACAGCAGTTGATGCATTGCCAAGCGGTGAGCATAACAACGGTAGCAAATCTTTAAAGAACAACACCTGTGAGAAACCCAGTGAAAGTCCTATTTGATATATATATAATAAAATTGGAAAATACAAAAAAGATAAACGTCATTAAAATACAGTATTATTCAATGGTACGTGTGTGAGGGTGAAATGGTATTTGGGGGATGGTGAAAGTGAACAGAACACTCCCAGAATAAACACAAGACAGTTAATATTTTATGATGGTGTTTAATGGCATTACAGCACGCTATCTCAGTCAGTTCAATTCATGCATGACAATGGGAGTTTCAGAGTAAACCTGTCACGTCAAAAGTTAGCTTCATAATGCTAGCACTGTGGGGTCAGCCCTCACTGCCTCCCAAACACATTTCTTTTGAATTTCCCTCGCATTTCCCCCAGGCCTATGGCTCTTTCATAAACCCAAGTTGTTTTCTTCCCATCGTTCTAGTCTACATTTCTGCTGGCCTTTCTTTTGGAATTTCCCCCAAAGGAGGTTATTGCCTGACACCCCGTACTTCTCTTAAATATACAGGCTACACAGACTGGGATTATCCCTGATGAGGTACAGCTGCCATGTGCAATCAGCATGCTCTGTCAAAATTCTTCGCAGACACGCTTACGCATTTCCTTCATCGAATGTCCCCTAGCCCAGCGACTGCATAACTAAGGTCATACTGCTTTGCTCAGAATGCAGTGAGGCTAGTTTTACTTTTACATCATAATTGGCACAGCACCCAACAGCTGTATAATATACATAGCATATTGGATTGTACAGCTGGCTCATCAAAATGGTTCACACTAGATCAGCACTAGTTATGATTTCATAGGACGACAGAACGCAACATTCTGAGAGCAATTTGAACCTTAAGCCTTCTGGAGGTCATTAATATGGCTAGACCAAATGCATTGACCATCTATCTTAAATGTATGGTATATTATATAAGGGATGTGCACAATATTGGACGAGCCTTGAAAAATGGCTTTATCTTTGAAGTCTCTAAACCAAAATGGCAAAAACATTAACACAGGTCAATTCTAAGGCCCTGCCTGGCATTCAAATAATTAAAAAATTAACTTGCTTTTTCAAAACATGCTCTGTGGTGACTGGCAAGCTGTGGTCTCCCTGCAAAGGGTGCTGCCTGGCATTCAAATAATTAAACAATTAATTCAGTTTCTAAAAACATGCAGTAGTGAGCAGTGATGATTACACACTTAACAAAATGAAGATAAATCAGAAGCCAAGTACTATTAAAGTATTTATTTCATGCAGTTTGGATCACATCGATTAAAGTAAACAAACAGATAGCAATATTTAATAAATATGAAAATAATAATGTCTTATATTCAGAAAAAGTCAATGTCTGGTGGAGCCACCCTTTGATTTGATCACAGCATGTAATTTTTCAGACAGTTTTCACATATTTTTCTATTTCCACACTCACTAAACTATTTCATAAGGTTTGAAGTTCATTCCAAAGAGATTCCTTCGATGTTACAACATATTTGGTTAGATTAAGGTCTGAACTTTGAGCCAGCCAAGTTAAAATTTTTATGCCACTAGATGTTTCTTTCTGAGATAATTATTGCATGACTTAGAAGTGTGTTTAGGGTCATTATCTTGTTGAAAATAAAATCCCCACCCAATTATTTCAAGATGCCAATGCGTCCCCAGCAAAGATGCTGTGATACTTCTTTTGATCCATGATTCCATCGATTTTGATGCGATCACCGACTCCTTTTGAGCAGACTGAACCCCAACCCAAATAATACCACCTCCATGTTTTAGTCAAGGGGTCAAACAGTTATTTTTGAAATGTTCTCCAACTCTTCAGCACACATAACCTTTGCATTTGGGTGAGAAAATTTCAGATTTTGATTCATCGGTCCAAATGACTTGTTTCCAGTCCATTGGTGTCCAATACTTGAACTTCTTGGCAAACTCCAGTCTTTTTTGAAGTTGCCAGCTCTTGGCAGCAGCGCGACCAATCAGACCATTTTCACGCAGGTCTCTGGAAATAGTATATCTTTATACTTTCACTTCTTTGTTAATAAATACCATCAAGAGTTGTCGTGCCATCAACCACCATTTTTTTTACTTGTCATACACAAATAATGAACATCAGAGGCACTTAACTTCCGTTTTACATCTTTAGTTCTAATAGTCTTCAGCGACACCGGTCTCTTTGAAAGGCTTGATGGTTTTTCTTCCAATGCCATGGCGGCATTTAACATTTTCAGCATCATGTAAGGCCACAATGTGGCTATGAACAATCTCGAGAGCTCCTTCCGTTGTGCCATCATGTTTAACGCCGTGACACTGCTCAAAGTTCATGTCACCTTATATACTGTAACAACTGACCATCAGAGGTAATTTTTCAGAATAGTGTTGCATCAAACCAGTTAAAACAAATTTTTTAGCATCAATAATTATGGAATGAGCCTTCAAACATGCATTCAGGCAGGCTATGCAAGAGTCAAAAAAATAAAGTTTATGGCTAATTTAAATTGAAAGTTATAAAAATTTGGTAGAGGCAGCCCATTGAGCTTGAGAAGAGAGCAGGGAGTGTAAGGATATCCTTGCGCTTTCTGGGAGCGATTCAGAGCCCAGAGTTGTTGTTGGGGTGTAGGTGGGATGTTAACTAGCAGCAGGCAGGTGTGATGCATTAGCAGAGAGAAATGCCTCTGCATGCTACTGTGTTGCATGTTATGCCACAAATGTGGGGCAGGAAAGCAGCTTATATAGCCCACCTACCAGAGGGTTGAAGCACTCTCTGAAATGCAAGGGATAGTCTAGTGGAAAGCGGGCATGACTTGCATTGTCTGCCAGAACTAGCTCTGCAAGCTGCGCCCCATTTTAGCAACATCGCCCTCAGCTTTTGTGGAAGCTTTTGTGTCCATTACTGTACCAGATGCTCCTTCTAAATAATATTTGAAGGAGCAAGCATGTTCCATTTTTGCAGTTCATGTTTACCTATCCTCCCATCTTCCGTTACTTTTCTTTATCTCCCTGATGGGTGGAGCTTAGAGGAGGAAAAAATAGGAGGAAAAGGGTGGAGGGCTGAGAACAATAAGCATTTGGAATGAGCCCATGCTTTTGATGAATTCCCACCCTCAACACCTATTAGTGCCCCCTCGGCTTATTCCGGTGTCAGATGTCCATTTGCACCATAGTGCACATTTACTGTGCAGACGTAGCTAGTTGCCTGCAGATACACTTGCCTGTTTTCACTTTCTGCAAGATCATTGTACTTACAGGGGTACGCCTAAAATATCAGTTTCATCTGTCAACTTGCAGAACAATCACTTCTGCAGGCATCCTGTAAAGCAATACAGCCACTTTTTTTCCCCTAAAGTCTTTAGTGAATATCCAAAAATATGGTGATCCATGGCATACGACATTTAAACAAAAAACTGATCTCTGCTTCATTAGGTAAGTTTTTCAGAGCAGCAAAACTTAGTTCTTCTCGCAGTGGAACACCACAAAAATGACTGGAAGCTGAGAAAACCATTAATGAAACAAACCTCTTGTTCCATTTCCAGTGAGGACTTTCAAACAAAGGCAGGAAGTTATCTCCAAATCTCACAAAGCAATGACGTAGATCCCAGTAAGCTTGAATATTTTTCCCCAATGTAAAGAAAGCAACAGAGAACAGGTAAACAGGAGTGAATGGGAACATCTGTAAAGTCTTAATGTCTCAAATTGCTAGCTGACAGCAACAACAGACAGACACAAAAACTTTGTCACCCGCATGCCGTCATAACTCAAGCAGCGCCTGTGCGAGTGTTGGGGAGAGGGTGGCAATATGGAACCAAATTAGGGCCAAAAGTTTTGTGCGTGTGCAAAAAAGTTTTGGAACTTGCAGAAATATCAGCGTAAAAAGGTTTTGAGTTTTGTGAAATAGTTTTGTGCATGCACAAAAACGTTTTGAGCTTGTAAAATAGTTTTGTGCGTATGCAAAAAAGTTTTGAGCTTGTGAAATAGTTTTGTGCGTGTGCAAAAACGTTTTGAGCTTGCAAAATAGATTTGAGCGTGTGCAAAAAAGTTTTGAGCTTGTGAAATAGTTTTGTGCGTGTGTGAAAATTTCCTACCTTCCTTTGTGACAGTGAAGTTGCGGATAAACTCAAATTCCTTCCTTCGTGTGCGACACATTTTTTTTTTACAAGCACGAACCAGATTCATGTTACGAACTTAACACCCTATTTTTACTCCTGTGGTGGACTCGCCAATCAGTCATGCTGCTCACTGAATAGCTTGAATCAAAATACCATCAGGTCACAGGAAGTCAAAACTGTCCAATCAGTGTACAAACAGTTCTAATTTTTATTTCTCCCCCTATTGGGGCTCATGGTCACCAGGCTCATACAGGAGAAGAGCCTGGGGTGCTCAAAGTCACACCGGTGCGCATCGTTTTGTTACGTTTCCGGTGTGCAACAGTGCACAACGGCGTTTGAGGTATGTTTTCTCCTGTTTGGTGGGTGTGCCAGGGGTGTTATCCAATCAGCTGCAACATGTATATAAACCACGGCATCTTACAAAGGCAGTGGCACAATAAATCCGACTAGGGTAGTATATAAATGCATCTCTTTCAGCTTGGTTTTCACCACGGTTGATGACATCAAACAACATGTTTGTGGTAAGTAGAGGTTTAAAAAGTTTAAAAATCAAATACGAATTTGAACCTATTTCATCAGGCTCCAAGAATTCTTCCAAGAGAACGCACAGTATGGCCGCCTCGCCGCCAGGGCCAGGTAACGCGCCGCAGTGATGGCCAACGAAGGTTTCAGCACGCCATTGTTTCGGGCTTAAATAAGTTTTTGCTACGTGGTTGCCGACTTGAACGCGACCCCGGTTTCCATTCACTGAATTTTGTCTGGATTCTGGTTCGTTCAGAGCGGATCCGAATTTAAAGTAAAAAGTGTTCACCAAAAATAAAACTTAAATTCTACATTCATCGTATTTCGCTTCCAGTTTTGAAACATTTTATTCATTTAAACATGGACGCATAAAATTATAAATTAAAAGTTTCACCAAGATTTTATTAGCTGGCACATCCATCGAATTCGGATCCCGCCTTCGCCTTTGTTCCGTTGTTACCCCAGACTATCTCCATGTCTATGGCCAAATCCATAGCTCATTGATTTCCGTTTTTATTCTACTGTAATGTCATAATTGTATATATTCTCGCCAGCAATAGCCAGATGTGGAAACAGTTATATATCTCGGGCAGTTGATGTGTGCGCTTTTCACCAACACGGTTCGATTGACTAACGTTACATTAATTAGCAGGTTAGCAAGCAAGCAAGCCATTACCTCCTGCAAGCTGGCGAACAGTACGAACAACCACTGTATAAAACTTGATTCCTCTTCATTACACCTGATTAGATTGCGATCGGTCACCAGAAACTACCAGTCAAGTATCTTTTTCATGGTTCGCAATGGTTATTAACCTTGTGTTATACCGGAGTCAATCGTAATAACGGACTGTTTCTCAGTCTGCACAAAAAGTGCAAGGAACAATTCCACTGTTCAAGAAACGGGTAGCTATCGCGATCAAGTCGGCTAGGGCAAACTGGATGCTCAAAACTTCAGTTCAATAAAAACGAAAACTGAGCAATGGATTTCACAGGTCTCTATATTGTAGCAGCGCGATGCTAACAGTAGGATATGTCTCTCTAGTCTTCTCCCAGCTTACTCCTATGTGGCTCGCGATTATTCAGTTGATGGTGATAGCTAACCGTTTCTTGGATAGCTGCTCACCTGCAAGCCTGCAAACATTAAGAACAACCGCTGAATAAAAATTGCAAGGAACAATTCGGCTGTTCAAAAAACGGGTCTTTTTATTGTAGCTGCGTGATGCAACCAATACAGTCCTTGGATGCAACAGTAGGATACCTCTTCCTAGTCTTGTCCCAGCTTACTCCTATGCTGCCTCAAGTATTTACCCACTTGATACTTATATAGCAATTCGCTTCTTGAACAGCCGAATGGTTCCCTGCACTTTTGGTGCAGAAAACAGAAATAAAAGACAGTGAAGCAACTTTGGTACAGCGGTTGTTCGTGATGTTCGCCAGCTTGCAGGAGAACAGCTAGCTAAGCAGCTAATTAATTTAACGTGAGTCAAACAATAAAACAGTGTATGCGGGGAAGAACAAAACATCCATTTTCCGAGACAAATCGCTGTTAAAATGACATGACAGTACAATAAAAAATGAACTGAGCCGGATTTCGCACGTCTCTTTATGTAGCAGCACGATGTTAGCAGCATTGCGTATCTTTCCCTTTTTAGTATAGCTCTGATAGGCCTATGTCTGGGGCAATGGATGTGTGCGCTTTTCACAAACACGGTTCTTTTTATTTGACTACGTTGGTTAATAAATGTTTTACCACAGGAGGAAAATAGGCTGTAAAAGTTCAGAATCTAGTCTGTAAACGGTTTGTGCTTGTAAAAAAAAGTGTCGCACGCGAAGGTAGGAAATTTGAGCGTATCAGCAACTTCACTGTCACAAAGGAAGGTAGGAAATTTTCACACACGCACAAAACTATTTTACAAGCTCAAACGTTTTTGCACAAGCACAAAAATCATTTCCTAAGCTCAAACGGTACGCTAATAAACCATTTTATGAGCTGAAAACTTTTTATGCACGCACAAAACTATTTCCCCACAAGCTTCCAAACTTTTTATGACAAAAAATATTTCACAGTTCAAAACTTAAAATCCTTTTTGCCCTAATTTGACTCAGGCGGCCAGGACTATGAGTACACTGCCCTGATGTTGGCTTTTCAGGTTGAAATTACTGACCGGATACTTAATCTCTGCCTCTCCACTTAATTACTATGGCCTTTCACTGCTGGTGCTATTTGGTCAAGCGGCTGGCAGCCGGGTGACCGGAGTGGCTTCTTCAAGACCTTCCCTAACTTATGAGTGTTCTTTATTAGATAGCCTTATTTTTTTTTACCAAATTAGACCGTTAACCCTTTAAGGCCTAATGCAAAAATCCCAGCAGAGAATCATGCTGCCATGTTTACCATAGTAACCTGTATTTGGGCTGAAGCACTGCTTCTCAGCTTTCAGGAACAGTTGGAAAATTTTCTATTATGCTAAAACTTACAGTAATTACGGTATTTTCAAAAATTATTGCCAAGATATCTGTGTCGGCAACGACACGTTCTTAAAATGCGCGCATGCTGTCCCGGTTTAAATGGGTTAATTAGGTTATATGCCAGTAATATTGAATCAGTTACTGTAAATGCTTATCAGTTAAGAGAGGAGATTTGTTTGGAACCATATCTGTATTTTTTTTCCCCTCTCTTTCAATTTCAAAATGTCAAAATACAAACATGTCACAATTTTGCACCTTATAGTTGTCGTACTGCTGTGCTCCATCACAGATCTTAGCTATGTTTTCACACAGAAAAGCAGTGGGACCTGCTCAAATTATAAAATTCATGCACTGCTCAAATGAGCATATGAAAATGAGATATGAAATTAGAGCTTCTGCTAAGTGTGCCATGGTTTGTGGAGTTAGAAAAAGAAAAAAAACACAGTGCTCTCCCGTGAAGTCACTCCAAAGTGCGTAGACATCCAATAGTGCAATTTATCAAAATAAGGAAAAAGAAGTCTGCACACTTTTGGACAGTTTTCTTTATTCACACAAGGGACAATGATCAGCTTGGAGCCGCATATCTAGTTAGAGTGCTGAAGTCTCGTTCGTTATCGGAATTAACCCGACAAATCGCTCCGCCAACTAAGAATGGCCATGCACGTTCTTGTGTGGTTAATTATGATAACGAACAAAACCCCGGCATGCTTACGCGGCCCGCGCTGCTGTTGGTCCCCTGTGCTAAAATAAAGAACTGCCCAAAAGTGTGCGGACCTCTTTTTCCTTATCATGGTTTGTGGAGTTACCGTGACCTCACCCAGCTTCCATTTTGAAAAAAAGAGCCCCATGGAAAATGCCCAGTAAGTGCTTCCCTGTGTACTGTCTGGTTGGCAGTCCTCCCTATGGTGCCATTCCATTGAGTGTGACATTAGTTTTCCTGGCAGGCGGGTGCTCAGGTGGAGGCAGAGTTGCACACTAAAGAGGGGTAGAGTTCACAAGAGAGCATTCATTTTGGTGAGCTTTTGCAATGTCTCTCTTCAGTGAAAGAAAGGCATTTGAGAGCATTTGAATGAGGATAAATAGACCATTCACATTTTGAACCCCTAATGCTCTGTTTGGGGTCACACAGACACCAGAGCCTGTTTATCAGCACAAAAAATCATGCTAAACATTGTTTAAACAGCTTGATATTTCATAAGTTAACTACTTATAAACACGTTGTTGTTGCTGTATAAAAGATTACACGTAAACTATGTTTGTTGACCCCATTTAAGCCGATTCCAATGAAACACAAGGATTAACAAGGGTTAAGGGTTAAGGGTTTGTGTAGTACGTGTTGGCATATCTAGCAGATATGAATGTGCATAAGTGTGCATGTACAGTATGTAGGGTTGGCCATGGTACAGAGCACTCAGGAGGCAAAGTACTGGAGAAGCCATCAGTTCCAACTAGACTCGTGGACTACTGAGAACAAAGTTAGAGCATAACAAAAAAACAACAGAAAAATCTTTATTTCTGCCAGTGTTATTCTTGCTACTTTTAGTGCAAATGTTTATATTTTTTCCTCTCTTCCAGGACTTTCCTCTTCAAAGCTCTGAGTTTTTGGTGTCCATCCATAATTTTCCATAAGCCTAAACTGAGATTTCATTAAAGGGATGAAGGGAATAGGACAGGGAAAAAGAATGGTATCTGGAATGTCAACTGCAGAGAGTGTGTCTATACAAGCATCTCTGAGTTTACGCACGTGAATTATTATGCTGTGCTTATATCCGTCAACACAAGTATTAGTGTGAGTGTCTGCGTGTGTCCATTCATGTCCGTATGAATGAGCATGCATCTTGCACAGTGCTCCTGCCCTCAGGAGGTATCTACTGAGAGAGTCCATTAGTTATTTCATGGTAATGCCACCTCTATCCACAGGTAAAGAGGCAACTATGGAATTTCAGCAGCATTGTCATAAATGATTCAGAGTAATTGCATAGTATAAAGAAACAACACAGATGAACAGCTGCTTTCATTCATTCAAGTCTTTTTGAAATAGAAATAAGGTGGTAATCCCTTGTTCTAATCTTGTCTGTGCAATGATGTGCTACTTAAGGCAAAAAGTTGGCAGTAATGCTGCATCCTGGATATTCTTTGGAAAGGATCACACACAGTGAAAGGTCTAGGAAATCACAACCTGCCTCTGTAACTGGGGAGCTTAAGAGTGCTGCCATTTTCAAAACAGGCTAAAAATTAATGGCTCAGCACAGAGTCAATAGCTGAGTAGTGCCCACTAAATTCTCATAATGCTGGAGGGCATTGATGGAAAAACATGCCCATTTTAGTCAGGAATGCTCAGTAAGATGCATCTGAAGTGATACTCTTGCAGCATATCAAAGGCAAGCAGGATGTTAATGAACCTTGGCCCTCCACCAGTCCTCTCCCCGCCTTCTTCAAGTAAAAGCAAATGACTTTAAGAGCTTACTTTAAATCTGGAGAGCCATTCTTTTATTGTAAGAATAAAACTAATAAGGCAAACATTTTCAAGCCAGTTATTCAAGGGTGAAAGAAAGAAAGAAAACAAAATGGAGGACAGCTATGCATGGGGGTGGCGGCACTTAGACCTATTAATGGGTAATACCCAGGATATTGGAACAGCTTGACCTGAAAGTAGGAGTAAATTTTTTTTTTTTTTTTAATTACACTGCTCAGAGCTCCAAAATATTCCTAATAGTTTGGATAATGGATTGACATGGCTATGCAGGTCCATCTCAGCACAGTGTTTCAAGACAACTGTACATTTTTGATACTGGCACTGATACTGATTCTCATATACGTGTCAGTGATACTGAGACACTACACTGATATTCACATACACCCAATACTAAAATTAGGATACTCAATGTGGCATATGCCATAGCTAATAAACAATACAATGGTGATACTGATACATTACAATCGATTGATACCAATACTGCAGCACTAGACTTCAATGGTATTCTGATACATTTCACTTTTAATGAATTCCAGACCACACCTAAAATGGTCCTTAACAATATTGAATAGAAGAAGCATGGGAATTTGTGAGATGATTAAGGACGGAATAGAGTTAAGTTGGTGGAGACAAGTGCAGGATAAGGGGAAGCCCCAGGCTTAAGGATAGAGTGGTCGGAAAGAGAATTGCCAGATTTGTTCTTCCATGATTTGAATTGCCTGCAATGAATACTTTATAGAGGCTGAATGAACCGAAGTAACCATATTTGATTTTTTAAATACAGCATAGGAAGAGGAGAGGAATGGACAAGGGGACGATAGGACACATGAGCTCAGGGATATTAGTGCTGCCTGCTGAGACAGGAATGAAAGGAGGGATAAAAGAAGCTGATGAAAAGATTGAAAACAGAGGGTGCAGGCACTGGGAATATGACCTGGCCCATTGACTGCCACACTTTGGGAAGCAGACGAATGGACAGTTTGAAGGGTTGCTTTGTTTGTGATTGACGTGAACAGGACTGGAAACCATTACACATTGTTAAAATAGTGGTTTAAATGAAGGTTTGTTCTTTCGTTGCGTTTTGAAGACAAATGGTAGGAACCAGGCAGGGGTGCTGGGTTGAGTCACTGAATAGCTGAGGACGCAGGCTGGAAGCAATAGTCCGAGTTCTAACACTTGAGAGTAGCTCAGTAGAGGCTATGGCTAGCGCAGAAATGGGTAATGAGGGTGATTACTATTCTTGGCTTTTAAGCAAATTTCTGGCCTCTAAATACTAAATAACCTTAATTAGGTAAACCACTTGTGTACGTTACATTTTAGTTGCCCCTTTCAGTCACTGGGCTATTGTGATTATGCGAGACCGGATCATAGTTTGTGATCGTGATCGTGATTGTGATCGTCATCCGTTAGCAAAATCTTTAAAGGTCTTTTCTCCAAAACTACTGGCCCGATTTGCTTCAAATTTGGTATGGAGCTTCCTTGGGACAATGTCTACCAAGATTGTTCAAGCAGTTTTGTGAAAAAACTTTTTTTTGTATTTTTTTATGAATTTTTTGTGTTTTTTCACCTGAAAACTTTAAAAATCTTCTTCTCCAAAACTACAGATTTCATTCAAATTTGGTATGGAGCTTCCTTGGGACAATGTCTACCAAGACTGTTCACAGTTTTGAAAAATTTTATATTTCTATTTTTAACAAATTTTTTTGTAATTAAATTTTCCCCATTTACTTACAATGGGAAAATCCTTCACAATCATCTGCTATGAAACAGGTGACCAGATTCACTTCATGTGTGGCATGGAGCTTTCGAGGCACTATATCACTTATGTTTGTTTGGAGATGTAATCTGGATCTTGATCCAGAATCTGTGCGACTTTCGGCCCATGCTAGGTGATTGAAGTGATCAAAAGCTCTGTCAGCAATTTTATGTAACATTCTTGCCCCTTTGCCTGTATCACACTTAGATTCAGCAACATGACTGTCCCTATGTTTTTTCAAATTGTTTACATGACACCTGACCAAAGAACCACTGTGTTGGGAAAAGATTTTATAGTATTGATGAGGTAATGTCATGCACCACCCACCTAACCATACGCACACACTGACTGCGATCAGAAGAGAAAGTAAATCAACTTGGCGTTATACAATATCTTTATAAATATTTGCTGCACCAAAGTAAAAATATTTTTAGGCTTATTCTTGACTTTTATGACACACCTTGAAAAAATATCGAGGTCCAGACCTTCGTGATCTCAATGGTGGGTACGGCCAAGATTAGGCGTTGTTCAGAGTGATGCCACAAGCCACAGAACTGGCAATGGGTACCGCAGTGGAGAAACAGCCACACTATATTGAGTTTTAGTTTTTTTCTGCCTGATTCTTTCCCTGTAAAGGAAAAAGGACAATTGTTTTAGGCAGAGGGCCAGCATGGATGGCAGGACCATAAATTGCCAATGACCTCTCTTTCAATCTGTCGCATATTTTAGCAATGAGCTTAAATAATACGTTGAACTCTTGCCACTTTTTGTAGCTTATATAGCTTTGTGGTGAGCAAACTGGAGAAATGCTATGTACAGTTCAAAGCCTCAAAGAGATCAGAAGAAGATGTGGTGTGGATGTCATGTCTCCATTTCCCTACTGAGTCACTCTGGCAGACTGAACTCCAACAGTGAAAGTGTACTGCTGTTATTTGCAGCACATACCACAGGACACGCTAATCACATAGGAAGGTGTTGTCACTTTTTGCCGATGTGCTCCTGATGTCATCATTGTGGTTAGTCCATTGTTGCTCCAAGTGAGAGCCAAGTCTGATCATGCGAAATTAGCATTTAAAAAACACAGACTTGTTTTGCATGTGATAAAAGGTTTCACACAAAAAATAGGTCCCAGTAAATCCATTCGGCCCTTGGTTTCTCGAACAGTACTGAGGACCTATGTTAGACAGCATGCATGTGCGTGTGTGATAGAGTGAACAAGACTATGTGAGTGTGTCCGTGCCTGTTTTATGTCTGTATCTTGCCACGCAAGCATGTTAGTACATATGAGAGAAACTGTCTATCAGCGTCTGCGTCAGTCCACACATGCATGCCATTAAATGCACGTATGGGAGTCTGTGCCCGATATGTGCGTGTGTGTGTGTGTATGTAAACCTTGCGTATATGTTGACTCAAGGCCAGCCTCTTGGTAAAGTCTGATTTCCATTCCCCTGTTAATACACATGGTGTTATTTACTCAAGGATTCCAAAACTTGGCGAACATTCTCAAACATTTGCCCTCCATATGCACGACAGCCACACCTCTAACAAACATGGGGGAACTAGGAGGGAGGTGGATTCTGGTCAGCCACACCTCAGCTTTCAAGCCAACCCCACTCCAGCCTCTTTCCGGGTAGAGACTGGGGTCCGATAATTATTTAGTGATCAACGATGCCAAAGGTGTTTAAAACAATGATATATTCTTATTTATTACCAGGTCTCAGCCCAGTCACTGGTCAACATTGCCTATTTGCCAGCTCTGTCATCGATTGATCGCAGCGATATGTCTATTGGTCCCTCGTGGGCTCATCGGACCCCAGTCTCCCTACAGATGAACCGCTCTTTTTATGTAGTGTAGGAAGGTAAGGAGGTGAGTTCAGGGTACACTTCCTGTCATGTGGTGGCTAATGTGTTCTTAAATAGAGGGAGTATGACTGACTGGCTTATTATCAGTGCAAGGGGCCCTCCAAAATTAGCTGACATTAAGAGCAAATGAATAAAGTGGGTTAAAGCAACACAGGGAAAAACCAGAGTGGAAATTCCATGAATTTGGGTGAAACCCACG
Source organism: Gymnothorax javanicus (assembly GCA_029692085.1). Lineage (NCBI taxonomy): Eukaryota > Metazoa > Chordata > Actinopteri > Anguilliformes > Muraenidae > Gymnothorax > Gymnothorax javanicus. The sequence goes on along the minus strand of CM056208.1, from coordinate 6,387,962 downwards.
ACTAAACGTTCACTGGCGCAAAGGCTGACATAAATAGCTGCTGGAAAAAAACTTCACTTACCAAGGCACAAAAAACCAAAGCAGGAAAACAACAGTGGTGCTATTTTGTTCGGAAGACTTTAAGCATTGACCTTTTTTCCCCAGAAATACTTTGGAGGAATGTAGTGCTGCACGTTATCTAATGTAGGTCATAGCCCAACTCTTAATCCCTCCTTGCATCTCCTTTTCAAACTGAAACTTCAGTAAAAAATATGGTTCTTTCCACACTCCGAAGGCTGTCCAGGACTCCTGAGACTCGCTGAGCACTCAAGTGGCTCAAGAAGGGAGGGGTAGTGAAACGCACTGTTCAGCTATGCCAGAGCATGGACCAATCATAACGAGAAGGCCTCAACGGATTACTCAGCAATTTCCTCTGCGCAATCCCGGGATGAGAGGGGAATGTTCGCAGTTATGGAGAGAGTCACGTGACCCAAAAATCCTTTGTGCTTCTGCGGAGGATGGGACAGGGTGGTTAACGTGGGCTGTGACCACTGATCTATATAGAATAACTGGATTGCTGACGCCATAGAGAACTGCGTTGGGAGGTCAAAGCAAGCGGAAGTGGTCGAGCGGCCATATTACTATGCCCAGTAGTAAGCAGCCGTTATATAGTAACCTGTGGCCGAGAAGCGTTGATGTGCAGCTTTCCAATACAAAGCAACATTTTTCGGGAGATGTGACGAGACAATGCACTGGTTGTAGTAAAGACAGATACACACAAATCAATTTCAATTAATATATTGCTTATTATAAGCCACTGGCGATCTACCTTAACGGCAGATAACGTGTCAATGTTAGCCTAGCTAACGGTTATTATAAGAATACTTCAAATTAATGTTAGCTAACATGATCCATCACGCTAGCCTAAAGCTATCTAGATTACTGAGCTGAAGTTAACAATATCAATCAATGTCACACTCCATAAATTAGTAATCCAGTAATACTGATGTGCAATACTGTCAATAATATTAGACCAGACTAGCTAGCCAACAAAACCATCAAGATTCACTGATCAAATTATACAAGTTAATTTAAGCCAGCACTAAAAAAGGCTAACGTTTAGTTGACACTCAATTACCGCTGACGGACAAGTTTAATTTTGCCAGGTTATCAATGAAAATGTAATTTTGGAGCTACTTAAATATGTAGTGATCTTCACACTAAAGTGATTCACACTCTATAATGAATGGCAGACAGTTTTACATGCATCTCCATGACGCACAACTTCACTTCTCACGTGAATACTGATTTAGCCACTTTGATAAGTTTACATTACATTCTCTTTAGCGAAACCACATTCACCTCCTAAGAAAATAGCCTAGCTTCATGGCAGCAATTAAGTGGAGACATCAGAAGAGAAAAGTCAATCCGTTGGGACATACATATGCGTTATGCACGATTGCATCTCACAACCAGTGTTTCAAAAATAAAGACAATAGCTGAGAAGATGCTAGCTTATGGCTAGTTTATTTTTTCATTCAGTTTTTAAAGTCCACCAGACATAAAAATACGTGCAAAATCAACATCTTGTCTTACAATGTACGGAGGCCGACACAGGTCACAACAAATGCAAACGCCACAACACGAACGCAAAAGTTTACAACAAACACAAACGCCACAATACGAAAGCAAAAGTTTGCAACATGAACGCAAACGCCACAACACGAAAAGCAGAAGCCCACAAAATTAATGGTGCCAAAAAAAAGCCAAATGAATTGACTTGGGATTCATTTATTCTGATTTAGATCAAGCCACGACAGGAAATTTGTTTCGGAGTTGACACACCCCATTAAAAGAAATTGGTCACACTTCCTGTCTCCTGTGTCCGCGCTGCCATGGAAATGTTGTGCGCGCTGTATTTGCAGAATGAATGCTGACCAAGTTATCACAGATCTTTGTTGTCAGAAGTGGTAGCCAAAATTGTAAGCACTAAAACGTTGGGATATAAGGAGTATCTATCTTATATCTGCATGTTATGCGGTATATTTCTTTTACTTTTCAACATCAGGCATTTTACAACAAAGCTAATGGCTGTACTAGCTTTACTTAATATGAGTTATCTGGCCAGCTACAGCGTCAAGAAAATGTTATTTGGAGGAGTTCAAAAATTAGATTTTGGCTTGCTAGCTGCTACTCTGGAGTGGTTAGTTTTGAATGGGATAATGTTTGGCCAGGTCTGTATTTTTTTTTTGTTTGTTTCAGTATTTTACTGTAATTGGCATTAGCTATAGCTTGAAGGGCATTGCATCAGCTAGTTTAAGCCTATCAAGCTGGTCTGTAATACGACAGTTGCTAATTTATTCCTGACCTGCAAGTAAACTCCAGATGTCAACCATAAAAAACCAGACATACATTTCTTGGTTGAAAACACCTCGGCTGGATTAACTTGTGACCATTGTTACCGCAGAGATAAGCGATCTGAAGTTGAACATTTTAGGTTTTTGTTGATGGGAATCTAATCGGCTGACGCTTTTTTAATATATTGAATTTATTTTATTATTAATCAGTCAAAACAAATTCAGTTTGGGATTGGGATTATCCCCGCCGTCTGAAATCTGAAAATAGGAACGGTGTCCTATCAGGTTACCCCTTTTCAATATAATCTGTAAGTAACCAGCCATTATAAATACATGACCAGCCAAAACAAAGTCGATGCATTATGTAAGATGTTTTATAGATTTAGCAGAAACAACCTGATAATTTGTTGGTGGAAAACAGCTTGGATAGATTAATTTGTGACCACTGTTATTGCAGTGATTACAGCAGAACCTCTGCGTGTTGCGCCTCTGATGTCAAACATTTCGTTGGGAAGAGTCTTGTTGAGTTATCCCTTTATAGCAGATTTGATTTAATTTTATAGTTAACCAACCCAAAAAAAAAACCACACACGCACAACGTTATCATAACTTATATATGAGTTTATTTTGGAATAAAGTAATTGTTTTAATGGCTTTTTGCATCCCCTCCCTTCTCCGCCAGCTGAAAAGGGAATCGTAAACCTAAAATGTTCAACTTGAGAGGCGCAACAAGATCAAGTTCAACTACTATCTCTGCGGTAACAATGGTCACAAGTTAATCCCGCCGAGGTGTTTTCAACCAAGAAATTTATGACTAGTTGTTTCAGTTTGACCTATGGAGTGACTTGATCCGTATATTAATTGTGATGTTTCGATGGCCTAGCGGGTTAACCCGTCTCTCGTGTGTATTTTTAATATCATATATCCGTATCGAATCCTGGGTGATGTTTCATTTCTTTTTTTTTTTAATTTAAGAAGATTAAACTCGATTTTTAAATTGACAGCACGGCATTACAACTGTCAACAATCAATGAAATACTTGAATCGGATGGATAGATGACAAGTAAATTTGGATTGTAATTGTTAAGGCATTTCTATGGACAGCAAAGGCCAGCAGAAAATCTTCTGCTGCTGTGAGAAAGACCCGACTTTTGTAAACAAAGGTCACCAGTTAACAGGGAAACCAGTTGATCCGTAACACCGGCGTTAACTCTGACCGCTGGGGAGTTAAAAACATGCTTTCTTGTGTTTTTGAGGAATTATTTTAACGCAGTATTAACTCAAACCATATCCTTTTTTGAATTATGAGCAAGTTATAGTTGGAGTACTATTTAAAAAAATATGTAACAATATTGTGGATATAGATTTGTATGTCTGTAGGCAATGTGTTGATCATTAAAATGATCTGATTGTAACTGTGTATTCCTTTTTTTCAGAACACATGCAAGAACCTGGAATCTCGCAAAGTCCTTGCAAGCACTTTTAAGGATGGGAAAGAGATTTGTAGAAAAATTCTCAATGTTAACAGTGCTAAGGATCTCATACATGAAAGCCAAGCCCAGCAAACTGGCTGTGTGCTTGACAGGTTATTAAAGTATAGCACTGATTTCATGGACTATATTGATGTTGACACCAATGAGGAACTTAAGGACTTGGATAGATTTCACATCTTCCTGTCAGCCAGAGGGACCCAGATTGAAAACTGCCATGTGGAGACTAATCAAAATCAGGTACGGTTTGTGGCTCCAGTTTCCAAAGACAAAAAAAGTGTTTCAACAGTTATTGTTAATCAGGATCAGATGAACTTGCCAAGTAGTAAGTACAAGGAATTCAATTTTATTCCGAGTCACCACTCGTTTAACAGTTAGAAAATTATTTCTAAAACCATATTTAAATACATCACACATGGCAGAGGTACCATTTATCTAAAGATACAGTTCTGTATTGTACAGAGATATGAGAGTGATGATGTACAGCTGTAAGCACATCTTTGCCATTTTACATTGCTCTTGATCAGTAAGTGACATTATCCTATTTTTAAGGCTCAACCACAGAGTGCAGATGCAGTTGGACCAAGTGGTCAATGGGAGGTATGCGTCTAAGAGATACATAGATATTAGTATCAGATATTGAGCTGATACTAGTGCGAAATGGTATTGCATAAAATAAATTCATTCTAAACTGACATTTAACTGTAGAATGATATTTTTGGCTCATGGAAACACATTGAATCTCTTGTGCCTCATTTTCACTGTGTGACTGTAAACTCTAGCTTCTTAATTAGAATTTTTCTTGCTCTAGTAGTGACATTATTTTCTTTTAAAGGCTGATCAGTTGAGCGCCGGTGCAGCTCTTCCAAGTGGTCAACTGGAGGTATGAACAATATTGGTTTCAGATATTAAGCTGTGTGTGTAGTGACCTAATATTCTATTTTGTATGGGGAGTGGGACATGTATACTGAGCAACAAATGAAATGCAAGTTTGCTAGTTAGTTAATGTACTCTTGTGGTTACTCAGTCAAAATGACTGCAAAATAAAGAAAAGTTTGATGAAATGAGTTTAAATGTGGGCCGCTTAGTAATAAATTTGATTGTCTAAAATAATTACGCGCAAACTTATTTTCAATCTGCCTTCAATTAACTTGCGTTTTTTTTTGTTGTTCAGTATATAATGGAATATGTTATTTGATCTGCTTTCCCAGACTGGTCATGGACAAATTGATGGTGCGCACAGATTTGATGCAGCCAGTCTGACAGCGCTCATTGAGAACAAAGCCCCATGTGTGCTAGCCGAATATGGAAAATCAGGAACTCTGTGACCTCCAGAAAACTTCTTGTGAGGATAGGCGTCAGCGATCTGGTGGAGCGAAGGGGATTGTGAGTTAATTCTTAACCTTGCTTGAGATCATGAATATACAGCTGTCATCAAAATTATTCAACCCCTGCTGCTAATTAGGTTTACTAGCAAAATTTACAAACTTTCAGCTGTTTGGAATGAACAAATCAAACAAGAACAATTAAAATGGCTCAACACAACAAATATTACAAGTGTCTTCTCCACATTCAACACAAATTGCCACTTTTAATGACTACTGCAGGCTCAAAATTATTCAACCCCTTCATGACAAGCATCTTTAATCAGGGCTCGAATTTCACGACGGCATCGACGGCAATTGCCGTCGATGCCCTACCTGTTTGCCGTGCTGCCCACCTATAAAAGCCCCAGTTCACGGCAGTAGAATGCCGTGCCCTTTCCCCGCATTGCCGTAAGTGCCCCTCGGCCAAAACACCTACCCAAAATAATTAAATCACACAGCATTTCCCGTTTTTACCAGTGGCGTTTCGTCGGTCGTAACAAAGGGAAGCCAAAACCTTGCCCTTCAAAGCTTAATGACTTAAACATTTCGCAGTTTACTTTTCTTGATCAGCAGTTGCTCATACGAATTGGTGGAAGGACAGTCAAATTTATTTTCGATAGCAAATGATGACGCAAATTATCAATACGTTTTTATGAATCAGTTTGCGAGGCTTCTTTCGCAAGAAGCCAGGACAATCCGTTTTCTACAATCTTAATATAGAAGTAAAGAATGCGATGTCACACAGCTTATTGCTTAATGAGCCTCACTAATCAATTTGCGAATCTATGCCGTTTCATGAGCTTCTTGAGCGAGGAATTTATAAAGACGTAGGCCTATGTTAATTTATGTTGTAATTTATGTGTGGAAGAAAACTCCTCATAATTTCATGGTGCAATGTATAACAATGCTATCGAAAATAAATTTGACTCAATTGACTGTTCTAACAATTCGTATGAGCAACTGCCCGGGTTCTCGCCAGAAATTTTATTGAACGTACCGGAGCGATACTTCTCGTGATGTCACGAACCTGGTCACGTGGGTTTGTTGACTACCGTGGTTGGCAAAAAGCCACAACATGACAATTGATTTTATAGGTGAAATAAAGTTGTCTTCCACTTTTTGTCATAATGCCAGTCAGTTGCAGTGTTACTAACGGCACAAACCATTTCGTGAAGGGTTCAGGAATATGTTTCCTACGTATTCCTGACGAGAACCGAAAAAATCTACTTGGATTGATGCAAATCGATGCAAGAACTGGATGCCGTCGACCCACTTGCGTGTTTGTACTCTTCACTTTCTGTCGGGTCAGTCCCAAGTTATTTTCCATTTTCTACCATGACATTTTGCTAAGTTTTCGCATTTTATTATTGGCAAGGGAATAAACTTTTTTTTTTGTTGGGTAAATCGATAGGTTCCTTACTTTCCGATAGCGAATATTTAAGTGACAGTTCGGATATTAGTATTGGAAAGAATTCCGTTTTCAACCTTCATCAGTATCGACCAAGATCAGTACTTTTTCGGCTTGAATGTTGGTTACCCAGAGAAACATTCGAGTGTGTAAAAACGTACATCGTACTACATCCAGAAAATTTAGAGTTAAATGTCTACTGCAGCTGTAACGGCAGCAGCCTTGTTACTGATGACACAACAGCTGGCTAGGGAATGTGTAGTATATGCATTTGCGATATTAAATATTAATCATAAATTCTAAACCCCATTATCACGAATAAAACTCCCCCAAAATATATTGGCGCCCCTTTTTAAAATTGTTCTGGTAAACATATGACTGTGAATTACTTTCACTGATCAATGATGATCAACAAATGTTGAATTTCTGTTCGATGTAGGAAAATCAAGTGATGATCCAGCTGACCCAGACCCAAAGAGGGGTCGCTCCTCCAACCTTTCAGCTCGTAAGGATCCGGAAGCTTACAGACCTGCGTTGTCCTTAAGCTTAGAGAAATATCTTGCCTTTGCGGTACTGTCAAGGTTTTGCACATATTCAGAGACCGCCGAATCGGTTCCACAACTGCAGGATGCCATACTTCCCCTGTTTTGTTGAATTGATTTACACTTGTTCTTGCCAACCACGCTTATACCTATGGCTGAATATGACGTCAATGTTTGTAAACAAGAAGTATCGCACGCCGAAGGAGTCAGGAGGATCTAATTAATGAATAATTAACGCTGTGTTCTTATGGATCCGTGAGGTCACAAAAATTATTTCTGAGGCTAAAAGTTTCATTCCGTTTCCACTGTTAAGTTAATTTGGGTAAAAGCATCGTGCTGTATTGCCGGTTAATCTATTTCACCATCTCAGCAATGCATGCCGTATAATTTTTTTCCCAAATGAATTTTGTAACATACACAAAACACTGGCAGCGACGGCAAAAATAAAAAATCACTTAGCACAGAACCCTATATATAGCTTACCATTTCATGATCATTTAATTGCCTTTTTCACCCGCTCAGAGAGTCCAGTTTTGGCCCAGGACCCAAGCCCAGCAATACAGATTTTCCTCCTTCATCCATGGGTATCGCACAGAATTGCTGGTTTTGAAATGCCTCTCAAAAGCCTTGGTTTTTTGCATCAAATTAAGGTCTGGTGTAGGTTTTCCCATGCTGATCAACTCGAACTTCTCATTGAATATTAGTCTAGAAAACATTCTTCGTAAACTCGAAACGATATTCACAGCTATCACGAACCAACAACTCAAGTTAACCCGCTAGGTTGTTTACCGCCGATTTATTTATTTATTTTTATTATTATTTTGCTAGCTTGTGATTTGCCTGGGGGACAGCGGGCGATAACAAAGCCCTTCCATTCATAAGGAAAATATGATTGGACAATTTTACTGTCATTTGAAATTACTATTGCTCAGAGCCAAGCCCTCTGTAAATGCACTGTGGACCCGCAGCATTTCCTTCCCAGCAGCTGCAGAGTGAGACAATTCAAAGTATTTAGGCGTAAGAGACACGACTTACTTCGACCAGGCATAAAGACGAGCAAGAACTATTAGCGAATGGTGTACCTCTATACCTACATTCCAAGTTCGCTAGCTATGTCATGGCAAGGTCGATAAACACACATTGCAAAGGTCTGCACATACTGATTCGGCAGCAAGTTTAACTGGGAAATGTTAATTGATATTGGAAAGATACCCATGGCTAAAATGATGAGCTAGCAACAATATTATATTATTTTTTCATCTGTGTGAGACGTGCTTGTAGCTAGTCAATATAAGTAAGGCAATTGGCATGAATTTACAACGTAGCCTACAATCGGCGCTGCCAGTAATCAAGCTACCGGACTGTTAAGTCACAATATGAATGTCAATTCCAGAAACCAATCTAACTTTATCGTCAATGACAATGCAGTATTTTATATCTGATAGGAAGTGTCGTGCGATAACGTCTGATGCTTCTCGTGAAGATATCTTGGTCCAATTACTTGTGGCTAATTTGACGCCAGCGAAATGATCAATTTGCAATTTCAGTATCTCTGAAATATATAGCTACCTAGTTTCCATGATTATTTTAAACTGTGCCAATTGCGCATGTTAAACGGAAGAGACTGCAAAGTGGCAGAAAAGATCGGGATCCATCAGACAGTTAAATAGACATTTCCTAGAGCTAATTCTAGCTGGCTATATTCACTCGCTCAAGCAAGATCCGCCGTCGTTGATGGCTTTCGCTTGCTACTAGGCTCTACTCTGACAATTGCATCATCGTCTTCCGAACTTTCTGATGTTGAGACATTCGCGGCACTGGTTTCATTTTGGGAACTAGCCCCAGGAGGTGGACGAACCAGCCAAGCATCCGTGATCGGCTGTTCGCGCGCGAACTGGTACTGAGCCTAATGTGCTATGCCTTTACAGGCAGGCTACTTGCGACAGCGGTGGCTATACGGGCCTATCTTCAGATAATCGATGAAACTAGGTTGATCGGTACAGTCTGAAGCTATCCGTGTTGTTGCTGATACTGGTACTGGTGACCTATCTGTAACATACCGGCAGCAATTTTTTGCGTACCGGCGGATTTTTCCAGTGTACCAGCATGCGACTTTTGCATACGTCAGCGTACCGGCGCGGTACGCTAAAATGGCCTGGCTAGAACTATGAACTGCTGATCAAGAAAAGTAAACTGCGAAAGGTTTAAGTCATTAAGCTTTGAAGGGCGAGGTTTTGGCTTCTCTTTGTTACGGTCGACGACCCGCCACTGGTTTTTACAGCTGTCTTTTTTCGCCCTTTTCTTGCAATCGTGGGTGCAAAATTATTCTTGAATAATTTATATATCTCCTCTATTTAACTCCGATCACAATGCCGACAGGTGAAAGGAACAAAAAAAGAAAAAAATGCCGAATTACAGTCGGCAGCCGCAAAGTGTGGCAAATTGACAAAGAAATTCTCTTAGGTTGCGTGTTGTGTGTTGATAAAGCTTGGGAAGTGGTCTTAATAGCCAGTATCTAGCGCTGTTGTCAGTGTGAGTGTTGGAATGACAGGAGAAAGTCTGAATTTCGCGGGTGGCAGAAGATGGACAAAATGGCTAAATATGATTATTTTTTCCAGTGACCCGGCGATTGATTGGAATGTCCTCTGCTTGTACTTGCATTATAGCAATGCCCAAACAATGTCCCAATGCAGTAATGAGCCAATTTCAAAGACGGCAAGCGGAAGAAAAATACGGGAAATGTTTTCTTTCAAGAATAGTTTTGATTTGCATAGTGCACGCTGATTGGTCACTTTATGTGAGGAAGATCTGAGACTACGGACCTATACTTTTTATTAGCTAAATTAACGACCTAAAGCTCCATGGTGGATTTGCTGCTGTGCCCCCAAGGTAGCGGCAGACTTTGCTGTGGTGCCTCTTATATGGAGGCACATTTGCCATAGTGCCCTTTTATTTTCAGCATGGACCACAGCAACTTTTGCCGTGCCCCTTATCACCTGTAGTTCGAGGCCTGTTTAATACTAAATAGAGCACCTTTTGAGCCACTATGACCTGCTAGAAATGTGCTGCATAGGCAGACAGCAGCTTCTGGCAGTATTCCCAAGGAATCTTAGCCCAGTCCTCATGGACAATGGCCTCCAATTCACTAATATTCTAGGGTTTGCGTGCTGCAACTGCCTTCTTCAAATCCCAGCAGAGATTTTTTATGGGGTTCAAGCGAGGCGAATGTGATGGGCACTCTAGAATCTTCCCAGACATTTTCTGAAACCAAGCCTTGGTGGATGTTGAGGTATGCTTAGGATCATTGTCCTGTTGGAAGGTCCAATGATGCCCAAGCATCAGCTTCCGTACAGACGGCACAACATTTTCTCCTTGGATATCCTGGTACTTGACTGAATCCATCTTGCCCTCTACGTTTTGCAGGTTTCCAATGCTAGTGGAAGCAAGGCAGCTGCAAAACATCAAACAGCCCCCACAATTCTTCACTGTAGGCAGGGTGTACTTTTCAGCATATGCTTCTTTATTCCTCCTACAGACATACCACTGATTCATAAGCCCAAAATTTTCCAGTTTTGTTTCATCACTCCACAGAACAGTATCCTAAAACTTCTGTGGCTAATTTATATGGTTTTAAGCATATTGGAGCTAGTGCTTTTGGACCAGTTGTGGTGCATGTTTTGGAGACCTTCAATGTTTAGTGTGCTCCCTACTGTGCAAACTGAAACCTCAGTGCCTCCTGCCTCCAAGTCTTGCTGCGGGTCTCCTGCAGTCACTTGAGGGTTTTTGACCACCTGTCTCCTCAGGAATCTGGTGACAGCCATTGATAGCTTCCTCTTTCTGCCACATCCTGGTACTGTAGCCACTCTTCCTTTAACTCTGAACTTGCGAACTATGCTTCTCACTTTATCTCTACAAACATTCAGTGCCTGCGTTACCTTTTTGTATCCCTCACCTTGTTTATGCCAGGCAATGATCTCCTCTATTAGCTTTTTGGACTATTATCTTAACAGCCGTATTTCTAATATGCAATCAAATGTCACTGTCAACAAACCCCTAGCGAGTGCAAGTATTTGATATGTTCTATCTCAAGCAAACCTGAGGCAACTAATGAAGCTCTTGATTAGCTGCATTAGGTGTGCTTGAGACAACATCTGACTTGCAAATGTGCTCTTATGACGGATTCTGTTCAGGGGGTTGAATAATTTTGAGACTGCAGTAGTCATTAAAAGTGGCATTTTGAGTTAAATTTGGAGAAACCACTTGTAATTTTAGTCGTGTTGAGCTATTTAATATTTTCTAGTTTAATCTGTTTATCAAAAACAGCTGAAAGTTTGTAAATTTTGCCAGTAAACCCAATTTGCAATGGGGGTTGAATAATTTTGATTGCAACTGTAACTATGTTGCTTTTCTATCAAGCCATTTTAACACAAATTTTATGTATTCTCAGTTATAAGCCTTTTAAAAAATTTTCTGGCCTCATAATCCTCCATTTTGCTTTCAGTTACCCCTCAAAGGCTGACAAACTGATGTTGGCTAAAAGCATTATAACAGTCTTCCCATCACTAAAGATCAAGATGCAAGAAGAGAATGAAGGATTTGTAAGTGTGAACAGATGTCTTTCAGTAGATTACAATTTTGCTTAGGAATATTTGGTGCAGCTTATTGGCTGATTTGTTATAAAGCCACTGTTAGAGATTTAAGATGAGATATCCTGATTTTAGACGGTAATCCCACTGTTTCTGATGCGTTTTCTCCATGTTATTCTTCCCTTGATATTTATTTGTTACATTTGAAAATGAAACGTGACTTTGGGATTAGATTCAGAGTGAGTATTGTAATTATCTGTGCACCAATGTTTTCCCACAATTTTAAACAGAATTTATTAGCAGTCAAATAGTCACTATCAAGCAAATTATTCATTTGTGTATTCAGTATTGGAAACCATATTGTCTGAAATGAGCTCATATTAAACAAAGAATAGCATGAGACTTGCATAAAAAATGGTGGAATTATCCCTTATTAAACAATTTCTTTTGTTTAAATTTGGTCCAGGAGCACTTTTATGATCCTGTGTCCCACTGTGGATTCATTGAGCTGAGACTGAGGAACCTACCCAGAGCCCTTCATAATGATCAGCGATGCTATCACATGCGCCAGAGGTCCAGTGATCCCTCTGGAGTTGCTATAACACTAGAAGTGATTGCGGAAGGGGAAGATGAGTCCACCAAGGAGTGGATAACGGCCACCAAAAGGATGAGACCATCTCCTGAGAACCTCGCATCTATCAAATTGGGCATGGAGAAAACCTTCACCCACCCAAGGTTCTGGATCACAAGCAAGAGACCAACAGCAGAGGAGATTTTTCAGCAGTACCCTCGCTTTGTAGACCTGCCATGTTTGGTAAGTATTTAGCACATTGTATTGTACAGTGCCTGACAAAAGTCTTGTCGCATAAGGACATAGTAACTAAAAATAGCATATAACTTTATTTCTAACCAATCAATTGTTACAATAAATGGTCCATTTTAATGTCAACGGCTCTCACATTAATAATTTGGTGCAAAATTAAACCGTCAAAAAGTGTTCTGATGTTCACAGCTTGGCTAAGCCCATAACATCTGTTTTTGCTAGGACAAAAGTCTTGTCGTCTCTTCAGATGATGCAACAAATCACAGATTAGAGTTTAACCTATGACAAATACTGTAATTAACACATTCCCAGATGTGTATAGAAATAACCCCAGCACACCAGACTTTCATATGAGGTGCGACTAGACCTCTGACAACATACCAAAGATTCAACCACAGACCAAAGTGCTGATCATCAAGAGCCTGAAGACTGAGTCTGCTGCTGAGGTGGCAGACATCTTTAATGTATCCAAATGTCAAGTGGAGGGGATAAGAAAAATATTAGAAGAAACTGGTGACGTTCATGGCAAGCGCAGGTCAGACAGACCCTGGTATGACAACTGTTTGAAAGGACCGTTTGTTGCTTCAACTGTACAAGGCTAGCCCTTCTTCAACTACAGCGGAAGCTACATGAGGAAATGTCACCAAAAATCCCGGTATCTACAAGAAGAGTTTGTCAAATTCTCTCTCAAAGTGGTTTTCATAGCCAAATTAGTACACAGAAGTCTGCATTAAACAGAAAACAAAAAACCTGCATTGCATTTGCCAAGGTTCCACAGCTCGCAGAAAGGATTGATACTGGAAAAGTGGCTGAAAGTTTATTTTTCTGGTGAATCATCCATTGAACTGCATGCCAGTCGCCGTACAAGACCTGTTGGAACCCTCATGGACCCAAGATTCTCCCAGAAAACAATCATGTTTGGTGGAGGAAAAATCATGGTTTGTTGTCACATCCCGCATGGGGGTGTGAGAAAGATCTGCAGAGTGGATGGCAACATCAACAGCCTGAAATATCAAGAAGTTCTTGCCGCCCTACTTGTACTGCTGCTCCTTCTCATTCTTCTGCCTCCATGTCACAGTTCCTGAAAGTGGAAGAAGGTGAAGGTACTCCAGGATTGGCCAACCCAGTCACCTGACATGAGCATTATTGAGCATTTCAGGGGTAAGATGAAGGAGGAGGCTTGGAAGATGAAACCATAGAATCTTGATGAACTCTGGGAGTCCTGCAAGACTGCTTTCTATGCCATTCCAGATGATTTCATCATCAAGTTATCTCAGTCATTGCCAAGGCGTATGGATGCAGTCCTCCAAGCTCATGGGAGTCATATGCAATATTAATTTTTTTCCAAGGCACCATGGCTTTATGTTCTGATATTATAGTGGCATATTTGTGTATTCAAAATAAAGTGTATGTATAATTTACACATTTTTTTTTCAATGCGATGAGACTTTTGTCCAAGCAAAATCTGACCTTTCTGTACCAATTAAATTATAAAACTCAATCAATGACACAAAACTCTATTTTGGTATATTTCGCATAATCTAGAGGGCTTTGCCTTTCATATAAGCCATTTTTGATTCCAATTGATCAACTACAAGTCAGGTTATTATTTGTTGTTCCTACAACTTGGATAAGTGACAAGACTTTTGTCCGGCACTGTAGATGCACATCTGGAGTCTAGAAAAAACAGGCATAAATACACTTTGATGCTTTAATTATGCATTCAGCTGTACTCCATTTTAATATGAAAGGGGAACAGCACCTAAATTAAAGAATTCCAATATTTATTTCCATGACCTAAAAAAGTGTAATCAGTATTTGTGAACTTAAGCTGCTCTCTCCCTCAATGCCAGAAACCAGAAAAGAAAGTCTCAAACTTTTTATGTCATCAATTATGAAGTCTGAAGGTGCTCCATAGACAATGAATGCGAGACTGATCTTGTGGACCCACAGAATGTTTTTCTTTCTTAATACCCAAATGAGCTTTATTCTATTTTAGTGTTCAGTTCTGAAACAGAAAATGTTCCCATATACTCAGAAAATTCTTAGCGTCCCTGAAGGTCATCTATAACATCTTTTCCTATTCATTGTCTATGGAGTAGTTCCAGAGTTTATACTAGATGACATCACAAATTTGAGTTTAGCACTTTACTTTTTAAATTTAGGGGAGGGATTTTCATGTTTACTAACATTATTGGATTGTCTTAGACCGTAGTAGTGACATGAATTTTGAAAATGGGTGTGGTTCACCTTTTGATATCATTGCTGTGTTATCTGCTACTTTTCAGTTTGATGTAGAGTTTGGAAAAATGTTTCCGAGGAAAGAGGACCTCTTCCTTCGGAAATGGGAAGGGCATATTGTTCCGAAACTCCTGAAAGTGGCTACACTTGAAAATGACCCCAATGTCCTGTCAGCTGGTGAGGAGAGCGATGGTAAGTTACCATCCATGTACATTAGATACAATGATGCCAATCTATTGTTTTTATTTGATTGACACTAGGCCTGTGCCATTTATCTTTGGTAGACATGGAGTCTGAGGGGAATCCTAGGGCCTCATAATGATACTATATGATATCTAATTGTGTAATTTTAATTCATATCTCCACCATTGCTGAATGATTAAAAAATCTTACTGTAATTATTTTGACTGATGGGTCTGAATTCCCCCAGCACACACTATTAGGCACTGCTTTTTCTGTTGTGGTATTTTGGTGGACAGCTTATGTGAGAGGTGGAATCAGTAACTGGATGCATGCCGATTTGTTTTTGTTTTCAGCTCAGTTACTTTGCTTCAGAGCCCTTCAGTTGCTCACACATTATCTACCTCCGACTGCATCAGGAAGGACCAAAGGATGGACCAAATGCAGCGTTAAATCAGCCCTCTCTCACATCTTGGACATGAAACCGATAGGAAAGTTGCCTTTGTCTATGAATGTTCCATACTTTAATTTTTTTTTTTTTTAAATCTGTTAATCCCACCTCAATTATGAGCAAATTTTGATGAAGCTTTTGCTTTTACATTGGGTCTGGATGGGTCTGGGTTCTTTAATAAATGAATAACTCAATAAACAAATTGCTATTTACATATTAATTTTCTAAATATATTACAGAAAACACTGACTTCAACTCTACTTTTTGATGAACATGTCAAAATAGATAACTACAGACTAAATACTCTCCATGTTTTCAAAATGTAAGATATCAAGCAAAGCAAAGAATTTTAGCAAATTAGCTGCTCAGCTAAAGCACGTTAAACAGCAGTAACCATACCTGCAAAAGCCACTTCAGACCCGTCTGATGCGGATTTGCTCTTCAACATCCCTGTTGGCAACATGCTGTTTGTGACTTAGCTACAGCAGTGTGTTTACTTTGTGTCACCTCTGTTGTTTTTCTCTGTCTTTACTTGCTAGTGCTGTCTGTGTTGGCAAGACAAGATTGAAATGCAGATTTTATCTACAGCAGCAGTTCTCAACCTGGTAGCTAGGGCCCACAAGGGGGCCTCAGAGAGCTGTAAGGGGGGCCTTGAAAGGATGTGAACTATTGTGCTTGAGAACATTTTGAATGTAGCCCGTGAATTGTAGCTAACGTCAGAAAGCATTAGCACTGTCATTGAAGCTTGCCCACTTTCACGCATAGCCCAATAATCTAACCAAATTTGCTTGTCTTATTTACTGAAAATGGATAAGTTTTGACGAAACAAGTTCAGCCAAACGTTACCAATACTGACCAACAATCACCAGATTCCTCCAGTTCTTATCATTGGAGCAAAAACGGGCGGGCAGGGGGGCCCTGGTAAATTTTATTTGTCGCAGGGGGGCTTTGGCAGCGGAAAGGTTGAGAACCCCTGATCTGCAGTACCAGGGTGGGTCTTTATTTCGGTGGGTGGGCCACCCAAGTATTGAAATACTGGTATTACAATGGCATCATTGGGATTTTAATATATCTTCATAATTTTGTGTGAAATCTGACATAATTATACATATTGCTTTTTTTCATGAATTTATACAAAATGTGTATTATGATAAAAACCCATGATAACACAGATGATAAATATTGATGTTTTTCCACCCCAAATTGATATTTGTGTTTCTCAGACTGGAACAAGCATCCCAAGCCTTCTAGAGGGATCCCTTGAAGCAGCAGTGGGAGTCCATCAGCCCAAGCTCGTGTGTTTAGGAGACCCCAGAACAACAGCTCAATACATCATCGTGGCAAAGAATGACAAAGTCGCCATCCCACTTCCAGATGAGGGTTTGACATGTACCATACACAAGTTGTTCAAAATGTTATGGGTTTGCAACATGGCATATCCTGTCCAACTTGAATCAGTCCATCGTTTCTATGAGCATGTTTATGACATGCCCATTTCAGGTGGGAAGAGATCAAAAGTTATGGAGCTCATTGCCAAGCTTCAGGCCGTGGCATAAGTTGTACTAGCATGTACATTTGTCCCAAGTGCAAGAAATCCATTTCAGAACGAGTAAGGCCACCTATAAGACATCTTAGGCAAGTCCATGCAATTTCAGATGGACAGGATTACACAATTGTTTGTAGTCAAAACCACTGTCATCTAGGTCTACTGTCTGCAATCTTTCTGCACACGTATCTTGCATTTTATTTTTTCCTTCGCCGATTGCCGCATGGTGCCAAATTCCCATCACCCCTTCAGTTGTTTTGTCTTAAAGAGAGCAAAAGGCAGTATGTTGCTTAATCCCCATTTAGGATGCAAGAATGTACAAATAATAAAATAAAAAGTACAATTCTGAAATAGTTGGGATGAAGTGTAAATTGTGAATAAAATCAAAATGCAATAACTTTCAGATCACGAGCCAATATGTTATTTACAATAGAACATAGATAACATTTCAAATGTTGAAACTGAGACATTTTACATTTTTATCCACAAAATGAGTTTATTTCAAATTTTCTGGCTGCAACAGGTCTTAGAAAAGTTGGGACACAGGCAAAAAAAAAAGGCTGAAAAAGCTATTAATATATTGGAGAATCAGCTGAAAGAACATTTAGCAAGTAATTAAGTTAACTGGCATTAGGGGTGTAACATGATTGGCTATAAAAGGGATGTCTTAGAGAGGCTGAGTCTCTCAGAAGTAAAGATGGCCAGAGGCTCTCCAACCTGTGAAGGCTTGCATAAAAAAATTGTGGAATACTTTAAAAACAATGTTCCTCAATGTCAAATTGCAAAGGCTTTGAAGGTCTCATCATCGACAGTGCATAACATCATCAAAAGATTCAGAGAAACTGGAAAAATCTCTGTGCATAAGGGACAAGGCCAAAGACCTTTACTGGATGCCCGTGATCTTCGGGCCCTCAGACGCCACTGCATCACTCACCAGCATGATTCTGTCATTGACATTACTAAATGGGCCCAGGAATACTTCAAGAAACCACTATATCTGTAAACACAGTCCACCGTGCCATTCACAGATACCACCAAAAACTCTATCATGCAAAAAGGAAGCCATTGTTGAGCATGATCCAGAAGCGCCGCTCTGTTCTGTGGGCCAAGGCTCATTTAAAATGGACTGTAGCAAAGTGGCAAAGTGTCCTGTGGTCAGACGAGTCCACATTTGACATTCTTGTTGGAAATCATGGGCATCGTGTCCTCCGGGCTAAAGAGGACAAAGACCACCCCTCCTGTTATTAGCGTTCAGTTCAAAAGCCAGTATCTCTGATGGTATGGGGATGATTAGTGCATATGGTGTGGGACACTTGCATGTTTCAAAAAGCACCATGAATGCTGAAAGGTATATAGAGGTTTTAGAGCAACATATGCTCCTCTCCAGACGACATCTATTCCACGGAACGCCTTGTGTATTTCAGCAGGACAATGCAAAACCACATGCTGCAGTTATTACAACAGCATGGCTTCATAGTAGAAGAGTCTGAGTGCTGAACTGGCCTGCCTGCAGTCCTGATCTTTCACCGATTGAGAACATTTGGCGCATAATTAAATGAAAAGTCCGTCAAAGGAGACCCAAAACTCTCCAGCAGCTGGAAGCCTGTATTAAACAAGAGTGGGATCAAATTCCAATGGCTAAACTCAAGAAACTTGTCTCCTCAATGCCTAGACGCCTCCACTCTGTGTTAAAAAGAAGAGGGGATGCTACACCATGGTAAACAGGGCCCTGTCCCAACTTTTTGGAGACCTGTAGCAGCCATCAAATTTGAAATGAGCTCATATTGTGGATAAAATTGTAAAATTTTCTCTTAGGCCTTAGTTGTATATTCTTGCCTGTTTCTGATTAAACTAGGCCTTGTGTAGCTGTAATTTCCACAAATCTGACCGTCATTGCATGTGGTTAATCTAGAACCTGACGGACCCTATCAAAGTCAGGATGTTCTATTTTTTCTTAGGTTATGTGTTTTCAGAAGAAGGAGAACAGGGAGAGCCTGGGACGCCAAAGAGATAAGCCCAGGAGATGATAAGGAGGAACCACCTGTCTTCTCAGAGATGTATGCGCATACCTCAGGGGCGGCTTGACGTGGGCTGCGTGCGTCTGCAAGAACATTCCAGTTAACATCATGATGAGTAAATCATTTCGGGGGGAGAAGAATTTCTCTTATACACCAGCAAGAAAGAATTTCCTTTATCCTTGTTCTTGCCTGTAACAAGAGTTCTCGCATGTGATGGGGGTCCTTTTCTGCAGAAAAGTAAACTGACTTTGGCTTGGATATTAACTCCTTTGTCTCCGTCTGAGTTCTTCTTAAGAAGGTAACACCAGAAATATAAAATCAAAATTCCTACAACAATATGTCTTTCAGTTTTCATGAGATCCGTTCACCGCATCGCCTCCAAATTTCGGCGACCCACAATCCAAAACAATAAATTGGTCTGGCCTAAGGGACTTTATTGGATTTTTTTCTATGTGGAGGTGTCCATGACACAGAAAGTGCACTTAATGCACTCAAGAATTTTAGCTGAAGTCCAAAAATAAGCCATTATTGATGCAAACAAAGTTGAATCTTCACTTTTTTTCACTCATATTTTTTAGGGGCCCCACATTAGCTTTTGAAACGGGCCCCCAGATGCTTAAGGCCGCCACCACTGCAGGTGCTTGTGTGGTATATGTCAGCCAGTGCCATCAGCTGACATGCATGTGCTGTAGGTTCAACTTGCCCCTCCGGATACACTTATGACGTGGTTAAAAAAAAAAACAGTTTTGATGAGACAGGCTCAAGATGCCACTCTTTCTTCTTGATTTCTGCCTATTAGTCATGGAAAACTTATCAACTCCAACATTAATCCTTTAAATTGTTATTTTCAGGGCAAATTAATTATGAATTTTGAAAAAATAAAAACCTGCCACCTGCACTTTAATGATCAGAGGCTCATACCCAGCTTGCCCCTGGTACCAGGGGCATTTGGTTTAAGCGGTTAAATCTCTATGGCTTGGTTGTTGATGTGACTAATTAGCAAGCTAGCTAAGTGCTGCTCTGAAAACTAGCTTACTTCGCTAACATACATACATTGCCTTTCTATTACTATGTGGTTTACCAACAAGCTAGCTAGCAACCTGGCTAGGTACTGAGGGCCCTATTTTAACAATCTAAGCGTACAGTCTGAGGCACACGGTGCAAGTACATTAAGGCCATGTCCACATCCGTTTCTGCTAGTTTAATGGCGGGTTATCAGGGCGCAAAGTATGGCGCAATGTTCAAAGGGGTCATACTTAATTTCTTAACCCTTAGAACCCGAAGGTCCCCCAATTGGGGGACTTTGAGAGGCACTGGCAAACACAGCGTGAAATAACACACTAATCACGAAAGAATATAGTGATGTTGTACATCAAATTAAACAGCAGAACCTAAGCTACAAGGCTATATAAACGTTTTTTACGTGCCCTAAACACAACTCAAATAACAACTAAATGAATTACGACATATCAAACTCTGTGCAGCTCCGCTGCGTCAACCCACTCGACATATTGCAAGCTCTACCGCAACAGAAGTTCATGCAGAACACACGAGCGAGATGTCAAATGAAAGCTGACTCCACAGATTCCAATGATGTAATTCAAAGCGATCTACGCCAAAGTATCACAGAGAAAGAGGCCAAAGAATCACAAAAACAGAAATCGCTTTTCCAAACTATAGTTGTAAAATTTCTCTTACCTTTGCTGTTTGGCCGAGAAAAGTTTATTTTTCCGTGAAATCCACACTTGATTCTGTTAGACCTATTTCCTGTGTTACGTTCCAAAACTTTCCGGCTTTCTATGACAGTCTTTAGGACCCACGGGAAGCCTCACAATATCCGTATGTATCAGGGGATAGCTGCAGGGTGAAGTTGCCTTCATATGTCGACTTCCAGGCTGCTCAGCCTGTCAGGCTGCGTAAACACCGCCCCCAAGTACAACCAATCCGATCGCGAGCTAGAGTACAACCAATCCGCTCACGAGCCAGCCAATTCAATTCAGAAGCCTACTCGGTAAGTGGGCTTAAGAACATCAGTATTGTTAAAAAGGAATGCATTTAATCGTGAGTTTTCTCATTAAAGAAACTGATTCATGAGGTAACATTAGATATTTCAGCTATTTTGATTATGTTAACCAATGCAAACAAGTGCTATTTTTTTGTCTTACAGTGAACTTATAGACCTAACCTTAGCTAAACAGGTCATACTTGTTAACTTAAACACTTCTACAATATAACTTCAAGTATAACTCTGTTTGAAACATAAAATTGGCCTACTTGTGAGATATTTTGTTCAATAAGCTGTCTAGTTGAGCTTCTTGAAAACTTCAACTGCAAGTTGCTGTAATGTTAGCTGCCTTCAAGGCTGATTGTAGAGACTAGTGCAGGCGTGGCCAACCCTGGTCCTGGAGAGCCGCAGTGTCTGCTGGTTTTTAGTGTTGCTCAGCACTTGATTGATGAATTAAATCAGTTGATTACACACTTCACTTATCTCACCTGGTGTCTTTGGTTTTCTCCACCCAATTTAAACCTAACTCAGCACACCCTCTGGCTCTACAGGACCAGCGTTATCCACACCTGCTCTATAAACTTTTACCTGTACTCTGTACTTCTACTTTGTCTGCATTACATCAATGCTAAAAATATCCAACCACATTGACAAATCTTGGTTAGCACGTAGATTGCTGTCACAACCTGCAAGTCTGCTTAATTGGCTCTAGGAGTCTTGTGGGTTTTTCCAGCTAATTGCTTGATTGGCTCATTATTACCAAATTAAACCTGAGACACCAGATGAGATCAGTTAAGTGAGTAATCAACTACTTTAATCCATCAATCGAGTGCTGAGTAACACCAAAAATCAGCAGACACTGCGGCTCTCCAGGACCAGGGTTAGCCACCCCTGGACTAGTGCCTTGAAGGCTGGTTAGAAGGCGAATGTTGATTTGATATTGTATAATCTTCAATAGTATTGCCTCAGATGCCTTCAAGGCTGATTGTAGAGACTAGTGCCTTGCAGGCTGGTTGGTAGGCTGATGATTTCATCATATATATATATATATATATATGTATGTGTGTGTGTGTGTGTGTGTGTGTGTGTGTGTGTGTACAATTCTGATGCCTTCAAGGCTGACAGTAGAGACTCCCTCAGCATTACTGAGGGGGTCTCTACTGGGAGTCTCTACTGAGTTGGAGCCTTCCAAGGCTAATTTAAAATCTTCTATTTTTCAGCCCATAGATTTATTACCATTCGAAACCAACCACGTTACCTCAGAAAACTGACCGAGGTGTTGTTGCATATTGATGTTGTCTTTACTTTTTACACTTTTAGGAGTTGAAACAATGTCTCGACGCCCGGCCATGGAGCCCTATCTACCCGCCCGCAAAAAAAAGTAAAAAAAAACAGCCCCAGCACCCACCCCGGGCCCTGATGCTCCTGCAGCAGCACCCGCCCTAACAGCCACCCCAGGCCCCGATGCTCCTGCAGCAGCACCCGCCCCAGCACCCAACCCGGGCCCTGATGCCTTGAAGGCATCTGACTGATATGAAAGATCATACAATATCAAATCAACATTAGCCTTCTAACCAGCCTGCAAGGCACTAGTTTCTACAGTCAGCCTGGCAGGCACTAGTGCTCTACAATCAGCCTTGAAGGCACCTGAGGCAATACTATTGAAGATTATATAATGATCAAATCAACGTTAGCCTTCTAATCAGCCTGCAAGGCAGTAGTCTCTACTGTCAGCCTCGAAGGCACTAGTTTCTACAATCAGCCTTGAAGGCATCTAACTGAATACTATTAAAGATTACACAATATGAAATCAACATTAGCCTTCTAACCAGCCTGCAAGGCACTAGTCTCTACGGTCAGCCTGGAAGGCAGCTAACGTTACAGCAACTTGTTTTTAAGAAGCTCAACTAAACAGCTTATTGAACAAAATATCTCACTAGTAGGCCTATTTTATGTTTCAAACAGAGTTATACTTGAAGTTACATTGTAGAAGTGTTTAAGTGAACAAGTATGACCTGTTTAGCTAAGGTTAGGTCTATAAGTTAACTGTAAGACAAAAAAAGCACTTGTTTGCATTGGTTAACATAATCAAAATAGGTGAAATATCTAACGTAACCTCACTAATCAGTTTCTTTAATGAGAAAAGACGATTAAATGCATTTGTTTTTAACAATAATGATGTTCTTAAGCCCGCTCCGCTTTGAGGAGAGGAATTTGAATTGAATTGGCTGCCTCGTTAGCGGATTGGTTGTACTTTAGCTCACGATCTGATTGGCTGTACTTGGGGGCGGCGTTTACGCAGCCTGACAGGCTGAGCAGCCTGGAAGTCAACGGCTGAAGGCAACTTCACCCTGCAGCCAGGGGATACTTCCCAAACGCCAGCGTTCTGCTGATTCTGATTGGCAGACAGTACTGTCAATCTTATTTTGGTGAGTGTAGCCGTATTCTATTGGCTCTAACGATTCCAACGAGTGGTAGATCACCCAAATCGACTAATCCGTGGCGGAGATAGAGCCATGCGTATTGACTGCATGTCCGCAGTAGCAAACTAGACTGACGCACTTAATGCGCATCGCTGGAAGCAGAGCGCACGGCATCGGCAAATCTCCAGTTGTTTCTTGATAGTTTGATTCATTTTTTCTCGACATTTTACTAAATTGTGTGAGAAATATGGCCAAGCAGGGTCCAACAGACGTTTTACTGCCAAAAAGGTGTTGAAACTACTGCGGCAGAACGCTGACAGCACGCTGTGTGTATATGATTTTCGTCAGAGGACCGAATACCTATCTCATTCACCCGGACAACGAGAAGACAGCGGTGACTCTGGTTACCGTCCTCCATCTTCGGAAAGGTACGGAATGTCTTATCAATGTTGTATTGAAAGATTTATTGCTGTCAAAATTTCAATGTATTGGGAGCTCGCTGCTTTTTTCGGGCCAAAATGCCAGCTTAGTGATATGGTCTGATGTTATGACACGTGACACGTTTCGTGTGTGTTTGTGTTTGTACGTGCATGTGTATGTATATGTTAATGTGCATGTATGAGTGTATGCGTGCGTGCATGTGTATGTATATGTGTATGTGTGAGTATATATACTCATATTTATAAGATAAAGGAGAGTCGGCGTCTGCGCCTTGGATTTATATATACGTTGTTTCGCCTGGTGCGTAAACTCCTAAAACTGAGAATCACAAAAGGGAAAAAAAGAAGGCGCACTCAAAGGCTGATGTTTTAGTCTTTTGTATTCAAAAAGCTGAAAATATGTATTCAAGTCTTAGGACAAAGCTGGTCGACAAACGTTTCGGGCTTAGCCCATTCTCAATGTCCCCAAGTGAAACTTTTTGAATACAAATGACTAAAACATCAGCCTTTGAGCGCGCCTTCTCTTTTCCCTTTTATGTATGAATATATGCATATGTGTATATCCTTATGTGTGTGTTTTGACTTCCCCAGCACAGTGTGTGTTTATTTCTACCATGTTTTTTGCTTTTTTTTGTGTTTACATGAATTTCTATTTCCCAAGCAGGTCACTGAATAAATGTCTAATTGTTTTTTTTTTTTTTTCCCCCACATTTGGGTTTACAGTGATGAGGATGACGAGCCACTCCTGGTCAGATGCAAACCAAAAATGAAATTCCTGGAGCCAGGCAATTTTACAGAAAGTTTTTTCAAAAGCAGCACAATGTAGAATTGTGTAAATGTAAATATTGTAGAAGTTTTACTATTTTTTTTTTTTTTACTGTTTGTATGGTTGCAGAAATGTTTACAGTTTTACCAAAGTAAATCTGTTTCTATTTGGAATCAACATTCAGTTGCTATGTGTGGTCATTTTTGGAATGGGAACCTTATAGAGGTCTGGTTGAATTTTCAAAAAATTGCCAAAAACTGTTGTATTTGGATGAATTGGTCACCATTAGTGATATAAAAATGAAATATATAGTGTTGTACAGGAGAAAATTCAAATGGCACAGATGGTGCCAAACTGTGCCATAATGGCCATTTTGGAGACCTCGCCTGAACTCACTGTCCTAAAACCTCTCTACTTTTGTTGTATTTCACTTTATCAGAGTCAACCTTTGCAGAGATAATGTTCATATGTTGTACTATGGTCTGATAAAGGTTTAGAGCTGCAGCTGCATCATTTTCAAAGGGATATTCATCCTGAAAATCTACATTTTTTAAATTTTTTCTGTGTGCCATCTTCATTTACTCTTCACCAGTATCACATATACTCATATTAACACATCTAAACCAATTTCACAAGTGCCCCATTTACTATGACACCAAAATTATTCAAATAGACCTTGTGGTTGCAGAGATATACCCATTTTATTATGGGTTTGCAATATTCGAGCAGAAACCTAAAAAATAGGCTCAGGGTTTAAAGGGTTAATTAGTCATAGGTGTGTTGGGTGTAACATTGGGTAAACCAGTCAGTGTCATCTCCCATGCCCTTGAAAAGCCAGATGCCCTTGTACCTTAGCGAATTGCTATTCTAATGGCGTATTTTCCGCATAGTAAGAAAGACACTTCTCTGCAGAGTGAGTAAACTCATTCGTGAAGTAAAGGTGCGCGAGCAAACCACTGCTAAAACCTGATATCTGCAATGTCCGAAAATGTTCATGAATAAGACAAGTATTTTCAAATATTTTTCAAAATTGCTTTAATTATATTCCGATGAAAAAGTCTTCATACACTGTGAATTCTGGAGTTGCATTTGAACGTGTGCAGAAAACAAGGAAACAAAATTTAAAAAAAGAAAAAAACCTTTTAATTCAGGGTCGCGGGTATAAACATAATTAAGTGCGGACAGGGCAACGACTGAAAAAAATTAAAATGATCAAGGAAAACAAAATCTTGGGAGAAAGAAACTAGATGATGTTATTCCAATTACGCTATTGTAATCCCTTGAATAGCCTACTGTCCAGCAGGAGTGAAATGAACACAGTGAGGCTAGGAAAGAAATGGATCAATCAGGATGACATAAGAACAAAAATTACTGTCCCAAGATTGTTCACATCTCATCCTTGAAGGCCAAGTCGGATGTATGGAAATTTGGATAAATTTTGGACAGTGACCACAATTTAATCAATCACTTTAATGGCATTAAGTTCAGCATTTTTCGGTTGCGTCATCTGTCAGCCTAACTTTAAATTATAATAAGCACATTTAAAACAAAAAAAAATTGATATTGAGATAATTGCAGGTTATGGGTTGATCCGTGCTGGACTTCCCCAAACCTCTGAAGTGCTGCAAACATCTTTTTTTTACGGAGCAACAAAGAAAAAAAAAAATTGATACTGACCAGAAACTAAGAAAGTGTGTAATTATTATAAAAAACTAATTTATTATTAGCACATGCTCATTTCCACTCATTTCCTCAAACATTTCTTTGTTTGGCTGTCAGTTCTTGGTGATGATGCCAGGACGTTAATTAACTTGTGTTTCCTATTTTTGACTGAACGAAAATTTACGCTGTTATAGGCATGATGTGCCATGGTCTCCTAATAGCTAACCTTCTAGGGGGATCACCTTGAAAACTGCAAGAATGGCAGAGTTCACAAGTAGAAAGGGTCATGGCTTTATCCTGAATATTTTGCGAATACCTCTATGTGCAATTTTGCATGCTGAGTCGCAAATCACCTGGATGTTGATGGACTAGGTTCCCACATGATTTAAATAAATCAGAGCATTCAGTGATTGGGCACACAGGTGCAGGGGCATGCCAAAGATTGTACTCGCCTACGAGAAACCTATGCTCTATCTGTGACGATTTTGCTGATATAAGTCATTGTAATTTCACTGCGAGTTTGACCCTCAAAGGTCACTGACAGTCAAGTTGTAACTTTTCACCAAACAAAAGTTTATATGTGACTTCCTTTAACTCTGCGATACAAACTTGGGCTCTATCTGTCACCTTTCTAGTGATAGAAGTCATTGAATTTTCACTAGGTCAAGTCTGACGTTCAAAGGTCAATATGAAGGTCACCAAATGAAAGTTCGTATATGACTTCCTAAATGTCTCCAATACAAACCTACGCTCTATCTGTAACGATTTTGCTGATATAAGTCATTGAAATTTTACTGTAAAGTCTGGCCTTTGAAGGTCACTGAAGGTCAAGTTCAAGGACACCAAATTAAACTTCATGCATGATTTCCTATATGCCCACAATACAAACCTAAGCGCTATCTGTAATAGTTTTGGTGAGAGACGTCATTGAAATTTCACTGTGAAGTTTGACCTTTGAAAGTCACCGAAGGTCAAGTTCAAGGCCACCAAATGAAAGTTCATATATGACATCCTATTAGTGTTCAATACACCCATAGGAGGTATTGTGCACCACTAAATTTGGGAAAATATGGTACTGCACATTTTCTTTATGTTTCCATATTCCAAATAAATGAGTGGGGCCTCCACCATCAATCAACCGTAACATCACAGCACTATGTAGATTACTTTATCGTCAAAGTATGACATTATTATTAAAATTTGGACTTAAATCATGTATCACATTAACTGCCAAACATGGAGGAGGAAGCGTGATGGTCTGGGGCTGTTTTGCTGGATCCAGGGTCAGTGACTTCTAGAGTGAAAGGCACCCTGAACCAAAATGGCTACCACAGCATTCTGCAGCGCCATGCAGTACCCTCTGGTATGCGCCTAGTTAGTCGGGGTTCATCCTACAGCAAGATAATGACCCAAAACATAAGTCCAAGCTCTGCCAGAACTGCCTTAAGCTAGGCTCACACTACAGGAGTTTGGAACTCCTAACCGATTTTGAAATCTGGATGCATCACACACATAAGGAGAATCTTAATAGATAATCTTCTTTAAAATCTCAAACGTGCACACACTACCAGATTTGAAAATTGTGGCACATCACACACTACAGGATAATGTTAAGATTATTGTGTCCGGCGAAGCAGCTTAACGCACCACCTCACGCGATCTCATCACATCCGTAAACACCAGAGCCGTTGAAGAACAGAGTTACGACACTTCCATAGACTCCAATAGGAATCGAGGAATGCGGAAGTAATGCGTGTCATTAGCGTTTGTATAGCGTTTGCTTGTTACCTAGGTTACATACCTGGCAGGTTCAACGCAGAGGCGATTTCTTCTCAGCACTCCTCTTTGTCCGTGCGGTTGTGATATGTTTTGGACGTTATAAAGACACTCGTGTTCTTGCCACATAACGATAAGTTTTTCCTCCATCTCCGCTGTCCAGCGCAACCGGAGAGCTTGTTTGTCCATCGCCGTGTCAAAGTCTTCTACGTAGTAGTACGTAGTCTGCCTCCTTGTACTGCTTGGCTACTGTGGTCTCGTGAGACTCCCGCTGTCCCAGTCAAGTGTGTCGGGGACGGCGGGAGTCTCGCGAGACCACGGTAGCCAACGTATTCCTCCAGATGTATTCCTCCCGATTTAAAATCCTAAATATCAAACATGTTTGATATTATCGGGGCAGCCCCGATTCCTCTGCGAGAGGTTCGGGAGGTTTAAGATTCGATCTTATAACCGCTCACACTACAGGATAATTTGGGAAGATAATCGGTTCGGAACAGCCGAGAATCTGGAGCGCCCCCGTGATTCTCGGAAGGAGCATACCGAGCCTCAAATCGGCCCGATTATCCTGTAGTGTGAGTCCAGCTTTAGGAAAAAAGAAAAGATGGTAAGCTTGAAAACATGGAGTAGCCAGCACAGTCTCCAGACTTAAACCCCATCGACATGGTTTGGGATGAACTGGACAGGAGAGTGAAAGCAAAGCAACCTACAAGTGCCACACATTTATGGGAACTTCTGCAGCAGAGTTGGGAAGAACATTTTGAAGAATATTTAATTTCCATTGTAGAAAGAATGCCACCAGTGTGTTCAGCCGTTATATCTGCCAAAGGTGGCTACTTTGAGTCAAAAGTTTAAAATACATTTTGGTTTAGAAAGTGATTCCATGATTTCTTTTTTAACTTTGACTGTTAATTTGTTCTATCATGTCTATGCTTTCATTCCAGAGTACAATGAGACATTAAACTGCATAATTACTCGGGCCGGTAGGCCACGAGTCTAAGGCCCAATTCCAATCCGCCCCCTGAAGACTCAAGCCCTGAACCCTCACTGACTTAATTGACGTCAGCTGTAAGCGACTGAGTCTGAGAGACTGAGAGGGCTCCAGATCCTATAAATTGGAATGGAACAGCGCTTACCCCCTTTCACGATTAGATTTGACCAAATCATCAGACTGCAATAATCACCAACTACACGCAGTTGTGACAATGAACGTTAATACTTACACGTAATCTTTTTCTTTCTTGCTCCTTCCATTACATCGATCGGACCGCTCTTGGGTTTATTACGGTTTTTTTTTTTTGTTTACATTTCCAGTATTCCGATGGCATCCCCCGTATTTGACTTCACAACGCTAAGAACTGTGGGTAATTTCCTTACCCAAAGTCAGCATCGGTGCTGACTTACGGTAAGGGGGCAGTAAGGGCTCATTCACGGACTCACTGACTTGATGATCTGACAATGGAACAGCCCTCACACACTCACGGACTTCCCGTGAACGCGCCTCTAAGTCAGTGAGTCCGTAAGGGCTCGGATTGGAATTGGGCCTAAGTTTCAGCCAAGTTCTTCTTTTTCAGGGTCGCGATTGTCCTGCGCATGTGTGGCCCAAGTACAGGCTCTGAGGAGCCTCTTGTTTTCTATTAAAAAACTGGAAAAATTGGGGTGTCCTAAAACTTTTGACCTGTAGTGTATGTTTGAGATAAATCCAAAATATGAATTACTATGTATTTGAAACAGGGTTGTTCTGCTGTAGTCACATGGTTTCTGGGAAAAGGAGCTGCAAGTGTAACTGGTTTGAGCAGTGTAGACTAAAATAGGACATTTAAAGCTGTGTGGATAGAAACACACGAATGAAACTTCTGGCTGATGAAGGTATGAATGTAAATTGAATACCCCAGTGCTAAAAGAACTTAAGTCACAAAATGTCCATTTTGAGAAACTCGAGGCAGTGGACTTAAGTACTATAAAAGACTTTTTCTCATCCCTTGCCCATGGTGTTTTAAAATGTGGCGTAAATATTTTTAGCACTAGACTTCTCAATTCGTCAACAGGTAATGCAGCAGTGTAGATGCTTGCTGTAGTCAATTTTGACCACATTTATTTTATTAAAGTACACAAGCAGCAGTACGTTCTTTGTGTCGAGTTGTCTTCATTGATAGAAGTCACACTCAGGGTTCAGATTCTGTGTGTCTTCACCGTTTAATATCTAGTCATTTAATTTCTGGTTTATAATACATAAGATTCAGCTAACGCCTGGTTTAGCCTGACAATGTGAGCTCAATTAGTGAAAAGGAAAAAATTGCAGGCTATAGAAATTGTATTGTCCAGAGCCATATTTCTCTCCGTTGGGACAAAGCCGAATTCACGGATGGAAAAGTTCATGAATCATTGCCTCTAACAGAATACTGATAATATCAGAAATTTCGGGGCAAAATTGAATTAAACCTGCTTATATTTTGCTGAAACATTGAATAAAAACAAGAGTAAAGTGTTCTTGAACCTTTTATATTTTGTGCTTGTGTCATGAAGTTCGCGAAGAAACAAATTGCAGATCACAAAAAAAGCACTGAGGCCGTTTCAATGAAGATTCTTTGCCACAACTGGCTAAAACAGAAACTTAAAAGTAGGAGGCGGCTCAGGCAGATGGAAGGTCTGGGGCGATCTGGGTCAGGTGATCAGCTAAAAGGATTAGATGGAGTAATGGTAAGCCGTGGTCAAGAGACAGGTCTGAGGTCTGCTCTGTGAAAGCAGTCAAAGGGCACAGGGCATGCAGGGCAGTGTCCCGTTTGGTACAGTGAGTATGGAGGGACTGACAAATTCGCCTAACTAGAGCTGAGAGGAAGCGGGAGATACCCTAATAAAGAGGTTACTTGTAGTGATGGGATACTCAATTCCTTTTACGGACTCGAGTTTGTATGAGTCGCTCACTAAAGTGAATCGGATTTCCAAGTTACTTGAGTCATTTGAGTCAGTCACCCAGATTGTGCGCCACGGAATGAACAAACAAGTTCCAAACCACTCCAGTCCCACTCCAGTCGAAAAGATAAAACCACCTTGCACACTTGGCATTTTGCATGTGTCGGACTTGTCATTTCAAAATGCATCCAAACATCACTCTTTCGGCGAGTATCCATTTTTTCCTTCTCAAAAAGTTGGCTATATTTCCTTCTGACCTGCGCACGCGAGGTTTTGGGTCCGATCTCCGCAGTAGTGTAACATCTAATTTCATCCCGTAAATTAAACATGGGCTACGTTAATTCCTGGGATTCAACAAGTAGCTACGGGAACAAAATTAATAAGGATTTTTGTTATCATCACTTACGATAATGATTTTACATGTCAAAATCAGTAATTTTCTAAATGTCAATTAATAACATGATAGGGGCGGAACTGCAGGAGAGAGACAGCAACACTGTTGTAGTTTACTTCAGAAGAGAATTATTGAGAATAATTACTGCGCCGTCACTCAGAGACTTCCCTGAATGGAGCGGAGCAGCACACTGCTCAGGTGAGGGAGCGGCTCTCTGAGAGCACGGGAGCAGGGAGGGAGAGAGAGCGAGGGAGCTGTGAGCTACGAGTTGCAGCTACTGCGTGGTGAACGGTGCGGAGCAGCGAGTTTGTGAGTTTCTCGGGTAAGGGAGGGGCTCTACAAGCTGCGAGGGAGAGCGAGTGAGCTGAAGCTACTGGGTCAGTCAATCGTTCTTTTTCTGTATCAGCCTGTGACACAGCTCGGCTCGGGGCAGAAAGGAGAGGAGACAGGGGAGTTGAGTTGAAATAATGACCAGAGCTGTTGCTTCAGCCACGGAGCTAATACAGCAATTAGCTTGATACATTTATGCAATTGCAGTTAGAATAACAGTTGTGTGGCATGTCTCCTCTTTGCAGTTAGCTAGTGGTAGCAGCTAACTGCAAAGAGTAAATGGAGCAGTGAACGAGTTAATGAAGACAATGACCCGTAACTCCCGAGTCAGTAAAAAGAATCTCCAGTTTTGAATGATTCGTTCATGAATCGCACATCACTAGTTACTTGAATAAAGGTAATCCAAAAACAGAAAGTAAGGAGCTTTATACCGGACAGTCAAGGAGGAATATGTGGAGAAACAATCTGGCAGGGAATGAATGTAGACCAGGGCCCGTATTCATAAAGATTCTCAGAACGTTCTTACCCCTTAAAGGGGAATTATGATGCTGATCCTTCTTTTAATACATATTAGTAATGTTATAATGTTAGTTGTCCATACTCAACCACTGAAAAGTTTCTGAACATAAGATACAGGGGTTTTGCCTTAATCCAAGAACGTGATTTCGTGAACGTGATTTCCTCTCTGAACAGCTCCTCCTGAGATTTTCACGAGATCTGGGCAAAACCTGACGTCAGGTTGTGCCGTCCAATTAGTACAGACCTAGCCAGAGCCAATCACGGCGCTGGACCTGCCCACACTGGACACTATTCTAGCAGGCACTAACAACGGCAGATCATACTATGCCTTAATAGCGTCGACACTTTTGGAAATACAAAAGAAGAACCAAATATCATTTGAGGTGCAGTTTTGTCAGTATCTCTCCCGAAGCTGCTCGTCCGTTTACTTTTGGACGCAAAGAAAAACACTTATTTCTCTTCCAAAAGAGGATGCCACCAGAAATCAATGGGTAGCTTTTTTGTTTGCTGGCAGCAAACAGCCACGGCCAAAGGGAACGTTAGCTGATTGTGCTCAGCATTTCACCAAAGACAGCTTTATCAATAAAGAGTAATTCGACACAGAATAAGCGTTTCAGCTGCTTCGCAAACCTGAAGCAGCTGCATCGATCAAGCGCTCGGAGCCACAAGCTGTAAGTAATGATATAACAGCAAATATTGTAAGTGAAGCTTACGTGTTACGGGTGGCTAGCAGGACTGCTAGCGATAGTTAGCACTAACAACTGGCCTTAAACACAGGCTTTGTAAAATATCTGAAGATAAAGCCTGTATTGGTCGCGACTGTCCGTGACTCACAGACACAGAAGCTGTAAGTTGCTTTTACTGCATAAGCCGACCTGAGATGATAGCCAGTTGATTGTGGCTGTAGCACAGCGGCTAACGTAGCCATGTTACTGTTGCTAATGTTTGTGTCCTAAATATGCAAGAGTGATATCGGGAAATTCTACAGAAGGTGTGTGATCATAAACCTCATTTGAAGCTAACTTTTAATACTTTTTTGTAATTTGGATGCTTGGTACAACTGTTCACAGTAACAGAACTTGCCGTCTGTAAAACCTGTATTGCAAGGGTTTGTCTCTGTGGTTGTTATGACCACTCGGTTACCAGTTACTGCATGTTAGTTTGCGTGTGCGTGCTAATTATAAATGCTCCTGGTTAACTTAGATGCAGTAATTCTGATCGGTATGGTTGTGTTACTTCGGTGAGCATCAATGTGGCAGTTTCATCATAACGTTGCCCGATTGTAGCCACTACAGTTAGTGATCGCTTCACTTATCCATGACCGGGATCAGCCGAATACTTCACAAATGTCTGAGCAAGCTCTCTGGTGCTACCGTGAAAGCAATGCGAAACGCAGAAGCTCTACCGGTTTACAAATGATTTCTCTGCACTACCATGACATAATTTCATCCCCCTTTAGAAATTGTTGTGGCTAATAAAAAGCCGAAAAAGGCGGAGATCAAAATAGGTCATTCTTTCCTGTACAAGTGATCGATTCGCTGGCTCCACATAAGCAACTTGTCCACGCTAACGGAACTTACGGTCTGAAAAACCTGTATTATGTTCATAACATAACCGAGCTCTCTCTAGCTGTCGCATACTATCCATAAAGCTGCTTTCACATCGGACACGAAACAAATTTTTCGCGGGACGGATTAGCCTATATTCAAAGTCAATGCAAAGACGCGAGTACACGCGTTAAGGGCGCGTTAAGCAGCTTTCACACCGGACGCGACAGATTACATTCAAAGTCATGACCGCTTATCAGCTACTGCATGTTAGTTCGCGTGCTCTGCTAATTAAAAATGCTCCTGGTTAACTTATATGCAATAATTCTGATTGGTATGCTTGTGTTACTTCGGTAAGCATCAATGTGAGAGTTTCATCGTAACGTTGCCTGATTGTAGCCACTACAGTTGAAGCTAACCGGAGAGGTGCTGTATGTGTCTGCCGAGTTGGGCTGCAGTTAGACCAGACGTAGGTTTTGCAGAGCTTGGGGTGCGTTTTTGGGTGCTTGTGGAATGATCGCTTTACTTATCCATGACCGAGG
This sequence comes from Gymnothorax javanicus, assembly GCA_029692085.1. Taxonomy (NCBI): domain Eukaryota; kingdom Metazoa; phylum Chordata; class Actinopteri; order Anguilliformes; family Muraenidae; genus Gymnothorax; species Gymnothorax javanicus. Next base: position 6,353,660 of record CM056208.1, on the reverse strand, counting down.
TCAGCCTGATACATCTCCAATGTCTGGGCAAGCTCTCTGATGCTACCGGTGAAAGCAATAAGGAAGCGCACAGGCTATAACGTGTCCGGTGTGTATCAAACGATTTCTCTGCATTACCATTGATTGATTATTAAATTCTTTCCTGTAAAACTGATCGATTCGCTAGCTCCACATAAGCAACGGTTCACGCAGACGGAACTTACGGTCTGTAAAACCTGTATTATGTTCATGACATAACCGGAGCTCTATCTCGCTCTCAGCACTATCCATAACAGGCCCATTTTCCGCGAGGAAAAGCTGGTCATTCCAAAGCAATAAGTAAACCATTACCACGGGCAATTTCCGAAAAGGCCGTTTAGCCTGGAGCTTTCGCCCCTCCATCATATACCAGCGCAGAAGCTGTTCGTTTCTCCACGCTAACAACACACCACAGCTGTGCACACGAACCAGCAGGTCCTAATACACACCGAAGCAGTCCATAAGCTGTTGGTCCACTTTTAGCTGCTCCTCACTGTCCATCTTTCCCTCTAAACTCAGACCCACCGGATTTCTACGGTCTCCGGTCTACACTTGGGCATGTCGACCTGTTCGACAAATGTGTCTAAATAAGGTGGATTCTAGCTTTCCCTGCATCCGAGCTAGAGTAAAAGAACCGCTGTAACTCACCACTGTCGCTGTAGCAAACTGTAGCCGATAGCAAATTCGTGCTTGTGCTGCCAGACTTCTGCAGTGCGTCCTCCACTTTCGGTGCTGCGTTTATTAGAACAAGTTCATTTCATTAGATCTATACACATGTACTGCGTTAGATTGCGGAATTTGCCCGCCGTTTCCTTATCAGATGGCAGCCGTGTCTCAAGTTTCACTCTGGGGAGGGACACGGAAAAACTGCGTTCTGCTGCCTCGTCCCGCCCAACTCCGCCCTCCACAGAGCTGGCCAGTCAGAAGAAAGTGGGCACACGGGAGTGGGGGGGCTATAGCGAAGAGCCACCCCAGTGAGGCTTTTCAGGCAGAGACCACAATGGACTACAAATGGGGTTTTTTGAGGATGGCAGTATGAGCGAAATAAGAACCCTTTTTTTACTTTGCGCAATCAGGAGTATTCTAGGGGAGTCAAAGACCAAAATATAAACTTGGAAAAATGGCATAATAGGTAACCTTTAACAATTCTTCAATCAGGTAGGTTTCTAAGATTTCCCATTAAAAATTCTTAAATAGCCAAAAATAGCTCAGTACTATTCATAAAAATTTTCATCAATGAAGAATTTTCTTCACTCTAGGAGGACGTGCAAGGAAAATTTCTTAAGAATTTTTTTTTGTTTGCCATAAACAAACATAGCAGCCACTCATCCAAATAGACTCCAGTTTATTGCACCTAGAAACTGGAAGGGTGCAGTGATAGGGAGTTTTGAGATCGATATATAGAGCGGACTTGGCAGATATGCGGTGCATCGAACCACGAGTTCAGGAATATATTGTAAGTGGATCAAACAGGAATGGAGCACTGAGCCTGGCAAAAAAAAGTTTTCCTTCCTGCGTTTCCTGGCCATGGGGGAAATGTAAATATGCAATGGAGATGATATCGGCATCTCTCAACTAACTGCATCAAGGGCTGTCTCTGCAATTCTGAGAAGTCTTTACTCCAACTGACTAGTGACACAATTCATAAAGTTCCCATATTATTAATCAAAATATTTATGTCACATTGTAAATATTTTGCCTCACTGAATACCACGTGTAACGTTAGTAAAATCGGTAGGGCCAAGCGCTGAAAGCAACTGAGCTAAGTGCCACTCTCATAATTCCCGTTACTTAAATAGCTCACCAGCGTGTATGCAGTACCTTTCCATAACCATAATGTGATATTAGTTTGTTAGCTAGCTACTCAATTGACTGAATTGAGAAACCCTTGCTGGCTAGTTCAAACGTGCTTATCTGTGACTAGCTGACTGAGTTGCAGAGTGATGTAGCTGGCTCTTACACTAAGATATAGCGAATGGGAGTAACAGTAAAGGCACTAACGGAAATAGTCCCCCCCAATAAAAATGATACAATTCAGTTGTGATGAAGGGAGTTTCCGAAAACGTAGGCTAATGAACAGGGCCACTCCCAATGCGCCTTCCTATTCATCCTTAAGCCTATATATATCTCCTGCATTCCCATAATCCCCGCTCGTCTCGTTTCTATGTCGTTTACTCGCTAACCAGACAGCCAGCGCACAGCAAGAGTTCGCTTACCCGAAGCACGAAATCCAAAATCCTACCGAGTCCCTCGGGCACAGAATAATTCCAAGGCTCCGATGCTCCAGAGGAATCTTCTCAATCTGTTCCCGCAACTCCGTTTTTCCTCCGCGCACCAACCGGGGTGCCCATATACTGGACCACGCTCCCCCGCGATGATGACCGAAGCCGTTTCCCTGTTTCGGGCTCCGCGCCACAGGAATTCCAGTTTCGCGGCACCCAAAACCGAGAGCCCAAGGCTCCCCAGCAAGGCTTACCATGACTCGCACTCCAAGCTCATCCGAGGCTCCACGTCGGACAGTCGCCAGACTCCATTGGGCGGTCAAGCAGATGAAAATCCCCTTCCACCGCTCCGACAACAGACTACTAAAAAATTATACACAGACTCTTTCAGCAATGTAGCCGATCCTCCCCATGTGCAGACCAGATGTGTACAGACCACACAGCACTTCCGGGTTTCGCCATCAACGTCCTCAGCGCCAACGTCATCACGCTCGGCGACGTCCTCCCTGCTCCAGATTCGATGGAGGTCACTCCTTCCGCAAACCAGCCAGTCCCCCCCTATGCCTGCTCCCTCCATTTCTGACCTCTTCGGTCTCTTTTTGTCCCCTATTTCGTCCCTGTGTTCGCATGCTGCACCTTTGCCCCGTGCACATGCGTCCCGTCCCGTGCCCCCCCATTACTTCCACTGGATGAAACCCGGCTTCTACGCTCCTGCTGCCCACAACCGAATTCTCCAAGGCTCCAGCAGTTCCGGTGTTAACCCACCTACACCCGAAGAAGCACCCATTGTTGCCTCATTTGCTCATCTCTTCCCTCCCGCACTATCTTTCCCCGCTCCCCCCCCTTACCAGTTTTCCATGTCACTAATTCTGTGCTTCCTCCTACAGGTCCGCCCCTCCCATCAACTCCTCCTCGCAGTTTTCCCCTCACCACAGTTTCAGCACACACTAGCCACCGCCTTACCTCCCATACGCCCCTCGTAGCCTATTCCAAACATTTCGCCATTATCCCCCACACTTAAGACAACAGATTTTATGGGCCATGCACATTGACCTGGCCCAGCTCACTCAACCATCCTATTTCCACATTCATATTTCAGTTTTGAGAAAAAAAAAAAAAAACCAAACCGTCATTGACCTTGCACAGCTCCAACACCCGACCCCCGCTTGCTGCGGAGAATATACGAGAAATGAGTTTGCTACTTCTATTCCCCTCAACTGACACAATCCACCAGTCCTTGCCTCATCAGAGGCAAGAACCGGACGATTACCTTACACTAGTTTACGGTCTCGCTGTTCGCTTCGGCAGTGCAAGAATTTACCATATCACATACATTTTGCCCCTGTTACGGCATTCGTATTCTCGTAGCATATATGTGTATTTTAAAAAATCCCAGCCGTCATCGACCCTGCACAGCTCAGGCACCCGAACCCCACTTGTTCCGGGGAGCCCACGCGAACCAAGTTCGCCATTTGCCATGACGCCGTCCCACTCTAACGAGACACAATCCCCCAGTGCTTTCCTCATCGGAGGCAAGAACTGGACGATTACTTTACACTCGGTCTCGATCTCACATTTGCTTCGGCTGTACGGTAAGCGATTGCCTGTTGGCTACGTTGATATAATTGATGTGACTCCTCAAGGATGACAATCTGCAAATCCGAAACTCTCGCTGACTTTGCAGCAATTATATTCACCATCACTCAGCTGTGCATCGTACCTCACAGCGCCATTTAGCTGCCACTTCATTCAGACTGTAGAACGGATTCTCATGGCTTATTGCACTATGAGCCTCGCAAACTTATTTATCCGAATCTACGTTGTTTTCACGAACTACACGAGCACAGAAATTACAAAGACTTATTGATATTTTTCGTAGTCATCAACGTGCATAAGAAAATGCCATATAATTTTGTTGCGCAATGTATAACAAGGCTTTCCAAAGATAAATAAAATTAAAAAATAAATTTGACTTTCGTCGGTCCTACCAATTAGTCCGAGCAACTCTTGCTATATACGAACGTCGTGTTCTTTGCAAATTAAATGCCACTCATTGATGGTGCTGTTGAATGACTGCAATGTTTATTCCAAAATTGTAAAATCATTACAAATGCTAATATTCTTTGCCTTGCCGGCAAACATTCACGGATACTATGCGTATCCACCTCACGGCCACTCGCAAACATTTGCGGATACTGCACGCATATCCACCTTACAGCCACTGGCAGTGGCGCAGCTCGCTAGTGCTTCAGTTATCGATGCTCTTTGCCTCGCCGGCAAACATTAACGGATACTACGCGCATTCACTTCACGGCCACTCGCATTGGCGCAGCCCACTAGCGCTTTGCTAGCGCTTCAGTTATTGGTGCACTTTGCCTTGTCGGCAAACATCCAAGGATTATGCACGAGTGTCCACCTTACAGCTACTAGCAGTGGCACAGCCCACTAGCGCTTTGCTAGCGCTTCAGTTATTGGCGCACTTTGCCTTGTCGGCAAACATCCATGGATACTGCACGAGTATCCACCTTACAGCCACTAGCAGTGGCGCAGCCCGCTAGCGCTTTGGTTATTGGTGAACTTTGCCTCACTGGAAAACATTCATGGATCATGCACGTATCCTCCTCAAGGCCACTCCCAGTGGCGCAGCCCACTAGCGCTTTGGTTGTCGGCACACTTCGCCTCGCCAGAAAACTTTCAAGAAACTACGCGTCTCCACCTCACGGCCACCCGCAGTGGCAAGGTTCACGCTCTCGGCCGACTTTCAGTCCCGCAATCCATCACTCCGCCTGGCCTGCACACCGTCCATGTGCCGTCTCCACGCTCAAGCATGTTGCTCCATGCAGTCTGACTGGCCGCTTGCCCAACAGTGGTTAACCCTTTACTGACTGTCCTCTGTCTCACCACTCTCATCCGCCTCGCCGGTCGCAGTGCCTGGTTGGCTAAATCCGATATTGCAAACGCTTAGGGCTGTCCCACTCGACCCACACTTTTTTGGGGGTTCCTTTGGCGTTTCCAGGAAGGAGCGCTATTACTTCGCTGTTCGCCTCACCATATCCCATCATCGCTTCCTCCCTCATTCAGGGTCACGAACGGGCCGCCAAATGTATAACCGTACATTATGACAACCGACCACAGTAGACACCGTAAACAAAGGTCGTTCCTGCTCCCTCTCGTTCATGCCGTTCCTCAGGAAACTAACCCTAATTTCTGCAAAACATCATTCCATGCTCAAAGCGGCACATACAGCGCCCTCCATAATTACTGGCACCCCTGGTTAAGATGTGTTAAAAGCCTTAAAATAAATTCAATTTTTATTGCAGAAGCACACTCTCACACTGAAAATTGTAGAAAAATGTAATCTTCAACTCAAGTGAATTTTAAGGGAAAAAAAAATCCCTGACTAAGAAATAATTATTTTTCATAAAATCACCTGGTCCACAATTATTGGCACCCCTAACAATTCCTAGGAAATAAATGTAATTGAAGTATTTCTGTCATTTCTACAGTAGTTTACAAAGTTGATCAGAGTATCTAGGAACATTTAATTAGTAATTCATCACTTCCTGTTTCCCTGGGGTATAAATATGACGTGACACAGAGGCCATTTCTCTTATCCACTCTTCAACATGGGAAAGACAAAGGAACACACCATTCGAGTAAGGCAGGTGTGTGCCGACCTTCACAAGTCGGGCAATGGCTAAAAGAAAATAGCCACTCGCCTGCACCTGCCCATATCTACTGTCAGAGGAATCATTAAGAAGTTTAAAACAACTGGAACAATGGTAAACAAGCCTGGACGAGGACGCAAGGTTATTTTGCCACCACGCACAGTGAGGAGGATGGTAAGAGAAATAAAAAGTTCTCTAAAGCTCACTGTTAAAGAATTGCAACAAATGGTAGTATCTTGGGGTCACAAAGTCTCCAAAACAACCATCAGGCGCTGTCTACATGCCAACAAGCTGTTTGGGAGGCATGCACGGAAAAAACCTTTTCTCACTCACAATCATAAACGCAAACGTCTGGAGTTCGCTAAGCGGTACTGGGACTTCAACTGGGACCGTGTGCTTTGGTCAGATGAGACCAAGACAGAGCTTTTTGGCAACAAACACTCTAAGTGGGTCTGGTGAAACACAAAAGATGAGTATGCAGAAAAGCACCTCATGCCCACTGTGAAGTATGGGGGAGGATCGGTGATGCTGTGGGCCTGTTTCTCTTCCAGAGGCCCCGGGAACCTTGTTAGGGTGCATGGCATCACGAACGCTTTGAAATACCAGGACATTTTAAATCAAAATCTGGTGGCCTCTGCCCGAAAGCTGAAGATGGGTCGTCACTGGGTCTTTCAGCAAGATCATGGCCCTAAACATGTGGCCAAATCTACACAGAAATGGTTCACCAGACACAGAATCAAGCTCCTCCCATGGCCATCTCAGTCCCCAGACCTCAACCCCATTGAAAACCTGTGGAGTGACCTGAAGAGGAGAGTGCAGAGGAGAGGACCCAGGTCGCTGGATGATTTAGAGAGATTGTGCAAAGAGGAATGGTCGAAGATCCCTCTTTCTGTATTCTCCCATCTTGTGAAACATTATAGGAGAAGATTAGATGCTGTTTTGTTGGCAAAAAGGGGTTGTACAAAGTATTAACATCAGGGGTGCTAATAATTGTGGCACACATGATTTGATGTAAAAGAATTATTTCTTAATGTGGGATTTTTTTCCCACTGAATAAATGCACTTGAATTAAAGGTTGGATTTTCTTCTTTTTTTCATTGTGGTCCTATATTATTTAGAAAAAAACTGAATTTATTAGAAGCTAAAGAACACATCTTAACCAGGGGTGCCAATAATTATGGAGGGCGCTGTATTCCCCAACCGTAAAATGCCATCGCTGACGCCCCTCCTCGTTTCTCATGGCAGAGAATCAGATGCTTAGCACCACACTTGGACATTCACCCCACTCCAGTTCCTCCGTTTTCTGCGACCGTCGACCCGACACCACAACCCGAGCCATTCGCCGCTTTATCTCGAGATAACATTCTAAGCGGGTTCACTCCACACTTACTTTCCCCGTACCTCGCAGAACAGAAGCAATTCAAGAAATTCCATTCAGCCCTCTGACTGCCATTCCCGGTACTCAACGTTGTTTCCCTTATGAGCTTCATTTCGTACATTCACTCCATAAACCACGTTCGACCAACCCCAATACAAGTCTTCCTATGCGGCATCAACTTCTTTGACAAATTGGCCACTGGTTATCCGTGCTCGTCTATTTCCCACTCACGTGTAAACACTGCTGAAAGGTTTATGTAAACAAGAACCTCCCGCTCCGACCAAACGTTTACCCCTAACGGCAGACCAACTCTCTCACTGCATCCAGACGCTGCATTCAGGCTACCATTCTCCTTCCACGGATTCCGCTGTAGAAGCAGTGTTTCTATTGGCCTTCTTTGGTTTCTTTTTTTTGAGATGTGCCAAGTTCACTCCGCTCTCCGCTAATTATTATCCTTCTCATCACGCCAACCTAAACGACATCTCATTCTACTCCACCGACTGCCTCATGTTCAAGATAAAGAGTAGTAAACAGATCAGTTCGACATTTCTCAGCCCATATTCCTATTTCGCCTAGACTCTGCCCTCAGTCCGTTCAAGCCAATATCGAACTACGTCCCTCGAGATACAATAACCACGCTTCTCCCCTGGACCCGTTATTCACGATCGACACCAGGGCCGTAGCCACTGGTTCCTCTACCATTTCCGTCAAGTTTTAATTAGATCCAACATTCCACCCAAATACTCCTCTGGGCACTCTTTCTGCATCGGCGCCGCCACCACAGCATCCAAGCGAGGAGCGCTGGACCACCTGATTAAAATCCTCGGCCGCTGGACATCGAACTTGTATGCAAGCTATATTCGCAATAATGTTGACGACGTACGTAGAGCCCATCTCTTGTTGATACATTAACACTTTTTGCGGCTTGGGAGCCACACAAACTCCGACAAGCGATGCGAGCCCCACCCTGAGTCTCGCCACCCAGGGGGCGCCCAACATCCGCACAATTAACAGACTAAGTCCAACACCACACCTGCCCCGATCTCCTATCCACCCGATCTCCGATCCGCAATCCCAGCCAATACTCTCCTCTGCTTTGGGAGTGGTCCAGAATTCATTAGAGGGAGTTTCCGATAACGTAGGTTAATGAACAGGGCCACTCCCAATGCGCCTTCCTATTCGTCCTTCCGCCTATATATACCTCCTACATTCCCACAATCCCCGCTCATCTCGTTTCTACGTCCCTCCCACCCTTCCCCTCTCCAAGAAGGAAGCAAGAAACAGCCACTACCTGGGACCTCGGGGGCTTGGGAGCCACACGGACTCCGACAAGAGATGCGAGCCCCACCCTGAGTCTCTTCACCAGGGGGGCGCCCAACGTCCGCACAATCACAGACCAAGTCCAACACCACTCCCGCCCTCCTATCTCCTATCCGCCTGATCTCCTATCCGCAATCCCACCCAATACTCTCTTCTACTTTGGGAGTGGTCCAGAATTCATTAAACAGAATATTACGCTTCTTATGAAATGCTTTGAGTAAATTGTGGGTTTGTTGCTCTCTGAAGCTGGCTACAAATGTCGAATCTAGCTACTGAACTCGTGACATAACTTTCATGTGTGACGACTGTTCGTGTGAGATCCTCTATACGCAGAGCCGTCAATTTGGAGACCTACTTGTGTCTTTCCGCAGTGAAAGACGTCTGGGCTTGGAGAGTGGTAACAATTTGAATTTACCAGTTGTAATTAGCTTTCTCTTATGAGCTGCAATTTCAACTTTTGATCAGGAAAAGATGTTTTGACATCCTTTCTCCAACTCTTCCGGGCTTCGCTTCACAGCGGTGAATAAATCATTTAGACTTTCCATTATGACCTCCACCCATAGACTGTATAAAAAGATGGACGCAGCACCCGAGTCTGAAAAGTGAGGCCAATGCGGAAATGTCAAAAATTTGCCTTATATTTAATGGCCAGCAGATGGCAACGTCGGCAGTTGCAGAAAGAAGTTCAATGCTATTGAAGTCTATGAGAAAATGACCCTACTTTGCAACCTGATTTATTATTTCAATTATGATTTTCCACATCATTTTATGGTATCTATCGCAAGCTTCAAGTCTCGTTCGATATATCGTGATGTTCATTATTGTAAATTATGGTCCCAAGTAAACTAGAATATAGGATAAAGTCAGAATATGCTTTAGGGACGTGGCTATCCTCTGGTCCTCGTCCGATGTGGTCAGATCCAGAGCCGTGCTCCTCCCCGGATCTTCAATTCACACTCTCGTCCAATAGGAATCACATCCGGTTTCAAAATGACAAAATGGTGCTGTTCAAATGGCCAAAATCAAGGCTTTCTAAATGGTATGCTGAAACTAATGGGTGACATCACAGTTGCTTCGTCCATCTTTTTATACAGTCTATGCCTCCACCTCACCTTTTTCTTTTCAGAAGTCAAGATCAGACTCGGCTTCCCTCGCAGAGTGTGGTTATATTCAGCCACATAGTTATCGAGTGCCAAACACTCGTAACTGGCCCAGTTTGGCTTTCGCTTTTTCTGACTTCCATTGTCTGTGTCATTTGTAAACTCAGATGTGTCGTCAGCAAATGCACGTTCCAAACAAGTGATTATGCATCCTAATTTCAGTAGTAAAGCTATCTCCATGTTTAGAGAGCTCACCCGTTGTCAAGGGTCAAGCATTAAGAAATGTTTTACAATCAAAGAAACTTTTCAGAAAAGAATTCCGTAAAGAATTTTTATGAATGCATATTTAAGAATTTTTTTAACTAAAAATTAATTCTGTCCTTAAGTATAAATTCTTCACAGAATTCTTTGAATCTTTATGAATACGGGCCCAGGAACTTCAATATGCAGCACAAATATTCAACAATAGCTGAACAGGTAGGGGAGGGAGCACAGAGGGAAGTAGAGCACAAGACAACTAGAATTGCATTTCCTGAAGGAAATACCAGTGCATGCAAAGCAAAGTTGTAAAATCAGAAAATCAATTCACAGTTAATGATTTTTTTTTAGAAAAGCTAAAAAGTTGCACAGCCATCTAAGAGCCAACTTTGAGTAGGTATGCTTGAGTAGAAACAGTAAAGACCAGGGTAATTGTTACACCTAGGCTCTACTCACTTAGCAGAGAGAGAGAAAGAGAGGGACAGAGAGAGATAAGAGTGATGAATGCACTATTGAAGTTACCTCATAACACATGGAGGAACACCATGGGGAAAACAAATATCACAGTATATGGATAGTGGCAAACAAAAGTTGAAGCATGATTAACAGAGAGCAAAGTTTTAAAAAGTATTGTGACATAGATTAATTGAAAATACATTATCGCGTCAGAATATGGTACACTTGTAATTACAAGCGCTATCAATCAGTATTTACTTTGGTGAGGAACATGATTTTTAGTTACAGATACTCATGCTGTTGGTTAAAAACTTGCTTCAGTCTAGTTGCTCTGGGGCGCGTTTCCCAAAAGCGTAGTTGCTACGTAGTTCGTCCATTCACAGTCAGTGGGCCTAACCATGTAAGTTAGCATCTGTGATTTTGGGAAACACACCCCTGATTTTCTCATCTTAAGTCACACTAATAATGAATGACATCAAGTATAGGCTACAATAAGTTTATTAATGAACCAATATGTTTGCTGTGTGACATTGAGATTTTTGTGCAATAATTTCAGCAGCTTACCTATAAAATTGCATTGTATAAATAATTATGAGAAAATAAATTAGTTGTATGGTAATCGTGGTGAGTGCAGCACCACTACCTCTCTAATTGAACCCTGATCTCTGAATTGTAAATGTCTCAATGACAACCAAGGAAATTACTATGTAATTTCTCAAAATGTCCACTAGATGAATGTATACCATGACAAATATCATGAATATGTAATTAATATAATACATAATAGCACTAACAACGAGCTACTACTACTACTAGAAATGAAAAGTACATGAGGAAGACACAAAAACAAGGGCAGCTACGGAAGAGGAGAAGACGCTTTAAGCACAAGCAAATGAAGCCGAGTTTATTCTCCTGATTACAAAGATGGCTGTGTCTTATTTGTTCGATATCAAAATGACACATCAAGCTATTTTGTCCATTCTGTGAGCGTATGCATCTTAGTATTGATTGAAAGAATACAGACATTTCGCTAGCTGGATAGCTAACCTCGCTATGTATGCTGCATAATTAAATAAAATGTTTATTTGGATATTTGTGTAGCAAGCTACGTAACGTGGCCGCGATGGCCACGCAAGGAAAATTAGCAAGTAATTCGGTTAATTGTCTGATTATGCTGTCTAAATGAAACGAGTTAATTTGCTAGCTACTTAGCAAGCAAAATTTGTGTGTGGAATTAAAGATTATTGTGGAGATCTGCGTTTGTCCGCTACTTTAACTGAACATTTGGGTGCAGCTTCCAAATCATTCACCACGTCAATCGCATGCTTCCAGTTCGGTAAACCTCCCTTTCATTTTGTTGCCTGATTTCCCAATTGTCCATAATGCTCATGGATAATTTAATGCGTGAATTAAATTTTAAAAAGCCCCGGAATGCAGCAACTTAATTACTTTTTTCTCCCCCCACATATCAACCGGTAAATCCGAGGCCTTAGCAACATTGGCAAAGGTGACGATCTGTATTAGCGAAATTGCCAGACTATCAGCCACCATAAAGCCGCTTTCACACTGGACGAGAAACGAATTTTTCGCACTACAGGTTACATTCAAAGTCAATGTAAAGACGCGAATACACGCGAATTCGTGTCGCGTCCGGTGTGAAAGCAGCTTAACTCTTTAGCTACCACCATTTGTAAACGATGGATAATTACTACACTTTTTAGCCAGCTCAGTGTTCATGCAACTAATACATCTGACGGAGACTGTAGCCTAGCAGCCAACTCTGATTTAAGTCACTCCACAAAAAATTGCGGAGGTCTGAAATCACTTTCTCTTCGCTAGCGCAGATGTACGTCCGTCTTGATCGGACCATTTTAACTAATGCGTACCCAATAATTATAATATTCAGGTATTAGTGCAAGGAATGAGCTCGTTTATGGTAGAAATCCCAACATTTGAACTAGCAGAAATGGGCCTGGATAGGCTCTTTTCACTGTCTGTAAGAAACATATTTCATTGGAACTGACTGTCACCCAGTCTAATGGGAGAGCCGCGTTTTCTCTGCATTCACTTCAACTCCGAGAAACGGGGCCCGTTTGAACTGCTACGGTTGAAACATAGGTGAGGCCAGAGCCACCTCTGCTGACGAGTAGCATCCAGCTGCAGCCCTGGACGTGACACAAGCCCCTGGCGCAACGGAAGAGAAATAATGGCTATTCACCGTTTTAATGCTGCATTCGATAACGCGTCCCACGATCCGTGTTCTCAAGACATGACTGGTGAATTCCGTTCTTTTGAGCTCACGACCTCACTTCCTCGTCCCTTCGACTTTAATTCACGACACGACTCGTGTTTACGAGTGTTACCGAATGCAGCATTATTCACTTAGCTAGCTCGCTAGCTAGGCTAGCAAACTAGCTATTTCGCTAGCCTTGCTAGTGATATTTACGCTATCAAACCACCTAGCTAGCCAGCTTGTGAGCTAATTGCATCTTGTGCACATAGCTAAACCGATAGAAACAGTAAATGGTTAGTTTACCATCACTTACTGTTCTTCAGCAGGCTAGCTAGCATGACTATTCAATAAATATCACTTGCTAGGCTAGCGAAACAGCTAGCTAGCTAGCTAGGTCGCTAGCCTTGCTAAAGAGCTAGCTAAGTGAATAAAAATAGTGAATAGCCATTATTTCACTTCCGTCAAGCCAGGGGCTTGTTTCACGTTAGGGGCTTCTGCTCCGGGGCTGCAGCTGGATAGTATTGCTGCTGACAGTTAAGTTGCCACGGTTACGGTTTTAAAAATTAACGACTGACTCACTTAACGGCTGAATCACGTAGGTCATTCGAAAATGATTTTCCTCTTGAGCCACCCACTATAAAATGCGAGATTTCTCGAAAGTCGTAGGTTGTATCACTTAAATAACGCCACAGGAGGCACGCTGAGGCTTTGCTGAAAATTTCAATATAAATTTTGTGTCATTTAAGTCGAAAAAATGTAGCATTAGAGCAGTTTGAAAAAACTGTCCCGAACTGGTTTCTGGGGAAAGTCAGGCTGTCATTTTATATGGGGTTAGATGAGAGATCTGTCTGGATTTGCTGTTGGTTTGAGGCTCAGACGGCAAAAAGTGTAGGTCCAATTCAGACCACTGATACATGAGAGGAACAAGCACAAGTTCATCTACATTTTGATGTGAATATTATGTAGGTAGTCTAAAATTTGTGGGAGAAACGGCAAATCAAAGACAGAAATTTTAGGTGATTTTCAAACTCCCCTCCACTATAATGATCAGGTCACACACTCAAAGTCTCAAGATTCCGTGCCATAGAAACCCATTGTAAAGTTTAAGATATTTAATTTTAAAAATATTTAAAAAGTAAAAATCATAGAAAAATGAAAATAACATAGCATCAGTGTGCTTTCCAAAACCTACGCAACGGTGTTTGAATGAAGTCTCTAAGTTAAACGGTTGAGGCTGAATTAATCGCAATAGCTTGGTTGGAAGAAAGGAAAACTATAATAATAATTGAGGAAGAATTAAAGAATAGTGCAGTGCATTGCTTTGAACTGAAATAAAAAAGAAGACCAGAATATAATAATATTTTCATAATAATAATAAGAAGAAGAAATCTAGGAAGAACAGTACAGTGCATTGCTTTGCATGCACTGTAATAACTGAATGATGGAAACCAATGAGAGCAACAGAAGGAAAAACCAGACAAACCAGCTGGATTGAAAGCAATAGAACAGCTCAGGACACGCTGGATTGTTACACTCGCAGCACTGACTTGCCTTCCAATTGAATTTTGTCTCTTCCCCAATTTCAGTTCTTATGTACTACTGAACATCCACTTTTCATGGAGGACCAGTTCTGATATAAATGTTATGAAAAGGCAAAATTACCACATATCCTGATGATTATGTCTGCATGCTGGTTTCTCTGTCCAGTTGTGTTGATCAGTGTTTCAGGCTCTTGGAGTTACGGCACATCCTGCTCTACAAAGCTGCCTACCGGCCGATGCCCAGCATTCAATTAACACCACTGGGAAAAGGAGATATTCAAACAAATTCCAGTCTTTATTGGTGATGCATGTCAATTTTGGCCAGCCAGAAATGTATTTCCGATGTATGTAAAATACGTGGTAAATATTGCTGCACTTTTCAAACATATGCAAATAGAACTCAAAACTAACAAAAATAAAATACAGATGCATTTGAAATGTATTGTAAAATACATTCAAAATGGAAGTTTGGCATACAATTTAGCGATAAATGCATTGACTACACCATTTGTAATATAGTGATTATATATTCACAGTACATGAAACATTTTTTATATTTTTGATTAGCACCCAAAATATGAATTATAGCGTATTTGATGCGGGGTTCCTCTGCTGCTCAGATAATCAGCCCAAATTTATGTGAAGTCACATGGTTTCTGGGAAAAGGAGTGGCAAGTGTAAACAGAATTGAACAGAGCAAAGTAAGAGAAAACATTTAAACTATTGGAGTAAAAACATACCTGTGAAACTTCTGGCTCATAAAAGTATTAATGTAAATTCATCAACAGGCAATGCAAGAATGCTGATGCTTGCTATAGACAATGGGCGCTATTTTCCTGTTATCACAAACAGAAATGCACGTGGCAGTAACGTTATGCATGGTTTTGTCCATTTCGGAGCAGAATTTTTATGACCTTTGAACTTTTTGGTAGATGGGTGCCCAAATGCAAAAACACTTGAGACACAAAGGATTGGCCTGCGCAGAGGAGGGTGTGTCATGCATGAAGATGGCGCTGTGCTATTTTTGTGTCCATGTACTTGCTTGGTTTGGCTCAGCCAAAACACCTTTAAATGCCATCACTGTTTCTCTACTGTGGTCTTTTAAAACCAGTGAGTGTCATTTCATATACGGTTTAAATGGCCCACGTCTCAACCCTCATGTGAATCCCATTGTGTCTCTTCGTAATGCAGCAGGTTGTGTGTCTGTTAAGTGTACAGAATGTGCGCTATGATTTATGTCCTGTGTGTCTCTTCCCCTCTGCTGAATCTTTTTATGTGGTTTTGCGCTTAACGACGGCATAACAAGTATTTACGCCCTTTTGTTCATGTGCAAGTTTCCGCATTGTAAACTCACTTTCATGCAAGTCATCCCAGTCAATGCTTAGTTATGCTCTTTTGTTTTTGTTTAATGCAACGTGGAGTTCTGCATGTATGTTAGTGAACCAGACCACGCCTACAAACGTCATTCCATTCATCTACCTCCTAACCAACCAGCCAATTTATACCACCTTCATTCTAAAGTCCTCGTCTGACTCGTTCGACGTCCCTTCCTCCCATTCCCTTCTTTTCATGTCTAACCCTATCACTCTACATGAACTCCAGGGGACTTGAAGAGCCTTTATAACTCCAAGAAGAGACGTGACCCCCACCCTGAGTCTCGTTGTCCAGGGCTTCCGGCTATCCTATTCTGTTCTCCACCTACTCCACTCTCTTCTGTCCATCATCAGTACGAATTTACATGCTAATATAATTTTGAAAAATCATCAACTACTATTTTAGGTGTGGTCTGGAATTTTAAAGATTATTTTTTTGGGAATTTTTCCTTTATTTGACAGTTGTACAGTGTAGAGAGACAGGAAGGTTGGGGAGAAGAGTGGGGGAAGACATGCAGCAAATGACCTGAGCTGGAATCGAACCCAGGTCGCTGCAGTAGGGACACAGCCTTTATGGTACGCGCGCTTAGACCGATGAGCCACCGGGGCGCCCCGGTCTGGAATTTATTAATAGTATTTTAGAGACAGCCTTATCCGTAGGAAGTCATTGTAATCATTTAGAATGATTAGAATCAATTTGCACAAGCTTCCAGCACTAATCAGGGTCCAGGACTGTGACGGAGTTCAAGTTAACTCACGTCTGTGCCTTTTTATCTTCTCAAGTCATCAAGAACAAGCTTCCAATCTTAATCAGGGTCCAAGACTGGGACCGCGTTCTTGCTAACCCATCCAGTTTGCTTTCCTTGTCCCGTTCATTAGGAGCTAGCTTCCAGTCCTGAATTAGAGCCAGGGTTGGTACCTCGCTCCCCTCAAGCAGCCTCTCCATCCTCTGAAGCAGTTCA
This sequence comes from Gymnothorax javanicus, assembly GCA_029692085.1. Classification (NCBI taxonomy): domain Eukaryota; kingdom Metazoa; phylum Chordata; class Actinopteri; order Anguilliformes; family Muraenidae; genus Gymnothorax; species Gymnothorax javanicus. Next base: position 6,337,131 of record CM056208.1, on the reverse strand, counting down.
GTGCTGACGGAGCCTGTGTAATATCTGGCAGCATCCCGGAAGCCTGGCCGGAAATTGCAGCTCAAGCTTAGCTTAGCACAACAGTGCTGAACTGTCTATCCTCCTCGGGGTTCTTTCCCTGCTGTCATTTCTTGGTGTTTCGCCCCCAATCTCTACCGTATTGCTGTCAATAACCTACCAGTTGGACTGTGCTTCTGACTCCACAATTGATTCCTGGTCTGGATAATAACAACATACAGTAATTATGTTGGTTTGTCCAATTACTTCCGAGCCTCTGAAAGTGGAGGACTAAATGTACAACCCCAATTCCAAAATAGTTGGGGCAAAGTGTAAATTGTGAATAAAATCGAAATGCAATGACTTTCAAATCACACCAGCCAGTATTTTATTCACAATAGAACACAACAAATGTTGAAACTGAGAAATTTTACAATTTTATCCACAAAATGAGCTCATTTCAAATTTGATGGCTTCTACAGGTCTCAAAAAAGTTGGGACAGGGGCCTGTTTACCATGGTGTAGCATCCCCTCTTCTTTTTAACACAGAGTGGAGGGGTCTGGGCATTGAGGAGACAAGTCTCTTGAGTTTAGCCAGTGAAATTTGATCCCACGTTTGTTTATTACAGGCTTCCAGCTGCTGGAGAGTTTTGAGTCTCCTTTGACAGACTTTTTGTTTAATTATGCGCCAAATGTTCTCAACTGGTGAAAGATCAGGAGTGCAGGCAGGCCAGTTCAGCACACGGACTCTTCTACTGCGAAGCCATGCTGTTATAATAGCTGCAGTATGTGGTTTTGCATTGTCCTGCTGAAATACTCAAGGCCTTCCCTGGAATAGATGTCGTCTGGAGGGGAGCGTATGTTGCTCTAAAACCTTTAAATACCTTTCAGCATTCATGGTGCTTTTTAAAACATGCAAGTGTCCCACACCATATGCACTAATGCATCCCCATACCATCAGAGATGCTGGCTTTTGAACTGAACGCTGATAACAGGAGGGGTGGTCTTTCCCCTCTTTAGCCCGGAGGACACAACGCCCATGTTTTCCAACAAGAATGTCAAATTTGGACTTGTCTGACCGCAGGACACTTTGCCACTCTGCTACAGTCCATTTTAAAATGAGCCTTGGCCCACAGAACACAGCAGCGCTTCTGGATCATGCTCAACAATGGCTTCCTTTTTGCATGATAGAGTTTTAGGTGGCATCTGTGGATGGAACAGCAGACTGTGTTTACAGACAGTGGTTTCTTGAAGTATTCCTGGGCCCATTTAGTAATGTCAATGACAGAATCATGCCAGTGAGTGATGCAGTGTCGTCTGACGGCCCGAAGATCACGGGCATCCAGTAAAGGTCTTCGGCCTTGTCCCTTACGCACAGAGATTTTTCCAGTTTCTCTGAATCTTTTGATGATGTTATGCACTGTCGATGATGAGCCTTTGCAATTTGTCGTTGAGGAACATTGTTCCTGAAGTATTCTACAATTTTTTTTACGCAAGCCTTCACAGGTTGGAGAGCCTCTGGTCATCTTTACTTCTGAGAGACTCAGCCTCTCTAAGACATCCCTTTTATAGCCAATCATGTTACACACCTGATGCCAGTTAACTTAATTACTTGCTAAATGTTTTTTCAGCTGATTCTCTTATATATTAATTGCTTTTTCAGCCTTTTTTTTGCCTGTGTCCCAACATTTTTGAGACCTGTTGCAGCCAGAAAATTTGAAATAAGCTCATTTTTTGGATGAAAATGTAAAATGTCTCAGTTTCAACATTTGAAATGTTTTCAATGTTCTATTGTAAATAACATATTGGCTCATGTAATCTGAAAGTCATTGCATTTTGATTTTATTCACAATTTACGCTTCGTCCAAACTATTTCGCAATTGAGGTTATAAAACTGGCTGAAATTCCTGAATGGTTAATGCAGTTCTTTTGTGAGACTCCTAGAATTAAAGCCAAAAATCTTCAATTGTATTTTGATTCATTCATTTCAAATCCATTGTGGTTGTCCTCAGAGCCAAAATTATGAAAATTATGTCACTGACTAAATAGTTATGGTAAATATTGCTGCATTTTTCAAATGCATTAGCAGCACTAAAAACCAAAAAAGCAAAACAAAACAAAAATGCAAATTTATTTGAAATGTATTGTGAATGAATGAATTTGCATTAAATTCTGAAATACTGTATGGCACGCCATTTAGAGATTGTTGTGATAAATGCATTACATACGCAATACAAAATATATTACATATGCATTCACAGTAGATGAAACAATTTTTATATGTTTGAGATAAATAAAAAATATGAATTACTATGTATTTGAAACAGGGTTGTTCTGCTGAAGTCACATGGTTTCTGGGAAAAGGAGCTGCAAGTATAACTGGTTTGAGCAGTGTAGACCAAAATAGGTCATTTAAAGCTGTGTGGGTAGAAACACACAAATGAAACTTCTGGCTGATGAAGGTATGAATGTAAATTGAATACCCCAGTGCTAAAAGAACTTAAGTGACAAAATGTCCATTTTGAGAAAATCGAGGCAGTGGACTTAAGTAACTGTAAAAGACTTTTTACCATCCTTTCCTAACGGTATTTGATAATGTAAATATTTTTACCAATAGGCTTTTCAGTTCATCAACAGGTAATGCAAGAGTGTAGATGCTTGTTATAGACAATATTTTGACCATATTTATTTTATTACAGTACCCTAGAAACATTAAGTTCTTCGAATTGAGTTGTCTTCGTTGACAGACATCCCACTCTGGGTTCATATTCTGTGGATCATCATCAAGTCATTTAATTTCAGGTTACATAAGATTCAGGTAAAACCTGGTTTAGCCTGACGATGTGGGTCAGCTCAATCAGTGAAAAGGAGAAAATCATGGCCTTTGTCTTCATTGGGATGAAGGCGAATTCACGGATGGTGGAGTTCATGACTCATAGCCTCTGACAGAAAATTGATAATATCAGAAATTTCAGGGTGAAATTGTGTTAAACCTGCTCAGATTTTCCTGCAACCTTGAATAAATACATAAGTAAAGTGTTCTTGAACCTGTGATGTATTGTGATTGTGTCATGAAGTTCAGAGAAGGAAAAAATTGCAGATCACAAAAAAAAAGCCCTTAAGCATCTTAATGAAGATTTTTGGCCACAACTGGCTCAAACAGAGACTTAAAACAGAAGAGGGCTTGGGCCGATGGAAAGTATGGGGCGATCTGGGTCAGGTGATCAGCAAAAAGGATTAGATGGGGTAATGGTAAGCCGTGGACAAGAGACAGGTCTGAGGTCTGCTCTGTGAAAGCAGTCAAAGGGCACAGGGCATGCAGGGCAGTGTCCCGTTTGGTACAGTGAGTATGGAGGGACTGGCAAATTCACCTAATTAGAGCTGAGAGGAAGCAGGAGATACCCTAATAAAGAGGTAACTTGAATAAAGGTAATCCAAAAACAGAAAGTAAGGAGCTCTTAAACAGGACAGTCAAGGAAGAATATGTGGAGAAACAATGCAGCAGGGAAATGAACGTCGATGAGGAACTTAAATGAGTAGCATAAACATTCACCAATAGCTGAACAGGTAGGGGAGGGAGCAGGGAGGGAAGGAGAGCACAAGACAATAACTGAATGATGGAAACCAATGAGAGCAACAGAAGGAAAAACCAGACAAACCAGCTGGATTGAAAACAATAAAACACTTCAGGACACGCTGGATTGTTACACTCGCAGCACTGACTGGCCTTCCAATTGAATTTTGTCTCTTCCCCAGTTTCAGTTCTTATGTCCTGCTGACCATCCACTTTTCATGGAGGACCAGTTCTGATATAAATGTTTTGAAAAGGCAGAATTACCACATATCCTGATGATTATGTCTGCCTGCTGGTTTATCTGTCCAGTTGTGTTGATCAGTGTTTCAGGCTCTCGGAGTTACGGCACATCCTGCTCTACAAAGCTGCCTACCGGCCGATGCCCAGCATTCAGTTGAAACCACTGGGAAAAGGATAGATTCAAACAAATTCCAGTCTTTATTGGTGATGCATGTCAATATTGGCCAGCCAGAAATGTATTTCCGATGTATGTAAAATACATGGTAAATATTGCTGCATGCAAACATATGAAAATAGAACTCAAAACTAACAAAAAAAATGCAAATGCATTTGAAATGTATTGTGAAATACAACCCCATTTCCAAAATAGTTGGGACAAAGTGTAAATTGTGAATAAAATCAAAACGCAATGACTTTCAAATCACACCAGCCAGTATTTTATTCACAATAGAACAGAGCTTACATAGCAAATGTTGAAACTGAGAAATTTTACAATTTTATCCACAAAATGAGCTCGTTTCACATTTGATAGCTGCTACAGGTCTCAAAAAAGTTGGGACAGGGGCCTGTTTACCATGGTGTAGCATCCCCTCTTCTTTTTAAAGGGGACCTATTTTGCTATTTTTCCAAGTTTATATTTTGGTCTTTGACTCCCCAAGAGTACTCCTGATCGCGCAAAGTAAAAAAAGGGTATTTATTTCGCTCATACTGCCATCCTGAAAAAACTGCATTTGTAGTACATTGTAGTCTCTGCCTGAAACGCCTCACTGGGGTGGCTCTTCCGCTATGGCCCCCACTCCCCGTGTACCCACTTTACTTCTGACGGGCCAGCTCTGTGGAGGGCAGAGTTGTGCGGGACGAGGCTGCAGAACGCAGTTTTCCGTGTCCGGCTGCCCAGAGTGAAACCTGAGACACGTCTACAATCTGATAAGGAAGCGGCGGGCAAATTCCGCAATCTAACGTTATACTTGAATATAGATCTAATGACATGATCTTGTTCTAACAAACGCAGCGGCGAAAGTGGAGGACGCAGTGCGAATATCTGTCAGCGCAAGCTCAAATTTGCTATCGGCTACAGTTTGCTACGGCAACAGTTGGTGAGTACCGCGGTTTTTCTACTCCTAGCTAGGATGCAGGGGAAGCTAGAATCCACCCCATGTAGACACATTTGTAGAACGGGTCGACATGCCCAAGTGTAGACCGGAAACCGTAGAAATCCGGTGGGTCTGAGTTTAGAAGGAAACATGGACAGTGAGGAGCAGCTAAAAGTGGATTAGTGTGTATTAGGACCTGCTGGGTCGTGTGCATAGCTGTGGTGTGTTGTTAGCGTGGAGCAACGAACAGCTTCTGCGCTGGTATATGACGGAGGGGCGAAAGCTCCAAGCTAAACGGCCTTTTCGGAAATTGCCCGTGGTAATGTTTTACTTATTGCGTCGGAATGACCAGCTTTTCCTCGCGGAGAATGGGCGCGTTATGGATTGTGCGCGAGAGCAAGCTAGAGCTCCGGTTATGTCATGAGCATAATACAGGTTTTACAGACCGTAAGTTCCGTCTGCGTGAACCGTTGCTTTTGTGGAGCTAGCGAATCGATCACTTTTACAGGAAATAATTTAATATTCAGTCGCCGATTTAATATTCAATCGACAGCAATGCAGATAAATCGTTTGTGACACCATACACGTTATAGCCTGTGCTTTTCCCTATCGCTTTCACCGGTAGCATCAGAGAGCTTGCTCAGACATTGGGGATGTATCAGACTGACCCCGGTCATGGATAAGTAAAGCGATCGTTTCACAAGCACCCAAAAACTCACCCCAAGCTTTGCAAAACCTACGTCTGGTCTAACTGCAGCCCAACTTGGCAGACACATACTGCACCTCTCTGGTTAGCTTCAACTGTAGTGGCTACAATCAGGCAACGTTATGATGAAACTGTCACATTGATGCTTACCGAAGTAACACAAGCATACTGATCAGAATCGCTGCATATAAGTTAACCAGGAGTGTTTTTAATTAGCAGAGCAGGGGAACTAACATGCAGTAGCTGATAAGTGGTCATGACTTTGAATGTAATCTGTCGCGCGAAAAATTCGTTTCGCGTCCGGTGTGAAAGCGGCTTGACATGCCGGTATTCGCGTCTTTGCATTGACTTTGAATGTAATCTGTCGCGCGAAAAATTCGTTTCATGTCCGATGTGAAAGCAGCTTTATGGATAGTACGCGACAGCTAGAGAGAGCTCGGTTATGTTATGAACATAATACAGTCGAGCTCGGTTATGTTATGAACATAATACAGGTTTTGCAAACCGTACGTTCCGTTAGCGCGGACAAGTTGCTTATGTGGAGCTAGCGAACTGATCACTTCTACCGGAAAGAATTACCTATTTAATCTCCGCCTTTTTCGGCTTTTTATTAGCCACAACAATTTCTAAAGGGGGATGAAATTATGTCAAGGTAGTGCAGAGAAATCAGTTGGAAACTGATAGAGCTTCTGCGTTTCGCATTGCTTTCATGGTAGCTCCAGAGAGCTTGCTCAGACATTTGTGAAGCATCCGGCTGATCCCGGTCATGGATAAGTGAAGCGATCACTAACTGTAGAGGCTACAATCGGGCAACGTTATGAAACTGCCACATTGATGCTTACCGAAGTAACACAAGCATACCGATCAGAATTACTGCATATAAGTTAACCAGGAGCATTTTTAATTAGCACGGCACGCAAACTAACATGCAGTAGCTGGTAACCGAGCGGTCATAACCACAGAGACAAACCCTTGCAATACAGGTTTTACAGACAGCAAGTTCTGTTACTGTGAACAGTTGTACCAAGCATCCAAATTACAAACAAGTATTAAAAGTTAGCTTCAAATGAGGTTTATGTTCACACACCTTCTGTAGAATTTCCCCTGATATCACTCTTGCATATTTAGCACACAAACATTAGCAACAGTAACTTGGCTACGTTAGCCGCTGTGCTACAGCCACAATCAACTGGCTATCACGTCAGGTTGGCTTATGCAGTAAAAGCAACTTACAGCTTCTGCGTCTGTGAGTCATGGACAGTCGCAATCAATACAGGCTTTATCTTCAGATATTTTACCAAGCCTGCATTTGAGGCCAGTTGTTAGTACTAACTATCGCTAGCGGTCCTGCTAGCCACCCGTAACACGTTAGCTTCACTTACATTATTTGCTGTTATATCGTTACTTACAGCATGTGGCTCCGAGCGCTTGATCGATGCAACTGCTTCAGGTTTGAGAAGCAGCTGAAACGCTTATCCTGTGTCGAATTATCCTTTATTGATAAAGCTGTCTTTGGTGAAATGCTGAGCACAATCAGCTAACGTTCCTTTGTCCGTGGCTTTTTGCTGCCAGCAAACAAAAGCTACCCACTGATTTCTGGTGGCATCGTCTTTTGGAAGAAAAATCGTTGTTTTTCTTCGCGTCCAAAAGTAAACGGACAAGCAGCTTTGGGAGAGATACTGACAAAATTGCACCTCAAATGATCTGCGGTTCTTCTTTTGTATTTCCAAAAGTGAAGATGCTACTAAGGCATAGTATGATCTGCCGTTGTTAGTGCCTGCTAGAATAGTTTCCGGTGTGGGCAGGTCCAGCGCCATGATTGGCTCTGGCTAGGTCTGTACTAATTGGATGGCACAACCTGACGTCAGGTTTTACCCAGATCTCGTGAAGATCTCGGGAGGAGCTGTTCAGAGAGGAAATCACGCTCACGAAATCACGTTCTTGGATTACGGCAAAACCCCTGTATCTTATGTTTAGAAACTTTTCAGAGGTTGAGCATGGACAACCAACATTATAACATTACTAATATGTATTAAAAGAAGGATCAGCAAAATAGGTCCCCTTTAACACAGAGTGGAGGTGTCTGGGCATTGAGGAGACAAGTTTCTTGAGTTTAGCCATTGGAATTTGATCCCAATCTTGTTTAATACAGGCTTCCAGCTGCTGGAGAGTTTTGGGTCTCCTTTGATGGACAATTCGTTTAATTATGCGCCAAATGTTCTCAATCGGTGAAAGATCAGGACTGCAGGCAGGCCAGTTCAGCACACGGACTCTTCTACTACGAAGCCATGCTGTTGTAATAGCTGCAGTATGTGGTTTTGCATTGTCCTGCTGAAATACACAGGGCCTTCCCTGGAATAGATGTCGTCTGGAGGGGAGCATATGTTGTCCTAAAACCTTTATGTACCTTTCAGCATTCATGGTGCTTTTTAAAACATGCAAGTGTCCCACACCATATGCACTAATGCATCCCCATACCATCAGAGATGCTGGCTTTTGAACTGAACGCTGATAACAGGAGGGGTGGTCTTTCTCCTCTTTAGCCCGGCGGACACGACGCCTATGATTTGCAACAAGAATGTCAAATTTGGACTCATCTGACCACAGGACACTTTGCCACTTTGCTACAGTCCATTTTAAATGAGCCTTGGCCCACAGAGCTTCTAGATCATGCTCAACAATGGCTTCCTTTTTGCATGATAGAGTTTTAGGTGGCATCTGTGGATGGCATGGCGGACTGTGTTTACAAATATAGTGGTTTCTTGAAGTATTCCTGGGCCCATTTAGTAATGTCAATGACAGAATCATGCCGGTGAGTGATGCAGTGGCGTCTGAGGGCCCGAAGGTGACAGGCATTCAGTAAAGGTCTTCGGCCTTGTCCCTTACACACAGAGATTTTTCCAGTTTCTCTGAATCTTTTGATGATGTTATGCACTGTCGATGATGAGACCTTCAAAGCCTTTGCAATTTGACGTTGAGGAACATTGTTTATAAAGTATTCCACAATTTTTTTTACGCAAGCCTTCACAGGTTGGGGAGCCTCTGGCTATCTTTATTTCTGAGAGACTCAGCCTCTCTAAGAATCCCTTTTAAAGCCAATCATGTTACAGACCTTTTAAAATTCCTTGCCAAATGTTCATCAGTTATTCTCTTATTGCATTTTGTCCCATTTTTTTGATTTGCAGCCAGAAAATTTAAAATAAGCTCATTTTGTGGATAAAAATGTAAAATGTCTCAGTTTTAACCCAACTATTTCATATTGGCTCATGAATCTGGTCATTGCATTTTGATTTTATTCACAATTTACATCCCAACTATTTCAAAACATTCAAAATGTATTTGAGTTAAATTCTGAAATACTGTGAGTTTGGCATACAATTTAGAAATATTTTTGATAAATGCATTGAATATACCATACATAATATGGGAAATATACATTCACAGTACATTAAACATTTTTTATATTTTTGATAAGCGCCCAAAATATAAATTATAGCGTATTTGATGCAGGGTTCCTCTGCTGCTCAGGTAATCAGCCCAAATTTATGTGAAGTCACATGGTTTCTGGGAAAAAGAGTGGCAAGTGTAAACAGAATTGAATAGAGCAGAGTAAGAGAAAACATTTAAACTATGTGAGTAAAAACACACCTGTGAAACTTCTGGCTCATAAAAGTATTAATGTAAATTCATCAACAGGTAATGCAAGAATGTTGATGCTTGCTTTAGACAATGAGTGCTATTTTCCTGCCATCACAAACAGAAACGCACGTGGCAGAAAGGTTATGCACGGTTTCGTCCATCACTAACCAGAATTTTTATGGCCTTTGACCTTTTCGGAAGCTTGGTATCCAAAGGTGAATGCACTTGTGAATCAGAGGTTTGGCCTGCGCAGAAGAGAGTGTGTCGGTGCGTGAAGCTGGTGCTGTGCAATTTTCATGTACAAGAACTTGCTGTTTTAGATGCCGTTTCAATGGCTAACACATGTCACAACCCTCGTGTGAATCCCTTCTGTGTCTCTTCGCCATGCAGCAGATTTTGTGTCTGTGAAGCATATATGTGCTGTGATTAGTTTATGTCCAGTGTGTTTCTTCCTCTCAGCTGAATCTTTTTATGTGGTTGTGTGCTTAACGATGGCATAACGAGTATTTACGCCTTTTGTTGTCTCCCGTCACCTCTGGCAAAATGGAGACATAGGAATACACCCCATCCGTGCCTGCGTCCGTCCATCCGTCCGTCCGTCTGTCTGAAAAGTGGCGTTAACACGATAGCTCAAGAAGAAATTGGATTACAGACCCCATGTTCTGCATATAAGAAGATTAGATTATGAACCAGTTTCCTATTTAATATCAGTGACGTTGACCTATAACGAAAGTTGCGGAGGGTGTATGTGGTTGTCGCGTTTATTTACCCCGCCCGCGTGTATGAGGTTGTCGCGTTTATTATCTCCGCGCTTCCAGGAGATCTTGTAATACAGTTTGGTGTCTGTCCGTCCGTCTGTCCGTCCAAAACAGTAACTCCTCGTAGGCCGTTAGACCAATCAACCTGAAACTTTGATGTGTGAAAGGTAGTGACCCAGAGGGGTGCACAACGCGTTTAGAATTTAAATTCATTTCCTCTTCTGGCCAGCAGGGGCCTTTCTGTGAAAATTGAAAAATGGCCATAAGTTCCTTATGCATTTGAGCTAGGACGCTCAAATTTTTATGGGAGGTGCAAGGGATGACCCTTCATCACATGTCAGATGGGTTTTTGATTTGACCTCATTTTGACTGTTTTCTAGGCCGTTTTCTCGGTCAAATGGCATCAGGTGTGCCAATCGTTGAAAATGCTGGCACGTTTTGTTATTACTCAACATGGAAAGGCTGCAAATTGGTATGGATATGTATCTTGGTGATAGCAAACTGCATGCTAAAACTTGCCGTCCTGTGATTCATATTTTGGCCACTAGGGGGCTTTTTGCAAAAAAAAGAAAAATGGCCATATCTACCTTATGCATTGAGCTAGGATGCTCAAATTTTTATGGGAGGTGCATGGGATGACCCTTCATCACATATTAGACGGGTTTTTGATTTGATTTAATTTTGACCATTTATTAGGTCAAATGGCGTCAGGTGTGCCAATCGTTGAAAATGATGGCACGTTTTGTTATTACTCAACGTAGAAGGCTGCAGATTCGTAAGGATATGTATCTTGGTGATAGCAACCTCCATGCCAAAAATTGCCGACCTGTGATTCGTATTTTGGCCACTAGGGGGCTTTTTGTGAAAAAAGAAAAATGGCCATATCTCCCTTATGCATTGAGCTAGGACGCTTAGATTTTTATGGGAGGTGTACGGGATGACCCTTCATCACATATTGTATGTGTTTTGGATTTTACCAAATTTTAACTGTTTTCTAGGTCAAATGGCATCAGCTCTGCTGATTATCTAAAAAGTGTGGCACGTTTTGTTACTATTCAATGTAGATGGCTGCAAATTGGTATGGATATGTATCTTGGTGATAACTTGCAGAGCCATAATGCTCAGATTTGTCTGTATGGTGACTCTTCATCACATATCAAACCGGTTTGTGATTTGACCTACTTTTGAACTTTTTCTGGGTCAAGTACTTGTAAGGTGCATTCTGCCAATGGCAAGTGTCTTTAACTTTTGGCATCATTTTCAAAATTGTTGTGTTCATCTAACAAGGTGACATGAGCTTCTATTGTGATTAATGGCCGCGGTCCAATTCCTTATTTGGCAATCAAAATATTCTCTGATTATCTCCACGCTTCCAAAAAGCGAGGAGATCTTGTAATACAGTTCGGCGTCTGTCCGTCCGAAAGAGTAACTCCTCTTAGGCCGTTGGACCAATCAACTTGAAACTTTGGTGTGTGTAAGGTAGTGACCCAAAGGGGTGCACAACGCATTTTGAATTGAAATTAATTTCCTCTTTAGGCCACCGGGGGGCTTTTTGTGAGAATTGAAAAATGGCCATAAGTTCCTTATGCATTGCGCTAGGACGCTCAAATTTTTGTGGGAGGTGCATGGGATGACCCTTCATCATATATCAGACAGGTTTTTGATTTGACCTAATTTTGACCGTTTTCTAGGTCAAATGGCGTCAGGTCTGCCAATTGTTGGAAAGGATGGCACGTTTTATTATTACTCAACGTAGAAGGCTGCAAATTGCTATGGATATGTATCTTGGTGACAGCAACCTGCATGCCAAAAATTGCCATCCTGTAATTCATATTTTGGCCACTAAGTACTCTATCCAACTAAGGGAGCTTGTCAATATACTGAACGCATTCAAATTTGAACAGGCGTTCAAAAATGAACAAGTCTCTGTTCGTGTTCAGCTAAAAAACGAATGGCAGTGTGTTCAAAAATGAATGAGCATGCGTTCATTTTGCATTCAAAAATGAACAAGCATGCCTTCATTTTTGACTGGACGGCATCCAAAAATTAATGCAGCTACCCTCTCTCGTGTTACAAAATGAATCTGCTCTCCACTTCGCAAGATTTTCACCAACATGCTTAAATATTTCCTTCTTATGAAAAAAAATTCCCCATCTCCCATCCTGCAGAATTTAGAAGTATATAGTAAGGTACATGCCTATTAAACGACAGTTTTCACGTCGACTAAAAAAAAAAAAAATCCGACCAAATCTCCAGTTTCGAGATTATATCTTTACCGATCGTCAATTTTCCGCTATACGCTTACACTTTTCATCAAGTTCGATTAGATGCTTTAACACACTCCACACTCAAGACCAGACATAAACTGCGATTCAATGGTACCGGGTACGTTCAGTCAGCCAAAACATTCAAATGTTGCTGTGTGAATACTTTACTGGAATGAACATCGCTTCCGTGTGGTGTCAGTATGCCACTTTTTCCTTCTTATATAAAAAAGCATTTTAGAATTCCAAATCATGATGTGACCGCTAGGCAATTTGTATGCAAAAGATTGTAAATAAATTAAATTAAATTCATTAAAATTATAGTTTACGCACTGTATCACATCATCTGCGCGACAGCCCAAGTTTAATTCTACTATTCTGTGAGTATAAGAACGATAACTTATCCCGCTGATATCAAATAGCAAAATTATCCGCGATATTAATCCTTTGTTTTTAAACCTGTGAACGTGCAAGCCAAAAAGAAAAAATGCCACACTTTACAGCCCACTACATACACGATGAGTTCTGCAATGATATTCAGATTTTGTTCCATTGATTGTCGCAGATATTGTTGGCTACCATTTGTCATATTACATATTGTTCTAATTTATTGTACAGAATTTTTTTCAGATTGAAGTCACAACACATGAAACCGCCGCTCTGTGGGAGCTGCCGACGACAAGTCCAGATCTAGACAAGCAGATGAGCAAAGTAAAACCTATGCATGTGCACAGTATTATAAAATCAGCATGTCTGAATGTTAATACATATTTATCTCCCCCCCTTCCCCCTTTATGAATATAACCCTTATTATAAGGGTGTTATCAGTTCAATTAATGAATAAGCTTGATTGCAAGATAAACGACTAAGTAGCCTAGTCTTGTGATGCCATGGGGATTAGCTGGTTCAGGGATACGAGATCACGGAGTGAGACCTGAATTCATGCGACACGCTGGAATACCAGTGACAAGACTTTTGGATGATGTGTGCAATTAATACTTAATTTGTTCAGTCGACTAAGTTTAATATTTTTTTGTTTAGATAACCGGAATATGTTTTTCTTCAGAAAACAGGAGTAGGTCGCATATAATCCCATTCCTGAAGCGTCACCTAAATTGGCAAATGATCTTTAGCAGGCGGATTATACCCAGTATATATATTAAAAAAAAAAAAAAAAAAAAACTAGCCTAACAATGACAATGAGAACTATTTCACTTTAAGGAACTTAGAATTTAAAATAGGCCTGTACAAGCGTTTAAATAAACCATCATCCATATTCAGTCGTCGTTCACAAAAGAATATCCGTGCCCATAATCTAAAAGCTCACTTAACACATGAAATCGCAGAAATCAGCATAGTCCATACAAAAGATTAGATAGTTTCTTATAAAACAAAAGGAGTCAGCAGTGCCGGGAAAACCTGGGATCAAATTACCTCACTGAATGACTTTCTACCTTTTTTTATTTCAGAAAGATGCCTCGAAATTACAAACGAATAACAAAACATGGCAATGCCATTAGAGAATGACTCAAGAGGTTCCTTACAGTAGCTTCATGGGCTAATAGTAGTAAACCATCCCCCTTAACTTGCCTACTTAAGTGGGAAACACATCTCACTTAATAAGCAAATTCTCAGTGTAACAAAATGCCCCACAACCTGTAGCAAACTACCCCTCCTGTAACGAACTACCCCATATATGGGGTAGTTTGTTACAAGTGACGGGGGTCTATTTTCTCCTCACCAGCATCACGCATGCGCAGAATATAGGGGTTGCTGCAGATCAGCCATGTAGTCAAGTATACTTTCTATCTGTACAGTGCATCTTGGTAACAAAAACCTGATAATGTCAATTCTACAGCCGTTAAAAGAAAAAGTGTAACAACTAGACCCGGTCTCCCCTATAGCTGATTATTTTCAGTCATAATGGCAAATTTATTGTTCTCGACACCCTTAAAATCTTGCTACAAATCTTTATCGTTGGATGATATTTTTCCTTACATTATGTAACTTTAGCTGACGTGGAAAAAATCAGATAGGCATTCAGAAAAACACAACCACGAGACCACAAAGACGACGGCGGGCAAAGGGTAACATACATGCATGTTTCGCGTTTTCCAAATTCGGGTACCACGTCGCCTGTCAAATGTAGGCCTACAGTTCAGAAAAAGAAAAGAGTGACGACAATATTTTATATAACTGATGCATAAAACAGAGAGAAGACTCCAGCTGTAACACCGACAATTTCTATCTATAAAATCTATCTATAGTAAATGACGGAAAACAAGGAGATGGCGTTAACCACATAAACTGTCACATACATCGACAAAATCTGCAATAAAAAACTCAGAACAGTTGACTACAAACAGAAATTCTTGGATTACAAACATTTTATAATGAACGGAGTAAAGTTTTATATGAATGGCGTTCAGTATTTGATGAACGCATCAGGCTTTGGGCAGGCATCGGGAAATGAACGCATCAGAAAATTAGCAGAAGGATGTTCATTATCGAACGCAGTGACCAGGTTTGCAGCCTCGAACGCATCCAAAAATGAACGTGTTCACTGTTCATAATATTGACAAGCTCCCTAACCAACTATATCACATTGCTATAGTTCTGATCAATATCAGTGCTTTGTCACTGCAACAAGCAGATTATTATTTGTACAGCAGAATGCCAGTTCAGTGAATTGCCCTCAGACACATTACTACTACTCCCGTAACATTCGTTGCGGAGCGCAAAGATTTGCGATGGCGTGCCATGGACATGCATCTTGTTTATTTATATACTTGTGTGCGTGTGTCCGTTTGCGCTCTACAGGCAGTTGCGTTCATTTATTACTTGCCGAAATCAGAATTTCGGCAAGTATGTTGGTCAGTTCCATTAGTCTCTCCGTCTGCCTGCTTGATACAAACGCGATTTTTCTTAAACTCTTGGCTTAAACGAAATCTCCTTTGCAGCTTTTGAATCTCCTATGACCTTGTAAGAAGCCTATTGATTTTTGTAAAAATAACTTCAAGGTCAAGGTCAATGTGACACAAAATGTCAAAAACACATTTTGGTTGATAACTTTGTTTGTATTTGAGATTACAACTTGAATCCAACGCTATTTTGTTCACCATACATAGCTAATTTTAGCAGTTACGGGTCCCGAAGACGATCCTCCGGTCAAAGTACGTCAAAATGACGTCACAAAATGGCGAAAATGTAAAATTTTTGATTTTACTTATACTTAATCGTATAGCCCATTGTTCAAGTACCTCACACACCAAATTTGAGCTCAATCGGTCAAATGGTAATGACGTAATTGAAGTTTTTCTGACATCAAAATCACATTTGACAAAAATGACCATCATTTTCATTTTGCTATTGAACCATTTCCATTGTGTATAGACTAAATATTGTTAAACTGTTGACATCAGGGATATAACATAAGTCGCTGTAAGAAATTAGAAGTTGCTATCTTCAAGGTCAAGGTCAGGATCATGATCAAGGTGAAAATCATGATTTGACTAAAAACGTCAGTTCTATTATGATATCAATGCCAATTCAACGCCATTTTGTGCATCGTGGAAAGTGCTCTTAGCAGTATGCCATCAAATTTCACATTTGACATCATTACAAGAATGTCAAAATGACGTAAACTTTCCAGTTTTGATTTTGCTGAATTTTTCACTTTCATCGGATAGCCCATGGATCAAGTACCTCACACACTAAATTTGAGCGCGGTGACGTAACTGACGTTTTTCTGTCTGTTTGTTATTAAAATGCTTTTTTACCCTTTCAATATCGTTTATGTTCATGAAACTTCACCATGTAATATAGGAGGTTAGTTGCCAGACGCCTATGCTTTGTTTAGTCCCTAGGTCAAAGGTCAAGGTTAAGGTCACCAAAAACATTAAAACCACATTTTGGTTCATAAGTTTGCTACTATTACAGCTAGAGAATTGAAACCAACTCCATTCGGTTCATTCTGTTGCAGAGATCTGTGCATAATTTCGGCAAGTCGTCATTCTATGAATGACCTTTCATTTATTTATTTTTGTGTGTGTGTCTGTTTGCACTCTACAGGCCACAATTCTGGACGGATTGTATTCAAATTTGGTAGGGACAATCCTTTGGCGGAAGGGAAGAAATGATTAGTTTTTGGTGAAGATCCGGAGTAAATCCTGGATTCTAGATTAGTTTGAAGATTTTGTTAACACTGGGAGATAAGACAGACTTCCCACAGCTTAGAACTTGAAATTGGTTGGAGATAGACATGTAGTTACCATTAATCACAAATAGGAAGTTGGGTATAGAGATTCTTTTACCACCAAACGTTATAACCTTCAGCGACCTTGAAAGGTCTAACTCAAGGTCACCCATTTCTCAGGCTGCTCTAGGGACCAAACGGTGGGAGATAGAGACATGGTTACTATTAACCAGTACTTGGAAGTCATATATGAGAATCTAAAGGCACCATCACCTTGACCTTCAAGTGACCTTGAAAGGTCAAACTCAGCATCACCACTTTTCCGAGTGCTCTAGCAGCCAAACGGTGCAAGATAGACCCATAGTTACTATTGAAGACTAACAGGAAATCATATATGGGTAATGTAATGGCACTCTCACCTTGACCTTCAAATGACCTTGAAAGGTCAAAATGGCCGACCTTCATATCTTGAGGCTCTGTAACTGGGAAACCGCCTCAGATAGGCCCTATGTTATGCTCAATCACAAATAGGAAACCATACATGGGGAGACTCATTGCACCATGACATTGACCTACGACCTTCAGCGACCTTGAAAGGTCAAACTCAAGGTCACCCCTTTCTCAAGCTGCTCTAGGGGCTAAATGGTGGGAGATACAGACATGGTTACTATTAACCAGTAATAGGAAGTCATATGTGGGAATCTAATGGCACCATGACCTTCACCTTCAAGTCACCCTGAAAGGTCAAAATGGCCGACCATCATATTTTGACGCTCTGCAACTGGGAACCCGGCAGAGATAGGCCCTATGTTGTGCTCAATCACAAATGGGCGACCATATATGGGGAGACCAATTGCACCATGACATTGACCTTCACGTGGCGTTGAGGGCACAGGCGGGGTGACGTGGCCTTCTGGACACACCCTCTAGTTTGACCTTGCAATTAGCAGGTCAAATATTGGTACTTCACCTATTTTTTTCAAACTTGATTTACAAGCTTTGTTCACTGTGCTCATTCTCTTTAACCTGATGGTGTAATTTTATGGATCCAGTTCCTTGCCTTGTGTGTCCCTCCGTCAGTCCTTCCATCCGTCCGAAAACCTGGTGGTAACACGATAACTCAAGAAGAAAATGGATTACAGACCCCATGGTCTGCATTGTAAAAAGATTAGATTATGAACCAGTTTCCTATTTAATATCAGTGACCTTGACCTAATATTTGACTTTGCAATTAGCAGGTCAAATATTGGTTTTTCACCTTTTTTTTCAAACTTGATTTACAAGCTCAAAATAGTTCACTGCTGTGTTTTGCGGCATTCTCTTTGACCTGATAGTCTAATTTTATGGATTCAGTTCCTTGCCATCTTTTACAAAATATCCACTTTCACATTGAGCAGAATTGATTTAAGGTCACAGGGTTATATTTATTTTGGTCACATATTGGGCCTTTTCTTGTTTCTAGATTGTTTCTGGATTGTAAACTTGCTTTCATGCACGTCACCCTAGTCAATGCTTAGTTTTAAAACTCTCGTCTTTGTTTAATGCAACTAGTACTTCAGTGACAGCCTTTTCCTTAGGAAGTCATTGTAATCATTTAGAATGATTCGAATCAATTTGCACAAGCTTCCAGCACTAATCAGGGTCCAGGACTGGGACGAGTTCCCCTCAAGCAGCCTCTCCATCCTCTGAAGCACTGTGGTGCTGGCGGAACCTGTGTACCACCGGGCAGCATCACGGAAGCCTGACCGGCAATTGCAGCTCAAGCTTAGCCTATTACAACTGTGCTGAACTGTCTATCCTCCTCAGGGTTCTGTCCCTGCTATCCTATCTTGTTTCTGCCAGATTCTTTACATATTGCATCAATAAACCACCAGTTGGATTGTGCTTCTAGTCAATTCTTGATTCCTGGTCCAACTGTAACAACATACAGTATTTCTATTCAACATGCATTGCCTGGTTAACTGACCTGTATCTATGATCGGTAGGGATTCCCTGGGTGCTTGAGGTCTCAGGCACCCATGGAAGTTCATGGAGAAAGCCAAACATTCCCTTAATTTAATCTGATTGTTTATGCTACCACACACAACACAACCAATTCAAAGCATTTAATGGCTGGAAATTTGCTTATCAGCGGGTTTTCCAAGCAAATAAAACAAACTGTGAAAATGGATGAATTTGTCCTTTGAAAATATACTGAGACACGGTGAAAATGCAACACCCATATTTAATAACCAAGAAGAAGAAACAACCAAGGTTTTTCAATTCAATTTTAATACGAATAGAAAAATAATTTAATTGTCCATAACACTGTAAAGTTTCATCACATTATCTCATCAAGTGTTTCCGATATGCCATTGTGAGTGCACAGACCCTCCACAAACTGTCAGTAGCAAGTGTGTCCTCCCCGTGCTTGCACACATGTGCGTAAACAGCGAGGCATTGATTCACATTAACGTTGCACAGTTGCTTGGGGTATGTTCCTCCACTCCTCCTGTAGTGCTGCTGTCAACTCGGCGAGAATGAATAGTTGACGTTGACGCCGGTGTACACAACGGCCCAGCTCATCCCACGTGTTCTATGGGGTTAAGATCGGGTTAAATGGATGGCCACGGGAGAACATCGATCCCTGCTCATTGGAGTTAGTCTCTGGTGAGGCGTGGAGTATGGGGACGGGCGTTGTCATGTTGGAACGTGAACGGTAATCATTGTTGTCCATGGTTGCTCAGTAGTGGTTGGAGAACTGGGCCTGTATTCACAAAGCATCTTAGCGCTAAAAGTAGGTCCTGACTGCCGGATTTAGGAGAAACTCCTAAAAAAAATGGGCATGTCAGTTGTAAATTTAGGACTCCTAATTATTTTTACTAAGTGTTATTCACAAAGCATTTTAGGCCTAAAAGTAGCTCCTATGTCTGGGAGAGCTTAAAAGTAGTCAAGAGGACTCCTAACTCGCTAAAACCTATTTACAAAGAATCGGAAAATGGCTGCCGCTGTTGAAAGACGGAATGACTTGGAAATTCTGAATGATGCACAGTTGTTAAATAGTTATCGGATCGACCGTGAAGGGATTTTATTTGTTGTTGACTTGGTGAGGGAGAGAATTATGTCTCCAACCATGAGAAACAACCCAATAAGCCCCGAAATAAAATGTTTGACAACACTTCGTTACTTGGCCACCGGAAAAATGCATCTATGCAACGTGGACAATTTAGGGATTTCACAATCATCTGTCAGTTGCTCAATTCAACAAACAATCAATGCGCTCTGTGAACCCCTTATCATCCGACAGTTTATCCGGTTTCCAATGGACATTCGCTTACAACACAGAATCAAACTTGAATTCATGCACATCTCAGGTATGCCCGGTATCATCGGTGCTATTGACGGGGCCCATATTCAAATTATTTCTCCGACCCAAGATGAAGAGGTATTTGTAAATGGAAAAAAAGTTCATTCCATCAACACCCAGGTAGTATTTGATGCCGAATACAATATTTTGGACATTGTAGCGAAATGGCCAGGATCCACGCATTTTAATGGAAAAGCAGCTTATGCCAATTATTTGACAGGCATTATGTGCCTGCGGGATGCCACTTGCTCGGGGACAGTGGCTTTGGTGCTGTACCTCCTCCTGCTATGCATGAATTATTTTATTTGGCTATTGAGCGAGGGTTACATTTAATAGATCATCATAATAATACCAGACTATGTCATATTTTGTATGCATATTTAAATCGTAGGCTATAAATTACAAACCAAGCTTAGTATGCTTTCCTGTTTGAACGATAGCCCATTTATAGGCTGCAATCTCGGACCTCCCCTGCGATTGCAGCCCATACCACCGCTTCTCGCAGTCGTCTGCCGTCCGAGACACCGAGGGGAATGCAGCATTGATCTGTAGGCTGATATTATCCCACGCATCCCGCTTGGATTTGCTGTCCACCCCCGAGCCAAATTTCCCTTTGATTACATGCTTTCACTCCAGCACTAACTGGGCCAGCAGCAGTAACTGGTCGTGGCTCCAGTTGGGCTTTTGCGTCCTTTTTAACTTCATCCATGACAGTTTAGGGCAAACAAACTTGAACAGCCTGACATTTAAAAGATCGCAACATATTCTCATTGGGTAATAAGTTGCTAATTATTGGGGCAAATGACGCGTTTTATTATTGACTTGTTTTATGCTATTGGCGTTTTTACAACTATCTCTTTCCTATGTATGTTTATTGTATGTATGCCTAGAGCGTGATATGTGGGGACTGCGCATCTGCGCATAGTGCATTTTCAGGAGTGCTCAACATGTTATTATTTTATGGGACAAACCAGCCGCTTGGACTATTTCCTCATTTTTTTCCTCCATGGGTTGTACGTGGGATATTTTTTTCAATGGACCGCCCTGTCACCAAACAACCAATCACCGTGCTCATTGTCCCAAGACTCGTGCATGAGAATTGACATCATCCATAGCAACGGAGATTTACTCCCACCTATGTCAGAGCTACTCCTAGTCTAGGAGTTTCCAGTTTTCTTAAAGGGGACCTATTATGCTCCATTTCCAAATTTATATTTTGATCTTGGACTCCTCTGAAGTACACCTGATCGTTCAAAGTCCAAAAAAGTGTCCTTATTTAGCTCATACTGCCATCCTCAAAAAACCCCATTTGTAGTCCATTGTAGTCTCTGCCTGAAACACCTCGTTGGGGCAGCTCTTCCGCTGTGGCCCCCACTCCCCGTATGCCCATTTTCTTCTTACTGGCCAGCTCTGTGGAGGGTGGATCTGGGCGGGACGAGGCAACAGAACGCAGTTTTCCAAGTCTGCCTCCCCAGAGTGAAACTGAGACGCGTCTGCCATCTGAGAAGGAATCGACGGGCAAATTCCGCCATCAAACGCAGTACATGTGTATAGATCTAATGAAATGGACTTGTTCTAATAAACGCAACAGCAAAAGTGGAGGACGCAGTGAGAAAGTCTGGCAGCTCAAGCTCGAATTTGCTGTCTAGCTACGGCTACTATGGTGAGTACACCTGTGTTTCTACTCTATAGCTAGGATTGAGGGAAAGCTAGAATCCACCCCATACAGACACATTTGTAGAACGGGTCAACATACACAAGTGTAGACCGGAGACCGTAGAAATCCGGTGGGTCTGAGTTTCGAGGGAAACATGGACAGTGAGGAGCAGCCAAAAGTGGACCAACAATATGGCAAGCCGTTTTAACATTTAATCAGTAGAGGTAATTGCAATTGGAGATATCAACAATTGCTTTTTGACTAGTTAGAATTCCAAGCCAACACATCCATAATGTAATTTTGACTAGTTGCAATTCTAATTAATGATATCTACAATTCTATTCTCACTAGTCACAATGTTAATTATTGATATCAACAATTGATTTCTTACTAGTGGAAATTATCATTGTAGATATCTGTAATTTACTTACAACTGGTCAACTTTTATCATTGACTTCTATTCAAATTCAATTACAGATATCTATAATTCAATTTTGACATGTTATAATTTCAAATCGACATATCCACAATGTAATTTTGACGAGTTGGAATTCTAATTAATGATATCTGCAGCTCAGTTCTCACGAGTCAAAAAGCAAATTGTTGATATCAACAATTCAATTCTCACTAGTGGAAATGTCAATTGTTGATATCAACAATTCAATTCTCACAAGTGGAAATGTGAATTGTTGATATCTACAATTGTTGTTACATTACAGATATCATAAATGGAATTCTAGATATCTAAAATTTAATTCTGACAAGTCAACATTAAATAACTGATATGTCAGCTTGGGATTGTAACTAGTAAGAATGTAATATCAGATATCTAGAATTGCATTTCAGATATCTCAAATACAATTGTAACTAGTGAAAATTAGATTCATACTAGTAACAATTTTACTTGAGATATCTACAATTCCTTTTATAACTAGTCAGAACTGAATTTTGGATATCAAAAAAGGAATTTCCACTAGTCAAAATGTCATATCTGATTAAATGTTAAAACAGCTTGCTGGCAGATATGTCGGACATATACGGAATGCAATTGTTGATATGTCAGAAATATCTGAAATGCAATTGTTGATATGTTGGACATATCCAAAATGCAACTGTTGATATGTGGAACATATCCAAAATTAATATGCTAATTTGGGCTACATATCCAAAATGCAATTGTTGATATGTCGGACATATCAACAATTGGCTACATATCCGAAATGAATATGCTAATTAGGCGACATATCCGAAATGAATATGCTGATTTTGCTACATATCCGGAACGCAATTGTTGGTATGTGGGACATATCTGAAATGCAATTGTTGATATCTGAAATTGGAAAATACATTTCCACTAGTCACAATTCTTTTTTGACATGTGGAAATTCAATTGTAGATATCTATAATTGTTATTCTTACAAGTGAAAAAGGAATTACTGATATCTATAATTAAATTAAAGATATCTGTAAATCAGTTTTGACTAGTCAAACTGTAATTACTACATGTGAAAATATATTTGTATGTCGAAATGTCATTTCCACTAGTGGACACTAAATTGCAACTAGTAAGCCCTACTGATTAACCCTTTCAGACCTGGTGCACATTTCAATGTGCACCACTTTCTCACCCCCTTTTTTTCATGCTTTGTGACATTTTTCATCACGAGGGCATTAGTCAATCTGATTGGATGTTCAACCACCAATTAGGCAACAGCTTGCTCCCTCCCCTTTCTTCTGAATAAAGAATACACCAAAGTGAAGAGAGGCATGGCAGCACTGCACACAAAACACAAAAGTAAGGGTTCTTTTTAACTCTTTTTTTCTATTTAGTGATATTTTATCCATGATTTTTTTGTTTTAATATAATATTGAAATATATATTGTTAAATAAAAAGCCCAATATTATATGTTTTGTTTGAAGTTTTAACACAGGATTTTTTTCAACGTTGATGTACATTTCAATGGACGTTAGGTCTGAATGTATGCTTTCGGGCCTAATTGTTTACTATTGATGAGAACACCTACTACTGTAAAAAAAAAATAGTGCATCAGAACATAGGAAACACTGGTTAAAAGGAAGAAAACTTGTCTAATGCAGAATATACAGCACTTGAGGCTCTGGAACTCATAGACAATGGGAATATCTCAGAGATTGACATTTTTGCCAGTGACGATGAAGAGGAAGACGAGACCACTGCTAGATTTCGAAGAATTGGTGAGTCTAGAGTCTGAATAAATCTGTCATAAATTAGACATATTTTTAGGGCTGTGCCGTGTAGTTGGAAGCATTGAAGCGTCATTATTAACATCGATATTCGAATTATTAATCAACATTTGAATTTTGTGCATGTTGTTGCTGGCATATTCAAAACTATTTGTGTATAATACCAATGGGGTCTTTCTGCGCAGTTGCAGATAAAGATTAGTCTACACTACTCAGCCCTAAATATTTTGGCGAAGAGTGATATGTATTACATATAAGGAATACGTGATAGATACATTTTTGTTAATGATTTCAGGAGATGTCAGGGATGAGTCAGTGCCAGTAACAGAGGAAGGAGCTAAGAGGGATGTGCCAGAGATAGGAAATGAAGTTGAGGTTGAGGCAGTGGAAGGTCAGGATGAGGAAGAACAGGAAAATGAGGATTTGGAGATAAACCCATTATCTGAAGAAGCCCCTTATGCAGACCTGACAAAAAAAAAGGACATTCAGTGGCGCCGTACCCCCTATATTTCTGCAGTCATTAGATGGGAGGATCCTGCCTTAGAGGTCACTGATGGCCTGACTCCTTATGGCTACTTCAAGCGGTACATTCCCCAAGAGATGTTTGAACAAATGACAACAATGACAAACATATATGCAGAGCAAAGTGCTGTTAGGGGGTATAAACATGCTTCAGTGTGTGAGATTGAAGCCCTTATAGGCCTACACATGGCAATGGGGTGCTGAATTTGCCCAGAGTGCGAATGTACTGGGAGACAAGCATAAACATTGGACTGTTCCGAGATACTTTGTCCAGGGACAGATTTTTTCAGCTCCGCTCCAATCTGCACGTGGTGAACAACCTTGAGAAGCCTCCTGAAAACAAAGATGTGTTTTATAAAGTCAGGCCTCTGTATGATTGTGTACGAAATCGTTGTCTTGAGCTCACAGTGGAAGAGGAGCTCTGCATTGATGAACAAATCATCCCATTCAGAGGGAAGCTCTCCTGTCTTCAATATATCAAAGGGAAGCCAGTGCCATGGGGAATCAAAGTGTACTTCCTTTGTGGCAGAAGTGGCCTGTCGTATGACTTTATCATCTACCAAGGTGCCACCACAGAACTCTCTGAGAGGGATAAGACCACCCTAGGGCATGGTGCTGCAGTGGTCACCCACCTGTGTCAAAGGCTCCAGAACCCAAACCACAAACTCTTCTTTGACAATTATTTTACAACATACAATCTGCTTGAGGTCCTTGCAGAGAGGAAAATCTACGCAGCTGGAACAGCCAGGGTGTGCCGTTTCGCCAAGCCACCATTGCTCAGTGATAAACACATGGCAAAAAAAGTGAGAGGGAACCATGATGAGATCAAAAGCAGGGATGGAAAGATTGTCCTAACAAAGTGGTTTGATAACCGTGCTGTGGTCATGGCCTCCAACTTTGTTGGTGTTGGAGAGGAGGATGAAGTAAGGAGATGGGAGAAGTCAGAGGGTGAGTAGCATGAATTAAACTCCTGAGCTAAGCCTGATGTGCAAACTGCTCAATATAGTTACCCATAGTATCTATCCAGCAGTCCAAAAAAATTGTCTCTCGCTACAGAAAAAATCGTTGTCCTCTGTAGCAACCACTTCGGCTACAGTGAGCCAATGATACCCCAATTAGTAGTTGAGAAAAATCAGTCTTCTGAAGCAACAAGAGGCTCCTCTGAGCCTGTACTCAGGCCGGGTCTTGGCCTGGGCCAATCGCGAAACTGCGCATGAGTGGGACAATCGTGACCCCGAAAAAAAAGAAGAAGAACAGAGCCAAAACTTAGACTCGTGGCCTACCGGCCCGAGTAAAAATTCGACATGCTATTGATACTATGTAATTCTACTATCAATTATACTCAGTTATAGTGGTTTTTTAAACTGCCAGTAAACTTGAGGAAGAAGAAGTAGTATATTAAGGAGAGACTGCCTGTTTGTTTTTTGAATACTGCATCTTTCATTCACCTGAAAATTGATTAAAGAGCACGAGGAGAGAACAATGCATGCTTGCTTTGCTTCTTTCTATGCGTACTATGAAAAATACTTTGTACTTGCACTTTTGATACTTAAGTATGTTTTCTCACAAGATACTTTTGGTACTTAAGTGCATTTAATATGAGCTACTTAAAGACTTTTACTCAAGTAATTTTCTTATGGATGACTTCAACTTTTACCAGAGTAACTTTCAGTTATGGTACTTCAACTTTTATGTAGTTATTTTTTTCCAGTACTTTACACACCTCTGGTTTCTGATCCATTAGGTATCGAGTATTGAATTGTATCGTTTCAGTATCGTTTTGGTTTCAAGTATCTTTTTGGTATCGAGTATCGTGATAGTAAATTTGGTATTGATATTGAAGTCAAAATTTTGGTATCGTGACAACACTATCCTGCAGTCCGCGCACACCTGAGACTCCCTAATATGGTGAATGCATTCACAAAACAGGGGTGGAAGGAAAAAGTGGTATGTGTGGGACTGATGGAAAGCCCTGACTTACAAAAGTACCTGTTTCTTGTCTGTGTTAAGTTGACACATGGCGTAGGCCATGCGTCAGAAAGGGGGGAGGGGAGTAAATGGAGTAAGCAAGCGTGAGGTCACCATATTGAAAAGCTATGTGAAATCAAGTATTGCATAAATGTGAGGTTTGTGCTAGACACAATGGAAGGAAGGCATTTTTAAAGTGCATTTCGAACATCATATGACCAGAAGGAGGGTCACTTTGTGAACAAGGTAATGATATTGTGGGTATAAATTTGGGAATTAGGAAAAAGGTTAATTTGCATATATCATCCCCAGTTGCAAGGAACGGGTGGAAATAGCAAATGGGAGCCTGAAGTGAAAAATGCCAAAATATGTGCAGAGGGCAAAATTAACTGTGTGAAGCATTACCGTTGACATTTCCCCAGGGGTTCAAACCAGAGGGAATGCAGGATGGAGAAACCTGCTGTTGTATCATGAACAGAGGTTCATTAATCGTACTTCAACAGCAACAAATGGAAAAAGAGTGATCAGCTTCACACCACGTCAATCACGACAACACAGGACAGACTGGTGCTTGGCACAATGCTTGCAGAATCACATGGAGTATGTGCAAGGATTGAAGGGTAACACTAACATTGGGTAAAAGAGGGGGGTGTTTCATTGTGACTCTTGTTCAAAAAGGACCCAATGAGTGTCGGAAACAGCATGGAAACCTGGCAAATCTTAAAGGTGGCCCAACTGACTGTCCATTTTGGAAATCCTCTCTGCGAATGGGGAAGGAGAGGAGGGGCAGGTCGGAAGTGCTGGAAAGATGATCCATGTCACTGTGCATCATATGCGCTAGTAGCCTCTCCACAGTGACAGCCCTCTACGGTGCGCAAAACACCTGGGTTGAAGATATATATACCCTAATACTAACACACACTCTTACATACTCACGAATAGGCGATTAGTTAAAAGTGCACATATAATTATCTCAACCACATATAGTTAGAGTAACACATAGTTATTTTTATTCCATTTTACATTTCTCAGCTGAACTATATCTTTTAACTGCTGCTTAGTGAAAAGGCCAACAACCTCTCTTCTACCAGCAGAGTCGACGCATCGGATGTCAGGCTTGGGACAAGAGAAGACATTATCTTGCTTAGAATATATACAGTAGAGCATAATCATGAAGTATATAGCCTCATTATTCTGTTTAAAGCATATAATGTATAATCATGTACTATGTAACTGCATCTATCAGTTTAGTATTCACTTAATGTACCCTGGGCTGGTCTTAGTATATTCATGTATTTACCTAAGTAACCTCTATTGCTGATTTAAGTTGAGTTACAGGAAAGTCGGACCACGCTGATGTTGTTGTGAACTACAGCAGCCGCAATCTGCTTAGTTGCAGGTTCAAGGTGTGACATGCTGGCACATTCAGCGATTCTATATTCAAGAGTGGGTAAGGAAACTTAAATCCCTCCAACAATCAAATGGTCAATAGTTGTGATTCACTCCAGAGACAGGTAAGATCTCCATAGGGGGACAACCTAAGGCAGGAGTGAATCGACCGCTCTAAGTGAAGTGTACAAAAAAGAAGGCAAAGGAGTGTGGTAACTATTCCAAAACATATGGTGAGTCATGAACTAACCAAAGAGGAGGGGATATGCATAAACTGATACTACCACTCATCATCCGGCAAGGACAGGCCTTCGAGCAAATTGGGTGCACTTGGCAGCAATCTAGAATCTATTGAAAGACCGTTTAGATAGTAGGTTGGGTTGATGTTTTCTCAACAAGATCAGTGTGGGCTGACTCTTGATTACCATATAAAATCTCAATATCTGGCAAAGATATCAAGAGTGAATAAGTATTTCCATATGAATTTAGAGCAGCTGGGTGATCTCGCTTAATGAAAAATTTGCATCATGAGAAATGCTGTTATTTGTCTAAAACAGGGAGGGAATGTTTCCATGCCATGCTCAGGTCTGCGGATGGGTCATCATCTTGATAATCGCTGTGGTCTAATCGGATGGAACTTAACAGCAGGGTGTAGGGATAACTAACAGATCTGTGACAATTAAAAGTCACAGAAGGGGGAAATGTGTGGTGGGAAATTAATCTTAAATACTGTAAAAATCAAAGTATTACTATAATCACAGTTCAACAGAACATAGCCAGGTTCCTATGGCCCTTTAAAAATACTGAGAGGGAGTTTGGAGCTGAGAAAGAGGCAAAAACTCATAAATCTGTCAAAAAACCTGATAAAGATGCTCCTGCAGAACCCTCAAGGCCGGCCTAATGAGCTAACCTTCCGGAATGACCATATTGGTCAGCCTGGTCCCACTACCTGAGCATGTGCATCTCAGTGTTCTGGAACCATCCATGTCCTCAGATAACTTACTAAACTTTAGGTGAACCCAAGGTTTGGGAGGCTCATATGTGGTCTTCGAGTGTCCCTGGCGGCCGAAAATGAAGGTATTATTATGTAATGACAAACTTGTTACTAAGGGTGGAGGGTTGCTATGGGACAATGTACCAATCAGAATTAATAATATTGGGCTGCCGGATAGCTCACTCGGTAAAGCATCGCATTACGAAGCAGAAGTGACTATCACGTCGCGGGTTCGAGCCCCGCTTCGTACCAGCCGGCAGTGGTCGGCAGCTTTTTCAGAGTAGCGCACAATTGGCTATTGCACTACAGGGTTGCAAATTGGGAAGGGACTGCCGGGGAGGGAAAATAACAGTTGCCTTGTTCGTTGCTCAAGCGCCTCCTGTTGGCCAGACGGGCGCTCGTCAGGAAGATTCTAAGCCTGGTCATGTCCGGGTATCCTCCGCCCTCGTTCTGAACTTGCGAAGATTCAACCAATGAGTGTATAAGAAGCGGTGGTTGACAGGCGCGTGCTTCGGAGGAGAGCCGCGAACTGTCTACACTCTCCTGAATTGGCAGCAAGGGGTCGCACACGAGCAAGCCTTGTACATAGTTCACCAATTGGGTATTCCAGATTCGGGTGGGATTGGAGATGCCAAATTTATTAGATAAAAAGAAAAAAAAAAGAATTAATAATTTTAGAGAAGGTAGAAGGAGTCACGTTTTATCCCACATAAAGAAACGTGCCAAAAGGCCAATAAATATGAGGGTTCGGACAGCCGGAGGGCAGACAGGGTAACGTGGGGTGATTGATGAAGAATGAATGCTGTGTACACAGGACACACAGTTTGCAGGTACACACACATGTCTACACAGGACACAGAAAGGACAGCCTGGGTTTATTGTAAATCCATCCAGAATTAGCACAAAGAAACCCAGGCTGGTCTGCACAGGAATGGATCTATTTTTTGGAGATAGATTTGCAAGGGTCCGGACACAGGAACACTTTGTCCACTTGCTCACACAGGGACTAAGTATTTTCCTACAACAAAAACTGATGCAGACAGCCAAAGTGTGCGGTAACCAGTTAAAAGGGAGAGTGAACATAACACACAGAAAGGACAGGTAAACACGCATGTGTACACAGGACACACAGAAAGGACAGGTACACACACATGTCTACACAGGACACAGAAAGGACAGGTAAACACACATGTGTACACAGGACACACAAAACAGGACATACACAGGACACAGAAAGGACAGGTAAACACGCATGTTACACTACACAGGACACAGGACAGGTACACACATGTGTAACAGGACACAGAAAGGACAGGTACACACGTGTGTACACAGGACACAGAAAGGACAGGTAAACACGCATGTCTACACAGGACACACAAAGGACAGGTACACACGTGTGTACACAGGACACAGGGACAGGTAAACACATGTGTACACAGGACACAGAAAGGACAGGTACACACGCATGTCTACACAGGACACAGAAAGGACAGGTAAACACACAGCATGTGTACACAGGACACACAGGTACATGTGTACACAGGAACAGGGACAGGTACACACGCATGTGTACACAGGACACAGAAAGGACAGGTACACACGCATGTGTACACAGGACACAGAAAGGACAGATACACCAGCATGTCTACACAGGACACACAGAAAGGACAGGTACACACGCATGTCTACACAGGACACAGAAAGGACAGGTAAACACGCATGTCTACACAGGACACAGAAAGGACAGGTACACACGCATGTCTACACAGGACACAGAAAGGACAGGTACACACGCATGTGTACACAGGACACACAGAAAGGACAGGTACACACGCATGTCTACACAGGACACAGAAAGGACAGGTACACACGCATGTCTACACAGGACACACAGAAAGGACAGGTACACACGCATGTGTACACAGGACACACAGAAAGGACAGGTACACACACATGTCTACACAGGACACAGAAAGGACAGGTACACACGCATGTCTACACAGGACACAGAAAGGACAGGTACACACGCATGTGTACACAGGACACACAGAAAGGACAGGTACACACGCATGTGTACACAGGACACAGAAAGGACAGGTAAACACGCATGTGTACACAGGACACACAGAAAGGACAGGTACACACGCATGTGTACACAGGACACAGAAAGGACAGGTAAACACGCATGTGTACACAGGAAACAAAGATGAAACACAGAATCTAACACTGAAACAAAGACAAAGGAGGAAAACTAAAAAACATAAATGGATTTACAAAACAAATCCCAGATTCCTGACAGACTGTGGCAAATCAACAGGGTGCTAATTAAGCTGCTGACAACATGATATTTTGTATGTTTTGCTATAACTTGACTTAGTAAGTCTTGCTAATGATCATTTGGTATCTCATTGTAATTGTCCTTTTTCCTACTATAATGGCTAGTTTTAGTAGCCATGTGCCCACATTTCATCAATCAGGAACCTATGTAACCACTCCAGCCTTTAATGTACTCAGTACAATAATCTGGCTTTTGTGAAGATTTTTTGATAGTATATCAGAACATGAGCAATGGGACGCTTACTCTGTCTTGCATTCATTTTTATTTCAGAAATAATGTAGTTTAAAAGTGCAAAAAATCTCTCTGTGTATTAAAAAGCATCTGATTAAGGTGAAGTGGCTGCTTATTGAAAAATCTGGGATTGCAAATGTGGTCGGCACAAAAACCAGCATACACAAGGGGTGCACAGGCCTTAGGATAACAACCACTGTGACTGCTGTATTCAAACCTGAGGAACTTCAGACCTGTTTAGAATTCTGTTGGAGATCCGAAGGTTTCCAACAATTCCCAGTGTTTCCAGCTGAATTACAGGGAAATGCACACAAAAGGATGTCTAAGATCAAGATATTTTTCATTTGATGAGATGCTGTTTCTGAAAAAACATTGCATCCAACATCTGAATACTTTTCTCCATATGAGTGTTATGCGGGTTCAACGAAGTGCTGTAACCAGCAAATACGGAATACGACATTGTCTTACAATTTGAAAAATTGAACATTTGAGAAAAAAAAAATGCATTTTCAAACTCTGAACCAACTGAAGGAAAACTTCAATAAAAACTAGAATGAGAGTTTATAAAGAAACTCTGAGTTTGCATGTGATAGCACAATTCACTGGATAATATGATGTTTATTTTTGCATTGTCCTGCACTCTGCTGTATGAGAAGGTGCAAAGTGTCTTCTTTACTGATAGGCAAGTATGATAAACTATGATGAACGTCCATTGCATGGTCGGGACGACCAGGGCATATGTATGGTAAGGGTTAATTTAGTTGTCAAGCTACATCATTGGTATGTAGCATAATAAAAGTTATTTGGATGATGATGATCTTCATTGTTGTCAGTAATGGTTCAGGTATATATTTGTTTATTATCTATATACTGGTTTTACATGGCTATTGATGCACTATCATCATTATCGACATGTTATTATTCACAGCATATGATTGTAATACAACTATTGTTCATCAAAGTCCAACTTGATGTGCTGGACGATACAGGTCCAACATGTATGATCATTCTTTTGCTTTTATCAATATAGTAGAATGGACATTGCTAAAAGATGTGTTATTATGTGTTATTACTTTCTATTTATTACTATTATTATAATTTTTTTTGGTAACAGTAATTTCTGGACTGGCAGCATCACCACCTTGTAAAGCAGCCGTAGTAATTGAGAGGCACAGGGTTCAAAGGGTGGTGCAGTCAGCCCAGCAGTTTTTGGTGCTGTATTGCCTAACCTGATGGACTTACACAATATGAGGTGAGGACCCCAGTCACCCAAACCATGGCCTCTTCTTGGACGAAGCTGTCCAGTCGGAAGCCAGGCTATGTGAACATTGCAGCCAAGACCAATTACCAAACCCACAGCTTCTACCCCCCATACTCTCTATAAGACCAATAAGATGTGCACTGCTCTCTCAGAACGAATTACTGAGCTGCTTCCTTCATCTTTTTGCTCATTGCAATTGCCTTTATAATATCTTGTAAATACAGAATGTTCATTTATTTGAGCCTACTTTGTCTTATATTGTTATTTTTACTCTATGATGATGAAATTTTTACTATCTTGTTTCTCATTATTTTCATTGGGTTTGAATTTTGTGAAGTGATAGAGATGCATATTAATCTCATAATAATAAAACTTGAACAATTTGAACTGATAATATTTATGATGCACTTGCATAAAGATGTATAATTATACACACCAGTGCATAATATACTTGTAGGTTGTATTGCAAAAATCATTTTGTATATTCATAGTGTTTGTTTTTTTCAAGTCTACTTTGTTTTATCTTATTATTTGTTTTTGTATCGTAATTTTGTCTCAGTATTTTAATTGGGTTTGAATTTTTTTATACTATGAGAGATTCATTTTCTTCTCCATATTCCTATCCCAGCATATCTTTTTGGGCGAGAGGCAGAAATATACCCTGGACAGGTAGCCAGTCCATCGAAGGGTATAACACCATATGCTCACTCATACCTTTGGGCATATTAGAGTCTCCAATTAGCCTGATATGCATGAATTTGGACTGTGGGAGGAAACCAGAACACCTCAAGAAAACCCACGGGGGCACGGGGGAACATGTAAACTCCACCCAGAAACCCACGGGCGGATTCAAACCCACAACCTTCTTGCTGGGAGGCCGACCACCGTGCCACCCTACTGACTAAGATGAATAATGGAAGACCAAGCTTTGAGCGGCATGTGGATATGATGAATCACAAAACTTGAACAATTTGATTATGTATGTATGTATTATAAATGTTTGATTTTTTGTTTTAATTATCATTGGTGCTATTATTATTATAATCATTTTGATTATGATAATATAATAGTTATATTAATATTAATTAATAGTGTTATGATATCAATATAAGACAGAACCCTCCCCAGGAATGCAAAGTGTCTTTTAAAGTTTCTGTGACGATAATGATATTATGAATATTACTGGTATTGTCATCATCAAATAAAAATAATCAAGCATGGTTGACTGTTCAGTTTTAGGTGTCAGCACAGATTCTGTGCTAAAGTAAATAATCGTTACTCTCACCGACGGGCCCTCACGTTGTTTTCATTAGCATCAGTGTTTTTCCGGCGTTTGTGAAGAATTACCGCGAAAAAATGAGCTAAAGGCCAACAAAAACACTAAATTGTATGAAATGTTAAATTCCGACGGCGGCACGAAAAAAATTATACAGCAGGAAAACTGGTGAAGGCACAGCACTTCTTAAACATTCGACATGCTGTTTACTTTTGCTCACATTTTCCCAAATATGATTGTTTTACGTTGATCCTGTGTGTGTTAACGAAGGACAAGTTAATGATTGTTAAAACATTTCGTTATTTCTGACTTCGCTTCAATCCATCCCTTGCTTTGCCATAAAAAGTGAACGCACAAGCGTAACACACTGAACTCACCTGTAATCGCTTCTCATTGTCTTCCTTGATGAAAGCAGATAGCATCTGTCGTTTAGGACCGATTTCTTAAAAAAAAATTTCACCCCTTTAGCTTTTGGATTATACAATCTTTGGCGGATATGTTTTCATCAAACTGTCAGCTACTGTTTGCTGCGGAATGTTTACATCTACCACGTGTGCCGAGGGAAGTTGGCAGTCGGGTGAGCACCGCAAACCAGGCGATTGTCTTTAAAGTGGCTAAATGGACAAGTGATAACGCAAATCTATATTTTTTGATCGACATAAAATGATATGTAGACATTTACTGAGGAGAAAACATCATAGCAGAACCCTTAGTTCGAAGGCATAATACTGTCTGACATCGATTTCATGACCTTCGGAAGCAAGTATTCATGTCATCTAATTTTAGAATGAGCAGATCATCCATCGGTTCTTGAGTCCCTGTGCGCCACGCTGTCAGAGCGGCTCTGGGTACTGAATGTTTACGTGAAATATTATGCGTTTAAAAGGGCTTTTTACCGCCAATTTGTTTTGTAGCAGAATATTACATCTTGGCGATAAAAAGCCCGTTTTTAAATGCACATTATTCCACGCAAACGTAAATAGATCGCTAGCACCAGGAAGCTAGTTATCTCGTTAGCTAGCTAGCCTGCGATTTAGGCTATCAATACTGTGACTGATTATTTCAAATAAAATCGAGTATTGTTGTATATGTGTGTTTTGCTGTTTTTGCATTATTATACCTAACTGGACACAGCTAAGCGTTTTTTGTGGTCATTTGTGCAGTATGAACAATTTTACTAAGATTACGTGGCTAGCTAGCTAGCTTCCCGGAAAAACTAAACCATGCCTACGGGACAAGCACATTGTTAGATCGGTCTTAAAGTATAACATGGAGATCGCTTCTGGCTCGTAGGCCTATTTACTTGCTGCCTGTGGAGCCTGGATTGTCCTGTATTAAATTGTTTTCTTTTGTCTGCTTAGGTTATCTTTGTATTATTTTAACGAAAATGAACATAAAGAAAAAATTTTTGAACGTTTGTGCTGTATGTAATTTTA
Source organism: Gymnothorax javanicus (assembly GCA_029692085.1). NCBI lineage: Eukaryota > Metazoa > Chordata > Actinopteri > Anguilliformes > Muraenidae > Gymnothorax > Gymnothorax javanicus. The sequence continues at coordinate 6,302,019 of CM056208.1, read as the reverse complement.
GTTATAAGTATGTAGCTAGCATGCTAGCTAGCTAGCTATGGAACTCCGTGTTGTGACACGGAGCCCTCTGCGAACCATAATCGCAATGCATTTTCATAAAACAGTATGCTAGTTTGCATTTATAATTGTGTTTCATCATTGTATGACATTTGTCTGTTGTGATGTTCGATTAAATTTTTGCTTTGATTGCTATTTACGTTGTATTATTCAGCATATTTTTCGCTGCATACTGCCCGTTTATAGTTAGCGGACAAAGCGTTCGCGTTGATGCGGATTTTGCATGTATATTGTAGCTGATGCGGTCCGCTTGACCTTGACCAGTCTAAGCACTTACACACCTGATACTGCTAATCATGCTCATTAGCAAAGACTCTGAGGGTTGATTAGTGGTGTCAGGTGTGTAACTGCTTGGTTGGAATGAAAGCCTGCACCCACATCGGCCCTTTCTGGACACGGTTGAATAGCCCTGGCCGACATTGATTACATTTTCCGGTTACGTCCTCGACGGGGACGGAACAGGACAGATTAGCAATTACACTACCAAACATATGTGGTCACGTGTCCCCGACCCCCTCCGCAAGTGGTTTGAGTGATCGGGTCTCAATGCGTCTCAGAGCCTGTTTACACTTGTATTTAACGCTGACCACTTGTGAACCGATCACCCAAAACGCATGAAAAAACCAAGTGTAAACGGGGCCAAAAAATGAAGGGAGAGTGACTCCTTAAATAGGGAAGTCCAGTGAATAGGTGTAAATGATCAGTATTCTGGTCAGCTGGAGCTAAAACGTGGAATGGAATTTGAGTCCGGAGGGGGCATGTCAATGAAGGGCCCAATACAGACGTGACACCGGGAAGAATATTATCATTCATAAAAATAAGTGTCTGTATATTTTCCTGGGCATTTTAGGTATACTTATTAATATAAAAAGATTGAAAAAATTGACTCAGGAAGGATCCATTGCAGTTGTGCCATCCTATTTTTAAAATAGACCTTCCCTCAGCTTCTTTTATTTTTCACACACACTATTGCACGGGTTTTCCCTTGTTTGTCATTTCACTGCTTCTACTTGATCACAGACAATTTTATAAATTGAAGGTTTATTGTACTATGTTGCATTTCTTGGTGTTGTAACTGGCTAAGAATTTAGGGATCCTTAGTTTGGCAGTGCCATTGTTCTAAAATCTGTATCTCCCTTTCCATACTATACTCAGCAAGAAAATTTAAGGGCCACTGAGCTTTTTCTTGATTATTTTCTCTTGTTGTGAGCTTCCCAGGACACCATCAGGCTGTGGTGAGAGCAGGTGGTGGCCACACAAGATATTGAAATGACTTTGGACATTGTTTGACGTTTTGATTTAATGGTTTGGGCTTGGTGTGATTCTGGTCTTCCCTGGGAATGCCCTGTTTTGGGGGTAATAACATCATCTGATCAAATGGTTTTGATGCATTTTGTGTCTTGGATTAACACCAATGACGTTGAAAACGCTTGGGATTTTGGTTCAGTTTTTACATTTTTGCATACTTGGGTGAAAATCAAGTGTTCCTTAACTTTTTGTTGAATATATACCATTTTTTATTTTTCTTCAAAAAGCTGAGGGCAAAAAATATTCCCTCTTCTGTATAGTTTTGAAGCATCCCAAGTGCCTTTAGAGGGGAAGTGGGGTTTAAAAAAAAAATCAACCACAAAAAGATATTCAATTGTATATTGATATGATTAATACTCTCCAGGTTGAGAAGAGGGAATTTATCAAAACACCACGGCTTACAGAGACAAACAATGCGGAATGGTCAAACAAGATAGTTTAAAAGTATTCACTATTTAAAATATGAGAAACAGGATGACATTGTCATCAACATCTCCTGCTATCATGGAATCCGATTTTTGAACCCAATCAAGGTCACAGCTAGTAGCATACACACACAAAATTTCACTTATCTACGTAGTTTCTAAGAAAACTTGTCCCCACTTATCCGAACAGATGGTCGAAAGGCTGGATGGACAGACAGACAAGCTTCATTGAAATACCCACCTTGCTCCACTTTGTGTGTCGTGGCCAGAGTTATACAATGCAAAGTGACAAAGAAGAGTCACGGCTTAGAGTAGGAATTGTGGACATAAGAATAAAAGAGAATTTAAAAAATCCATTGAATGGGGGTGCAACCTGTTCCATATTTCATAGAGTGTTGGACATTATGATTCAGAAGTACAGACATACCGGGCAAAAGGCATGAAATTATCTACCGAGGCTATTTACAACACATTTAAAATCTCCTCCCCGATTACCAACCTTTTCATTAAGTATTTGATCATTTCTTAATATGAGGTTATGATAATTAGGATAATAGCGGTCAAGATAACCAATCACTATAATAGCATTCATTGAAATAAAATACGTGCCTTTTATTTTGCAGATATTGGTTCGCTTTTGCATTTTTCTCTTAAGAAAGGCCATTTTTGATAGCAGTTTCCATGTGAAAAAATCAGCACAAAAAATACTGCATGCTGTTCACATGTTAATGTGTTTGTCTTCACTTGTTTTTTTTTTTTGCAAGGGCTGTGACGGGTTTTGTTAAAACCTCCAAGTAGTCTTTCCAAGACCACGTAATTTTGACATGGCAGCACTTTTTGCAGCTTTGGCTCCATCTGCTAAGTAACCCAGTGCTCCCCTCAGTGCTGCTACTGCTTCGGGGTTTTCCACATTTCTCTCCTTTCTCACTTCATAAAATGGAATTTTTTTGTTCAGCATCCTGTCTATTTTTTCAAACAGATTCTTCACCTGATCAGAATTACACGTGTCCTCATTGTTAAACACATGGTACTGATTCCCACACTTCTGTAGGAGCTGCTGCAGGTTTGAGTCACGGCTGATGAACTCCTCGATGGTTCTGTTCCTCAGCCTGTCTCCGTAAGTGAAGAGCACCAGGGTGTTCTGATTCACTCTCTCAGAGAAGAGCTCCTGCAGCGTCTCCATCACTCTCTTCTCCTGCTGAGTGAATCTGCCCAGCTGTATGACCAGGAGGAAAGCGTGAGGTCCTGGGTCACACAGAGCCACAGCTCTCCGCATCTCATTTCTCAACATCTCCTCTGAGAGCTCAGTGTTGAACAGGCCTGGGGTGTCCACCACACAGACTCTTCTCCCACACACCGCTCCTTCTCTCCTCTCGCTCCTCAGGGTCAGAGATGAGGCGCTGGCCTCTGATTTAAACTCCTCTCTCCGCAGGATGGTGTTTCCTGCTGCACTCTTTCCTACTCCACTCAGCCCCACCAGCAGCAGATTCAGGGGAGTGCTGACGTTTGCCTCTGAAAGAAAACATTTGAAATTATGATAAATAATGATAAATGTCCCTAACATGAGGCAATAGTGCACTGTCTCTGAGAGCATCAAACTAACATTGCAAATACGATTAAACTATTTAAGCAGCATAGGAAAAACCATACTATCAAAGATCCTGAATGAGTCTTTACAATGAATATTTCCAAGTTTTCTTTGAAGATTTCCAATAGACAATATTGCTTTATTGGCCACAGATGCTTATAAAGATAATGCTCTGTTCCAAACCAACTTTGGTGTGAATACAACACCCAGATATTCATAAAATGACATGGTTTCAATAATGTTTTCATTAAAAAAACACTTTTCATAAGCACGTTGGGGACCACCATTTCTAAAAACTAACACTTTAACATTATTGAGATTGGCCTTTTTGCCATTTTGTTTGCAAAAATTATCAAATACACAAATCTTCCTCAGCAGTTGAACTCATGAGATAAAGCTGAAACATCTTGAGCAAAAATCACAGCATATATCTGATTAAAATCAGCTGTAACTGTAACACTTTGACCATACTCTTTTTCTAACATTGTTCACCACCTGTATATAATAAATATATACTCACAGCCATTAAACTGTGCAAATGAGGAGTGTACTGTATTTGCTGCGAATTGAAGAGTTATTTATAGCTTTTCCAGTGAGACACGAGTGGAAATAAAGAAAAATGCGCGGTATTGTAATCCCGAAGCGCCACAAGGATGTACTGAGCACTTCAAATAACGAACAAAGAGTTGTTTTTGATGTGTACAGTGACGCTTGACTTGTTCTTTTTGGGTGTGTTTAATAGCTTGCATAAAGCCAGCAAAAAAAACACGACCCCTCATCTGACAACCAGTTTGGGTTGCTGTCTGGAATCTGTCACGTGCCTGCTGTGATCGGATGTGGCGCTCTGGAGCTACAGTACTCATTCATGGCTGCCATAGGCAGGAATGGTCAGCGACAGGGTCTGTTTTCCGTTCTCAGGCAGACAGCCAACTGATTGTTGACCAGTGACAGTCCTCAGCAGCTGAGACCTGCCAGTAACATGCCAATAGCTCTTTTTCTCTCTCCTGTGTCGTAAGCCATGCCATTTTCTTGATGCCGTAGCCTTGTTTGTTTTTTTTTCTTGTTGGCTTTGTGCAGCTATTGAACACACCCAAAAGAACAAGTCAAGCCTCACTGCACACATCTAAAACAACTCAATGTTCATTATTACTGAAGTGCTCGGTATATCCATGTGGCGCACGTTAAGATTACAAAACCATGCACTATTCTTTATTTCTGTGATGGTTCTGCCCTGCAGTCCCTCCCCCCTCCTGCTGTCTTCGCCTCCACTTCAACGAGCCACACCTGTTGCTCGTTGAAGTGGAGGTGAAGGGTATAGTATTTAAGAGCTGCACTGCCAGTTTGGCAGTGCAGCTGCATTCTGATGCCCGAGCCCTGTGTTGTTGTGCCGCTGCTCCCCTGAGTTTTGTATTGTGTTTTTATCAGTTTTATTAAATACCTCTATTTTTTGTACTCAGCCTGTGCGTGTGGGTCCCTTATCCACTTTTTGGGTACATGGTCCCAGTGCCCGCCGGTTTTCTGTCTACAGCCGGCGGGACCAAACCATGACAATTTCTACTCGAATCTCACTGGAAAAGCAATTCCTAGACCACCTGCTCTACCTCCTGAGCCATTCATCTCCAAACATTTAAAAATAGGTATTTTCAATTGTAATGTGGAAAAAAAAAAAGCCACTAGATGGCAGTATTGACAATTTTTTTGTTAAGCCCAGTCTGGAGCTAGGTTTTGGGGCATGTCCTGGGCATGCCTCAGAGGGGAATGTCCCAGAGAATTGGAGAAAAGTCTGGAAGGTGGGAGGGGCTGGAAAAGAGTATATAAGGAGAAAAATTGAGAGAGTGAAAGATAGTAGGAGAAATTGCAAGGAGAAATTGTGGAAGAATACATTTGACCAGACCTGTCACTCTTTTCAAGACCTGTGAAGCTTTTTGTGGATTTTTGCCTGTGTTGGAGCATTTTCCTGTCCCAGGACATCGCAACATAGCAGCCCCATCTCAATTACCAAGGGACTGTAAATATCTCATTTTTTTATTTCAATCTCGGTCAGTAGAGTAGATTGTAGATTAGTTCAAAGTGTGTGTTTAATTAAATCTGTTAAAGTTTTAAAATTTTGTCTGTCATCCCTTGCTGTCTGCTACGCCATAACAAATTGGGGCCGTAACAAATTGACGCCATAACAGATTGGGGCCATAAAAAATTGGGGGCTCGTCCGGGATAGACCATTGTGTGAGTCATTTATTGAAAATCTAAAATTTCAAATTGTGAAATTGTTTTTTGTATTTTCCTAGATATATATTGACAGATCAACAGCAATGGATGATTTCTTGGCATCACCAACCGTAGAGGTTTTGAAGTCTTTTAAAAAGACAGAACTGCTAGAAATATGCAGACAGTTAGAGCTGACAGATGTAAAACCAGCCATGTGAAAAGCAAGACTGGCTAGAGAGATTGTTGAATATTACATTGATGAAAATGTGTTTGCACCAGGAGATCTGGAACAGTTTCCAGTGGAAAATCCAAATGTAGAAATGGAACTTAAATTAAAAATGCTCGAGATTGAAAGAGAGGAAAGAGCATTCGAGAGATCAGAAAGAGAGAAAGAAAGGCAGTTTGAGCTAGAAAAATTAGCAAGAGAAGAGAAAAAAAAGGGAGGAAAAGAAAAAAAAAACAAAGAGAATTTGAGAGAGAGAAAGAGGAAAGAGCAGAAAGAGTGAGACAGAGACAGAGAGATTTCGATTTACAGAAGTTAGACAGAGAAGAAAGGCTCCAAATGGAGCAACTAAAAATCAAAATGGAAGCTGAAAACAAATTTCATGCTAGCCAGGAGGTAAAGCTGGAGCCTCCATTCTCGGAAAAGGAGGTTGATAAGTATTTCCAGTGCTTTGAGAAGGTAGCTAAGAGTTGTCAGTGGCCAAAGGAACACTGGCCTCTGATGTTGCAAACTGTCCTCAAGGGTAAAGCTCAACAAGCCTATTCGGCTTTGTCTGTAGATGATTCTTCTGATTATGAGGTTGTCAAAAAGGTTCTTTTTGACAGCTTATGAGTTGGTTCCAGAGGCTTACCGACAGAAATTCAGAGGTCTGAAGAAATCTGACAATCAGACTTATGTGGAATTTGCTAACGAGAAGAAGGTTTGCTTTGAGCGCTGGTGTACTTCTATGGAGGTCAAGGATGATTTCAACTCACTGAAAGAGATGATGTTAGTTGAAGAATTCAAGAACTGTGTCAAGGATGATATTAAGACCTACCTTAATGAGAAGCAAGCACTGAATTTGCAATCAGCTGCCAAGTTTGCAGACAAATATGTTCTCACACATAAGTCCAAATTTCAGTCCAGCAGTAACAATAGATGGTCCCAATTTCAGAAGAAAGGTAACGGTGATACCCAAGATTCCTCACCCAAAGACAAATCTGGTGATGGTGCTCAGAAATCTAGTCAAAGGTCTGATCAAAGTGTGAAAGCTGACAGTGACAAAAGTGGTCTAGTTTGCAATTATTGCAAGAAATCTGGTCATGTTCCAACTAACTGTTGGTTCCTTAAAGCTAAGAAAGAAAAAGAAAAGGATACCAAACCCAATGCCTTTGTGAAGACAAGGTTAGAAACCCCTGTAGTAGATGACCGATCTGCTAAATTGCCTGCTCTTTGTGAGGCTAAGAAGCCTGATACTGCTGACTTTGTGAGGGAGGAATTTCTTCCATTTGTGTCAGAGGGATTTGTGGCTCTGAATGAACATTCTGCTCCTGTACCCATATATATCCTAAGGGATACCGGAGCTTCTCAGTCACTTTTGTTGACGGACTCCTTGGAGTTACGTGATGAGACCGCTTCTGGGGATTTCATACTTGTACAAGGTATTGAAGGGAGGACTGTATCTGTACCCCTGCGCTCTGTATTCTTGAAGTCAGATTTAGTTACAGGACAGGTAAAGGTGGGACTTATGTCAAGTCTACCTATCAAGGGTGTTTCTCTGTTGCTAGGCAATGACCTGGCTGGGGGCAATGTAGTTCCCCCTGTTCATCTTACTTCACAGCCGAGCACTGAAGATGGCGATGAAGACCCATCTCTGTATCCTTCCTGTGCAGTGACCCATGCTATGGCCAAGAAGGATCAAGAAGATGATGATGTGGTGCCGTCCAGCACATTGAATAGTCATGACTCAGGTGGTTTGCCTCATGACTCTGTTCAGCCTACTATGGTTTCTCCGTTTGAGGACTTATCAGACACTTTTATCAGTTCTGTATTCAGCCAGCCAGATGGGTCTGGTGATTCTGATGTGTCTGGAGACTTGTCTCTGTCCAGAAAGCGGTTGATTCAGGAGCAAACCAATGATCCTGAAATTTGTGTACTAAAGAAGAGAGCCCTTCCTGATGAAGAAATAGACGCAGTTCCAGTTGGGTATTATCTCAAGGATGGAGTGTTGATGTGGAAGTGGCGCCCTCCTGATATCCCTGCTAATGCAGATTGGGCAGTGGTCAAGCAAATTGTTGTTCCGAAGGTCTACAGGAATGAGATCTTAACAATAGCTCATAGTTTGCCTTTAGGAGGTCATCTTGGTATTAACAAGACTGTTGAAAAGATCATGAAACACTTCTTCTGGCCTGGACTTCGGAAAGATGTTTCCAACTTTTGCAAAACCTGTCACACTTGTCAGGTAGTTGGAAAACACCAGTTAGACCCACCTGTAGCTCCATTGCAGCCTATCCCAGCATTTGGGGAGCCCTTCTCCAAGGTCATCGTTGATTGTGTTGGTCCATTACCCAAGACTAGATCTGGAAATCAGTACTTGTTGACAATCATGTGTGCATCTACCAGATTCCCTGAAGCCATACCTCTACGCAACATCAAGGCAACTGCAATCTCGAAGGCTTTGATAAAGTTCTTCACGTTGTTTGGCCTTCCCAGGAAATTCAGTCAGATCAAGGTAGCAATTTCACTTCCGGATTGTTTCAGCAGGTTGTGTATGAACTAGGTGCAAAGCAGATTCTTTCCAGTGCCTATCATCCAGAGAGTCAGGGTGCCTTAGAGCGGTTTCATTCCACTCTCAAGACAATGATGAGGACTTATTGTTATGACCATGAGAAAGACTGGGATGAAGGTGTTCATTTGCTGTTGTTTGCAGCTAGAGAAGCAGTGCAGGAGTCCACTGGATTCAGTCCGTTTGAGCTAGTGTTTGGCCATGAAGTGAGAGGACCTTTGCTATTGTTGAGTGAACAATGGCAAGAGAAAGAGCTGCATATCAGTCTGTTAGACTATGTTAGCAAGTTCAAGGAAAGACTGCGTGCAGCTTGTGACCTAGCCAAAGAGAACTTGAAATCAAGTCAGGGAAAAATGAAACTTGGTATGATCATAAGGCTAGAAGCCGTGAGTTTAAACTAGGAGACAAGGTCCTTGTGTTGTTTCCCTTGCAGTCCAATCCATTGCAGGCTAGATTTCATGGTCCTTATGAAATTCTGACAAAACTCAATGATCTCAATTACATTGTGAAGACTCCAGATAGGAGAAAGCCAAAACAGTTGTGTCACATTAACATGCTGAAGCCTTATCATGATAGGAATGCTAGGGTTGCAGCTGTCACTTCAGATCCTCCTATGGCCGAGACTTGTGAAGATGAGGGGAGTTTCAAGATGATGAACCTAGAATTAAAGCTGAAGTTCTTTCATGTAAATTGTCAAATTCTGAAGTGTTGCAAAATCTTGATGTAAAACTCCAGCACTTAGAACCCTCACAGAAAGATCCGTTTGAGAGGTTGATCAAGAAATATAAAGATCTATTTCCTGATGTTCCAAAGAGAGTTTCTATAGCCTCTCATGATGTAGATGTTGGTGATGCCAAACCACTAAAACAGCATCCGTGCGGATGAATCCTGAAAAGAAAAGATTGCTGAGAAAGAGGTTGAGTACATGTTAGAACATGATATTATCAGACCCTCTAACTCAGATTGGAGTTCACCCTGTGTTCTAGTTCCAAACCTGATGGAAGTACTAGATTCTGTAAAGATTATCGCAAAGTCAATGCTGTAACTAGAACTGATGTGTTTCCAATACCTAGGATTGATGATTGTATCGATAGAGTAGGGCAAGCAAAGTTTCTGACCAAGATTGACTTATTGAAGGTTATTGTTGTGTGCCTTTAACTGAGAGGGCCAAGAGCATCTCTGCTTTTGCCACACCATCTGGGTTATACCAGTATGAAGTCCTACCCTTTGGCATGAAAAATGCCCCAGCCACGTTCCAAAGGATGATACAGTCTACAATCGCCGGATTGCCACACACGGGTGCGCACATCGACGACCTGATCACATGGAGTGACTCCTGGGAAGAACATCTGAAAGATGTAGAGACGTTGTTCCAGCGCTTGACCCAGGCTAACCTGACTGTTAACCTGAACAAGAGTGAGTTTGGTTGTGCTACTGTCACGTATCTTGGCTACGTCATAGGCCAGGGTAAAGTGGCACCCATAAATGCTAAAGTCCAAGCCATCATGGACTTTCCAGTTCCTGACAACAAAAAGCTTTGCGCCGCTTCCTTGAATGATTGGGTACTACCGCAAGTTCTGCAAGAACTTTGCTGAGATTGCTCTCAGTCTCACCAACCAACTGAAGAAAGGCGTAAAGTTCACTTGGGATGAAGCATGCCAAAGACCCTTCGATCGCCTGAAGTCTCTGCTGTGTCACTTCCCGTGCTCAAATCTCCTGACTTCAACAAACCGTTCTCCATGGCGGTCGATGCTAGCGACCAAGCTTGTGGATCTGTGCTCCTACAGAGAAGTGACTCTGATGACATTGAGCATCCTGTGGCATACTTCTCCAGGAAGTTCAATTGCCACCAAAAGAACTATTCCACAATTGAGAAGGAGCTGTTGGCTCTGGTTCTATCCTTACAACACTTTGAGGTTTATGTTTGTACAGGGCAAAAGCCAATGATTGTATATACTGACCACAATCCGTTAATGTTTTTGAGTAAGATGAAAAACAAGAATCGGAGATTGTTGAATTGGAGTTTGATTTTACAGGAGTTTGACTTGGAAATTAAGCATGTAAAGGGTACTGACAATGTAATTGCTGATTGCTTATCCCGTGTTTGAGTATGTGTATATATATCACGTGTTTATTAGCATATTGTATTATATGTATATATATACAAGTGTCTACTTAACCATTTTTTGTATTGAAAAGAAAAATTTTGCCTTTATGAGTCAAAATTTTTCCCTTTTGGAATGGAGGTGTAATGTGGAAAAAAAAAAAGCCACTAGATGGCAGTATTGACAATTTTTTTTGTTAAGCCCAGTCTGGAGCTAGGTTTTGGGGCATGTCCTGGGCATGCCTCAGAGGGAATGTCCCAGAGAATTGGAGAAAAGTCTGGAAGGTGGGAGGGGCTGGAAAAGAGTATATAAGGAGAAAAATGAGAGAGTGAAAGGTAGTAGGAGAACTTGCAAGAAGAAATTGTGGAAGGATACATTTGACCAGACCTGTCACTCTTTTCAAGACCTGTGAAGCTTTTTTGTGGATTTTTGCCTGTGTTGGAGCATTTTCCTGTCCCAGGACATCACAACATAGCAGCCCCATCTCAATTACCAAGGGACTGTAAATATCTCATTTTTTTTTTATTTCAATCTTGGTCAGCAGTAGATTGTGTAGATTAGTTCAAAGTGTGTTTGTTTAATTAAATCTGTTAAACTTTTTAAAATTTTTCTGTCATCCCTTGCTGTCCGCTGCCATAACAAATTGACGCCATAACAGATTGGGGCCATAAAACAATGCATTATCAATTAAATTGAAATACATTTCTAATATATTTCGGTCAGATACATTTCTAATATTTGATAAGTATTAAAAATATATTGCAAATCCCTTTCAATATGCTTTTCAGAAATGTGTCAGATCTATTTCAATTGCATTTCAGAAAAAGTCTCAGTCACAGTAAACATTTAAAGAACCCTCCATTTAAAAAATGTTTTTCTTCTTGTTCCTGCAGTTAAATGTCTGAGCTTCACTGTGTAGATAAGGCATTTGCAGAGTTTTCTGTTTTTACATTCAGCTACTGAAAGTTTGAAGTTTATCTGAGCTCATTAAAATTCCCATTTAAAGAGGTAGGCTCACAAGCAGATTTGTGACATCACAAATCCTTTGGAGCCAATCCTGGGTCAATATTGTCATGATTCTGGTTTTGGCCATGTCTTTTATTTATTGATTTTGCTTATAGTACATCCTGGTTTTCTGTTCATGCCATTTCTGTATTCCTTGCACTATTGTCACCCCTGTCTTGTGATCAGTATGGTACAGTCCGTCCTCCCAGTCTGTGTGCTTACATGCTTCGGGGGATTTCAGTGGTTTCTGGTGTTTCACATTATTACTTCAATTCTTGTTTACTTCTTTGGCTCTGCTTTCCTTGATTACTAATAATACTAACATTTATATTTTGTATTATACTTACTAACCTAACTAACCCATGTACATACTACTAACTAACTAACAAGCACTTGGGTTGATTTGTAAAGTTGCACCGTTACTAATTACTACTAACGCAATGTCAGCACTCGCCCTGTTCTAGTCTCTGCCCCTTGCTTTACTTTCCCTGTATCTCCCTGTGCTTCCGTGAAATCTCTCGCACGTGCTTAATTGCTATCCTGCACTCCTTGATCTGTGCACATAAAACTCCTTGACCGAAGCCGTTTATCTGTCATAGGTTGTCTATGTGCATCCTGTCTATGTCTTGGCGCTTGCCAATTATTGTGTTAAGGACGTCCCCTTGTGTATTTTCCTTTGTAATTAGTTCTTATCCAATTCACCTGGCCCTGCATAGCATGTGACTTTCCTCTTGTGTATTTAAGGTCTTCACTGCACCCTTTACCTTGTCAGACCATTGATCAATTTTCACTAGTGCAGAGAGCCTCGTATGCCTTTTGATTATTGCTTCTAACTACGACACTTTTTGTATGACCTTGAGATTGCCTTGCCCCTTCTTGTTCTTGTTTGCTACTTTCTGGATTTAGATCCTTTTTCCGTACGACCACGATTCTTGTTATTGATGCCCTGTGTATGACCTTCCCTTCTGGATTTTTGACTACGATTTTTGGATTACTGTTTCATGTACCGTTACACATCTGCTTCTCTGGTTTCGACCCCTGCCTGTTTATCGACTTCATTTTTGGATTTTGACTTTGGCTTGGTAATTCCTGCATTTTCTGGTTTTGATCCTTTTTGTAATAGAGGATTAAGTTTTTTGGAATTTCGCCCTGAATGCACCATTCCAAATATTCAACTTACTAACACAAGTGTGATGTAGAAACTTGAAGCCTCTAATGCACAAACACTGAGAATGGTCTCTTCAGTAAAGTAGAGATATCTCCTGTGAAGTGGCTAAACTTGAAATGAGAAATATTTGCATATTCAGAGATTCAGCATTTTTAATGAGAGAGAAGAAGCAGATGCCATTTTAAGGATACGGGGGAAAAACCATATCAGAAACACATTATCAGTCAGAGAAAAGTATTTACATGCATCTTAAAACATGGTAGGATGGGATCTTTAACATTAAGGTTTATTTTTAAATCTAAACTCTCCAAGGTTTGAATTCACTGGTTGCACCACTGGTTGTGGTATTATGCACTGACCTATCAGTATCCATTTCTTGAAGTGCTAAATAAACTGAAACGAAACATTTAGTGTTGTCTTAGTTTATTTGTCAAATCTAACCGTGTTCTCGGTGGATTGAAGTTGAAGTGCATTTGTGTACATTTGCTATTTCTGTGAAATGCATAAGTACTTTTTTATCACTATTAAAGATTACATTGGCATATGTTTGATAAAATGCATTTCGGGTTTCAGCCTCTTTGGTTGAAATACATTTTTAAAGACAAATACATTTTGCTTCAAATGCATCCTCAAAATGTATTTTAGAGATCACATGCCTTCTAAACGTATTTTATATGCATTGTGGCCAAAATAAAATTATTTTAAATATATTTCCTTTCCATATACAGGGGCATAGGAAGCAAACTGATATTGGTCCAGCAGACAGCGCTGGGGGGATGGTGTGGAAGGGGGGACCCCCTTCCATCATTAGAACATTTTTTGAAACTGGGGATTGATTTGGTTAGCTGTGGTCGCATCCAGACTCATCTTTAGCCTCAACAGTTTCAACTTTTGGGTGGTGTTTCAAGTCAAGTTCACAACAGCATATTAGTTCAGTCTGTGGTCTAGAGTATGCACTTTCCAGCATTAGCAGTTTGAAGCATTTCATCCATGAACTTGACATAAATCTATGAGACAGTGTTCAAGCAATGAATTGGAGGCTTATAAAATACCTTGTAAATTGAGATATATAAAAGAAGGTGACGTCCAGAGTAATGGTGTCAAGGTTATCCACTTATAGAAACTGTCAGTTTCCTTATGTTCTTTTTGTCCCTTGGTTTTTTACATTTACTGATTTATCTGATTTACCTTATTTATTTAATTCCATATAATGCAATTAGGCCACCTATCTAAGACAAAAAATAATAAAACACTGACACAAGATTACCAAGAACGGGTAAATCCCGATATAGGCTAATTCAGATATCATATTTGGACATGCGATACGCATGCAGGTAACTAACCCCTCGCTCTAGAAATACGAAGTAAAAACGCAAGCAGGACACAAGCTGCATTAATATTGTGCGGATTGAAATCTTACCGGGAATGTAGGGGCACAACCAGGGCGTGCAGCTGATGATAACTGTGTGAACTTGGAAGGTGGATACCCACAAACACAGTTCAGGATGAACTGTTTAAAACGTGTTAGCAACAATTAGTTTTTAACCTAGTTAATGAAAAGAGACAGGATTTTGTGAGCTTTCTTAGACGCACCGCTTCCGCACACAAGCCCCATCTCACTCGCGCCCTCCACCAAGCTTGGGATCGCGTAAAAAAATCATTTCTTTTGGACACGTGGCCCATCTAAAAGAACAGTGTGCCTCCAAAGCATTTGGTTTTCCGTGCGCACCCGTGATGGTCAGCAATTTGAAAAGATCTGAATGGCATAAATTAAAAATTAAAATTAAAAAAATTGAAAGGGAGCTCTTCATGCTAGGAAGTGCATCCAGATAAAGCAATTAAATGCAAATATGGGGATAACGATAGTTTGCGCTGCTTAGGTCTGGTAAATAATCCATTACATTCAAATTAAAATAACATTGCACTCTGTGATTGTCTGTTGCAATGTGATGATGGCAGTTTAGCAATTTTAGGCGATCCCCGAGAGACTGACTGCCCTTCAAGCATAGTCCTTATCTCAGAGGCAAAACTGACTAAATAAATGAGTAAACCATTGCTCTCGATGCAAATTGTATGCATTTAACAAGCATGTGAGGTCACCAACAAAAGCCCTGGAATGCTAAAATCGCACATAAATTAAGAACGCATAATAAATAAGAACGGTTTTTGTTTTTTTTTTTGCACTGGATCATAATTTATGAGTGTGCAGTATCGCTGACGCACGTTAATGACACTGGCCTCGCGGCAGTGCATTAATCTGATAGGCGATAAGCAGCCGGGATCAGCGAGACGGTCTAAGTTGATATGACATGAGGGAGAGAGGGGAGGGGGAGGGGCGTATTCGGGAAAATATTGGTCCGGCGATCGCCGGGTCTGCCGGGCCAGTTCCTACGCCCATGATATAGGACTGTACAGCCATTGAACAAAAATTTTTCAAAAAAAAAGAAAAACAGCACCTTCTCTTCCACAGACACTGGCATTTGTGGTAACAAAACATGTAACAAACCCAACATTTCAACAGTTTGTATTTTTAACTACAACTAAAGACCATCTGGGATCAGACCAGCTGCGTAAGCAATTGCTTACACTTTAGCTCAAAACGCGCCCATCATGGAACCCAGCCTTCCTTTTTATCACAACTGTTCACCTGTGAAGTTTGAAGGCTGCATTTTAAAAGGTGGCAATGATCCTGTGTTAATAAGAATTGTCCACGGATAGTCAGACAGATAGATAGACAGATAGAAATACAAGCACTGGCAAAAATACTGAAATCAGTCTTTCTGGTAGTTTAATAGAAGTTTCAGAGTAATTTCACTGTAGTTTTGCATGATGACACAGACACACAGATCAAATGAAAACAATACCAGCTTTGCCACTGGGGTTGGTTATCAAAAAAACATTATTTTTTTTTGATTTCCCTAAGTACTAAAACAAGCACTAGAGAGCTCAGCATCTGAAGAAATGACCATTTTTGAAAAGGCTCTGCCCTTAACTGAATATAGGGCGGAGGAAACCCACAAGGGGAACAGGCCTTCACATCTCGAACCATTCCACTTTCCCATCAACTCACTCTGAGAGACGCAAAAAGGAGCAACGTTCTTACCTGCAGAGACTGCAATCCAACCTGATCCAAAGGACTCTGATTTTGACTCTGGCCTTGAGGAATCATGTCTGGTCTTCTCTGGAGCCGATGATGACAGGTTATCGCCTTGACTTTTCGCTCCATGTGATGTACCAGCTGATTGTGATGGTTGAGATGGTGACACTGGGTTGTTCTGTGTGACAAAGAATCTGTGATTAAGTGTCTTGGTTCCAGTCCAGTTTGTCAGACAGCAATTTGATAATGTCTTACTCACATACAACTATACTTCAAGTTAACTATATGGATCTAAAGACATCAGTTATAATGTCAATGTTTTTTCCTTAGGAAGGTTTAAAGTAAATAGCTACACAGTCATTAAATTTCCAAATGTGTCAGTTACCTTTCCTAGAAATCAAAATGACAAAATAAAAAGGTGATGTGGGTGTTTTTCAAATTCATCTTTATGACCGAGGATGTCTTTAAAGTAACACCACCAGCTCAAACCTTGTAACCCCTTTTGTATCATACACAGTCAAGTCACATGATTATGACCACGTCCTACTTCTGATGTCAGGAGAACATAGCCAATGAAAATAAGGCATGTGTTGTGACCTGGCTTGATGGGTATATAAGGTGTGCTGTAGATATTCTGCAAACATATCACTCGTTTCTGTCATGTATCACGTACAGCCATACATGCTGATTGTCTTCCCTGGGGTGGATGGGTCTTCCAGCAAGACAATACAATGAGTCACACGGCTAGAAATGTCTGACAGTGGTTGGAAGAGCTCGACCGAGATTTCCAAGTACTTCCCTGGCCCCCTAATTCTCCAGACTTGAACCCAATCGAGCATCTGTGGGACCACCTCGATCGTCATATTTATTCAATGAGTCCTCCACCACACACCCTCCAGCAGCTGTCGGATGCACTGCAGTCAGCATGGCTCCAGATACCTGTGACAACCTTCCAGCACCTTACTGAGACACTCCCAGCCTGTCAAGCTGCTGTCCGTGCTGCACACGGTGGTTACTCTGGATATTAGCTGCTGATCATAATAATGTGACTGCACCGTGTAATTTCTACACGACTTTCTGTGACGTCTATGTCATCCACGTACTCAATACTGTCCTCAAAGACCTCAAGTACGTAATCTGATGCGTCACTTGCCCATCTGGTGGACTATATATATAAATCTAATCTATCTAAAATAATATAAATCTAATATAATCCAAACTAGAAAAAAACATCGCTCTTGGAAATACTTCTAGAACAAGGAATTACAGAGACTAGGAGCGCAAACAGGTCTGTATAAATGAGGCCAGACAAAGGGCATGTTTACACTTGGTTTTAACATGCCTTTTTGGTGATCGGGTCTTAAGTGGTCAGGCGAGACACATTGCTGTTTACACTTGGAGTCAAACTGACCACTTGTGATCAGATTTTGTTGCTTACTTCGAGCTTCCGCTGAG
Source organism: Gymnothorax javanicus (assembly GCA_029692085.1). Lineage (NCBI taxonomy): Eukaryota > Metazoa > Chordata > Actinopteri > Anguilliformes > Muraenidae > Gymnothorax > Gymnothorax javanicus. The sequence continues at coordinate 6,284,838 of CM056208.1, read as the reverse complement.
ACCCAGCGCGCAGTTAATACATCATATAACAGCAACAGCAGCCGTTTCCGCCAGCCGATTTGAACCCCATTTCGCGTTGTCTTCTGGGCAAGCTAACGATTTGCCTATGATTCACACATTTGGATTATTTCAGTTATGAGGTTAGCTTGCATTTGGAAAGCACAGGACTGCTTGGAAAGATATTCACTTTCACCGCTGGTATTATAGCCATAAGCCCACAGCCTACAGCAGTGCTATTCAACATTATCCTGCAAGGGCTATTCAGGGCTATTCAACTGTGTCCAGAAAGGGCTGGTGTGGGTGCAGGCTTTCATTCCAACGAAGCACTTACATGCCTGATACTATTAATCAAGCTCATTAGCAAAAACTCTTGGGGTTGATTAGTGGTGTCAGGTGTGTAGATGCTTGGTTGGCACCCACATCGGCCCTTTCTGGACACGGTTGAATAGCCCTGTCCTACATTGATAGCATTTTTCTGGTTACATCTTCGACGGGAACGCATCAGGACGGATTAGCCTTTACACGACCAAACATATGTGGTCAGATGCGTCCCAGACCACCTCCGAAAGTGGTTTGAATGATCGGGTCTCAATGCGTCGTGGAGCCTGTTTACACTTGTATTCAGTAAATGGGGTGTAAACGGGGCCAAAAAGTAAAGGGAGAGTGACTCCTTAAATAGGGAAGTCCAGTGGTGAATAGGTGTAAATGATTTACGATGACCAAAGCGCAAAACTTCCTATCTGCAGAATTTTCTGATTTGCGGATTTCACTTTGGATGATAAGAACATAAGGAAGGCTGCTCATCCAAAGTGAAATCCACCAATCAGACAATTCTGCAGATAGGAGGTTTTGCGCTTTGGACATCAGTATTCTGGTGAGCTGGAGATAAAACGTGGCATGGAATTTGAGTCCGGAGGGGGCGTGTCGATGAAGGGCCTGATACAGATGGAACACCAGGAAGAATATTATCATTCATAAAAATAAGTGTCTGTATATTTTCATGGGTATTTTAATGGGGCAATAAGCAAAATCGTTTCACCGCTAGGTTTGCTGTTGTGCACTGCCTGTAGACCAAAACAAAGTGTGTCATGAGCCACACCTCCCTCTACCTCTGCTATTCTGCAGAATGATGGGCCAGTTTAAGTTTCAATTACTCAATACATCAAAACTGAAATGCTCACGAAACTGCAGATTTGTGCTAAGTGCAAATGTTAGCTGGCTGCCGGGCTACTCACAACCGTAACGCCTGGCCCAATGCTGGGACCGAGCCGCTAACAACTCAAGCTCCGGACATGAGCCCATGCTACGATTGTAACATTAAATTTAATTGAATCGACATAGCGACATGTGCCTAACGTTACTGTAACACTAATTAAAGCAGGCTTTTGACTTTATGTTGTTACTTTCCTGTCCAGAAGAGCTAGCTCCGAGTCAAACTGTAACCCCTTTAGCTCTCGCAGTGCTCTCCACCTTGGAAATGCAAGGCCAATATTAATCTGGGTTCTGTCCCTTTCTTTATCCGACAACTTCTTTGCCAACGACCGTTGTTTCTTTAGAAGTAATTTTGGATCCTGCTCGTCTTCAGGTGAACGTTTTGTTTCTCTCTCCGCCATCTCGCTTTATAAAACATACGCGCTGCCACTGCTCACTGGCTGTATGAATGCATTCTTGGGAAGGAGGAGGAGGCGATTCTGCTCACTGGCTGTATGAATGCATTTTCGGCAAGGAGGAGGCGGCGATTCACATGAACGTTACATGAACGCAGCGGCGGACCGCCTTGTAAACAATGGGCTGGAGATCAACAAAGAGAGCGGTGTGTGACGTCCTGCTATACTCCAGATGAAATTACATCTCTCGTTCTTCACGCAGCGATTTTTAATTCCTTCAATCTAGAAATGATGCATTTCCGCTTATTGCCCCTTTAAGCATACTTATTAATACAAGAGGCCCATGGGCCTTAACGGTCACCTGAGTTGTACAAAAACTGATGTTACTGATGTGAATGAACCAACTATACCTTTCATTGTCCTATATAAAGTATAGTAAACTTCACCCCCTCCCCAGGGGCAAACATGGAGCCTGGGGGCCATGAAATGAAAAATTATGATAAAGCACCTGAAGACCCTTCCATCTATGAAGAGCATTGTTTTCCAGCATATCTGGGTGTGGAGAAGAAGAGTTTGAAAATTTCAGCCAATTTGAAAACTTTTAGCCCCGCCCTCAGAGCACCTGGGGTGGGGCACCATATAACTCACAATTTTGGCGCATATTTGACCAAGGAAGGTTTGTGAAAAATTTAATTGAAATCGGATCAGCGGTTTCTAAGAAAAAGTGGGAAATGTATTGACAACTTTTAGCCCCGGCCCTCAGAGTCCCTGGGGGAGGGCACCATATTATTCAGAATTTTGGTGCATAATTGACTAAGGAAGGTTCCTGCAGAATTTCACTGAAATTGGATCAGCGGTTTCAGAGAAGAAGTCGAAAATGTATTGACCAGTTTTAGCCCCGCCCCTCAGAGCCGCTAGGGGTGGGCACCATATTATTCACAATTTTGGTGCATGATTGAGCAAGGAAGGTTCCTGCAAAATTTTATTGAAATTGGATCAGCGGGTTCTCTGAAGAAAGTCGAAAATGTATTGACCAGTTTTATCCCAGCCCCTCAGAGCCCCTGGGGGGTGGGCACCATATTATTCACAATTTTGGTGCATAATTGACCAAGGAAAGTTCCTGCAAAATTTTATTGAAATCGGATCAGCGGTTTCTGAGTAGAAGTAAAAAATGTATTGAGCAGTTTTAGCCCCGCCCCTCTGAGTCCCTGGGGGTTGGCACCATATAATTCACAATTTTGGTGCATAATTGACCATGGAAAAGTCCTGGAAAATTTTATTGAAATTGGATCAGCGGATTCTGAGAAGAAGTCGAAAATGTATTGACCAGTTTTAGCCCCGCCCTCAGAGCCCCTGGGGTGGGCACCATATAATTCACAATTTTGGTGCATATTTGACCAAGGAAGGTTCTGCAAAATTTCATTGAAATTGGATCAGGTTTTTGAGAAGAAGTCAAAAATGTATTGAGCAGTTTTAGCCCTGCCCCTCAGAGTCCTGGGGTGGGCACCATATTATTCATAATTTTGGTGCATATTTGACCAAGGAAGGTTCCTGCAAAATTTTATTGAAATCGGATTAGCGGTTTCTGAAAGAAGTCAAAAATGTATTGAGCAGTTTTAGCCCAGCCCCTCAGAGCCCCTGGGGGTGGGCACCATATAATTCATAATTTAGGTGCATATTTGACCAAGGAAGATTCCTGCAAAATTTTATTGAAATCGGATCAGCAGTTTCTGAGAAGAAGTTGAAAATGTTTACGGACGCACAACGCACGACGGACGACGACGGACCAAAGGCGATTAGAATAGGTCACTTTGAGACTTCATCTCAGGTGACCTAATAAAAAGATTGAAAAAAGGATCCATTGTAGCTGTGCCATCCTATTTTTAATGCACACCTTCCCTCAGCTTCTTTTGTTATTTTCATGCGCAATTTCAGGCGTTTTCCCTTGCTTGTCATTTCACTGCTTCTATTTCCCATGTGTGCATTTCCCTATGTGTAAGAGGGAGGTTAGTGAGTGTTACACATAGGGAAATGCAGACTGCCCTGATGGAAGCTGACGGCGTTACATGCACTATTGATGATATACTTTCAAAGCAACAAAGCGTAGTGGGGGGCTTGAAGCAGCGGCCGCATGGGAAATCAAGGGGGAAGAGCATTAGTAATAACCTGAAATGTTTTCATTTAAATGCAAGAAGCATAAAAATAAATTTCCAGAGCTTAAGGCGTTCACGATTAGTGAGGGCTATGACATAGTTGGGATTACAGAGACATGGCTTAGTGAAGAGGATGGAGATGAATATAATATAGAAGGTTATAAGCTCTTAAGGAAGGATAAATGTAATAGGCGAGCAGGGGCGTAGCAATCTATGTGAATGAAAACATAAATGTACAGGAAATTCCCAAAATTGAACATTCCTTGCCCTGTGAAGATATCTCTGGGTCAGGCTCATTGGCAAACACGAGACAGGTTTAAACATAGGAGTATGCTATCGACCACCAGCTTTGGACAGTACAGTCAATGAAATGCTTTTTAAGAGGATTATGCAAGCTTGTAGAGGTAGAGGGACTATTATTATGGGAGACTTAAATTATCCTGGTATTGATTGGGAAATGGTGAAAGGACAGGGTAGGGGGGAGAAAGAGAAGAATTTAGATGTTATAAATGATAATTTTTGGTGCAGTATGTTAATAAACCTCCAAGAGAGGAGAGCAATTTTTAGACTTAATTATCTTAGCAATGACCCAGATAGAATTAGCAATGTTGAGGTACTGGAGCCACTTAGGACAAGTGATCACTCTGCTGTTAATTTTGATGTTTCATGGGAAGTTAAAAAGGTGTATTCAAAAACAAAAATTTTCAATTTTAGGCAAGCAAACTTTGGCAGGATGCGCTCATATCTAAATGAAATGGGAGACACTCCTGGACTGTGAGTCTGTAAATGAGATGTGGGAAAAGATTTAAGGGGGTTTCACTTGATTCACAATACAAATTCATTCCAAGGTGTCCAAGTAAGCTAAGAAAAAGCAGAATCCTCGTGGATAATACAAAGCATTAATTGAGATTTTGAGGGAAAAGGAATCTTTATAAGATGTACATAAAGGATAACAATAAAGGTACTAGGCTGAATGCTGTAAAATACGGGCTGTGGTCAAAAAAGAACTGAGAATGAGAGCTTGTATGACAACAAATTGCAGAGGGGAGGCTAAAACTCTTCAGTGCTTCTTTCAGTACTGGCAGAAAAAGGAAAGATCAAGAAACAGGTTAAGTGCATAAAGAATAAAAATGGATCGCTGCTATATGATAACAAAGATATTGCGGATGCCTTAAACAGTTACTTTGTTGAGAATTTTACCTAAGAGTGGGTCTTTATTAGGCCAGAGGGCATGTTAAATGCTCAAGATTATTTAGCGGAAATTGAGGTTAGGGATAGCAGTATTGAACAAGTTACATAAACCAAGGCAGAATGGCGGCCCGGGTCTGATAAACTATATCCTAGAGTGCTCAGGGGAAGTTGGTGAGATCTAGTGATGGGAAGAGCTTCATGAACCATTTTTCTTTATTTTCTGTGCCCCTGCGATGGTGCCTCTGTTCAACAAAAACATAAGTTCATTCCTCAGCCTTATTTTTTTTTAACTTTAGGCGCCATCTTGTGGGCACAAAAATAAAGAAAATGGTTCATGAAACTATCCTTCCCATCACTAGTAGATATATTTTAGCTGCTATCCGCCATCTTCAGATGGTCTTTAGAAACTAGAGAAATACCAATATATCAGGAGGGGGACTGTACTGAGCCAGGAACTTAAAGGCCTGTCAGTCTAACTTGTATGGCACGCAAAATGCTGGAATCTATCATAAAGATGAGCTGGACTTATTTCTTGAGCATTTCCAAACCATCTTGAGGATAGCCAACATATGGTTTCCAAGAAGAAGGTCATGCCTGACAAACCTTCTGGAATTTTTTGAAGAGGCCAGCAAGACTTATGACCAGAGCAGGGCTTATGACATCATATACTTGGATTTTCAGAAAGCATTTGATACAGTACCGCATAAGAGACTAATTTTTAAAATGAGCTCCATTGGAGTTACAGGAGGTATTCTGGAGTGGATTCAAAACTGGTTACAGGACAGAACACAAAGAGTGGTGGTCAATGGTATCTCATCTGAGCTAGGTATGGTGGGAGTGGCGTCCCCAGGGATGATCATTACAGGACCCTACTGTTCCTCATCTACATTAGCGTGCTGATGAGATGTGAGAGCAGATAAGTTAAGTTGTAGATGATACTAAATTGGGGGTTTGGCAAAATAGTTTGAGTCCACTAAAAGTGATTCAGGATAGTTTGGATAGAATCCAGAATTGGGCAGAAATGTGGCAAATGAAATTTAATGTAGCAATGCTAAAAATTGTATGTAGGTAATAAAACATTAGGCAGGATTACTTCATGGGAGGTTTAAAACTGGGAATGTGCTCCTGCGAAAAGATCTAGGAGTGATTGTTGACCAAACCCTCTGAGCTCTATCAAAAAAGCCAATTGGATGCAGGGATACATTGATAAAAGTATTGAGCACAAATCCAAGGAGGTGATGCTTCTTTTGAACAACACATTCATCAGACCACATCTGGAGTATTGTGTACAGTTCTGGGGACCATACTTTAAGAAAGATAAAGAGGCTCTAGAAAGTTCAGAGAAAGAGCCACTAAAAGCTAATTTCAGGTATAAAAAGATGAAAGCTATGAGAAGGCGCTGAAGATCATATCTCTTTAGTCTTAGGAAAAGGAGACTGAGGGCCCATTGATTTGATTGGTCTTTAAATATGTTAAAGGGATTAACAAAGTGAATTATGTAGGATTCCTTCAACCAAGTGTTAGTAAATTCCGGGGTCACAAATGGAAGTTGACCAAGAGTAAATTGCCTTTTGATATTTGAAATATTTCTTCCTGCCCAAGAGTAATTTCGATGTGGAATAAGCTTGCCACAACCATATTGTTGAGGCAGAGACAGCAGGGGGTTTTCAAGAGCAGAAGCTTGACTTAAAGCTGAATACCATTGAGTCACCCGAATTATCTGAAGGGATATAATAAATAGTATAAAGAAACTGGCCCGGCGTAGTTGGGCTGAGCGGCCTGTTCTCGGCCATTCGTGTTGTTATGTTATGTTGCTGTTATATTGACTTCATGAAGTGATTAAAACAGCGCAGAGTTGGCGACTTTTCTGTGACAGGTAAACCCCTGCTTTATTCGTTGGTTCCTTTTTTGCTCCGCAATGCTCTGCAAATAAGCGAGTTAGCACTGCTCCATGCACAGCTGGTACTAAGCAGCCCTTACGGCATCAATTCATTTTCGCTCTGCAAATACATGAGTGAAGGCGTCGTTTACAAGCACAGTTGCTATTCAGATAGCCAGCGTCTTTATGTGGTGTTACAGTGCTCCGTTGTGCATGTGATGTTACTGTGATGTTACAGTCGAGCTATCGTTAGCTTGTTTCCGATGCTAGGGCTAACGTTACTGGCGTCATTTTATTAGAAAGTAGCAGAAAATATCTTTATGAAGTGACCTGGCAGTCTTATCGGTTGTGTTGTTGTCCTCATAAATATGTGTAGTTTACTGTACTCTCACAGCTAAATGCTATCGCCACATGGTTTACTGGCCATTCAGGGATTCACAGAAAGCAGTTTCTGTACTCAAAAAACAGGTAACTTACTGAAATAAGCGTGTGCTGGGTTTTTACTGAATACATACTGCTGTAGATTACTTTTCATGTCGACATGATTTTTTTCTGCTCGTTTGTTGGCCAGCAGTGTTGACTGTTCACAACAGTAATGCCTAGCCTCGGCAATAATGTTCAGTAATGTCTCTCCACAGTCGCATGCACGACAGCTCGCGTGCAACCGGCGTGCCACTGACGGCCTTCTGGGGAGGTCTTAGGGGCAGCAGTGCAGTGTAGAGGGAGGGATCTGAAAGTTGCATTTTTCAGAATTTTTATGCCAGTCTCTCTCTCTCAAAGTTACCAACTGCAGCTTTAATGACTTAATTATGTTTTTTTTTGGCGGTTCCTGGTGTTAAATCTGTGTATCACATAGATTTTATCAATCTATTAATTATGTTGTTGCCATTGGAGGATTATAGCCAATTCTACGCAAGTTTCTTTTCTCTGGGTGGATTTGCTCTCCTCACTGGCACTATTTTGCCTCAATACGCTATTTTGGGGATTAGGCCAAGCACTGCCCTTTTGCTCTGTAAAGCATCTTTGTGACAGTCTGTCTGTGAAAAGTGTTATACAAATAAAATTGAATTGAATAAAATGTTTCCTATGCTCGCAGAAATGAGTCTGCTAAATCTGTATAAACTAAACAACAGAACATTGTGATAAAATTAATTCACGTGTTTTGCCAAATTGTGACCTACAGGCAATTTTTTTTACATTCACTAGCTGAATAAATTTATACCAGTCATTTTGTATGATAGTTGAAGAAGTTGACCCTTTCTCAGTTGGTACATTTCATATTCATCTGGCATTCTAGTGGACAGACCAGTAACTGCAGTACTATTTGAGTGCCCTGAAGCAGTAGCTCAGTACCCTGTGACAGTCCCCTAGTGGAGCAGGACAGTAACTGCACTGGCCCGTGACAGCAGTACAGTACAGTGCACACAATTAAATGCTGCAGCCCCCTTTAGGTCTCCCTCTGTATTAACTGTACCCTGTGATAAGTACTTAGACTCTGAGGTGTAACAGCTCAGAAAGGCTTAACATGAAGATACTGCCCCACTGCAGCACTGCTGCTGATCTGATGTCTTTTTAGTGTTTGTGTGATAGACTGCAGAGATGCTGTCTGTCCTCAGAAGAAGCCGCAGGGGCGCGCCTGTAGTGCTGACCCTCGGCTACTGCCATTTGTTTGTTGTTTGTTTTTTTGCTTTGATGTGTTTGTACCGTAATTCAACACTTCTTACCTGATAGCAATAGTACTTGACCACATGCTGATCACGTTTGCAGCAGTGATCTGGATTTTTACAATCTGGGACATTATAAGCGCACATGGAGAAGAGACGTGCAACTTGCAGCACAATGGACTACCTGTGCCCATTGTTTAAAGCCAGGAGGTTTTGTTGGATCTACGCCAGTCATGTGAGGTGCATCAAAAACTCCCATAACTCCTTTTTAGCCCTCCGGAGATTATCCATCATCATGAAGGAAGGAAAAAGAAAAGAAAGAGAGGAGCCGGAGAATCAGAAACAGACTTAAGCGAGAAGAGAATTAGGTTCCCCCTCCAACTGTCTTCTCTCAAGCGTCTCGCTCTCACAGAGATAAAATGCATGAACTTGCTGCACTTGTCCAACATAAACCAAGGGACTTCAACCGACAAACCTGATTTGTTTTAGCAAAACATGGTTGACCCGAGGATAGAAACAACGATGATTTGAATGGTTATTCTCTCCTTAAATTGCCAACCAGAGACATGACACAGATGGCCAGCGTATTGGTGGTGGATTATGTATGTTTGTGAACTCCGGCTGGGCAACAAACATTACGGTACGTCACACTTAATGCACCACTCTCTATGAAATAATGTCTCTGTCTTTTAGACCGCATTACCTCCCCCGTGAGTTTGGACAGATAACTATCATTCTAGCGTACGTGCCCAGAGCCAGATTATCTGCGGCTACTTGGCAGAAGCGCATAGCGAAAACACTAACAAGGCCATTCTACTGATAATCCTGTCTTCCTTCTTGAGACTTCAACTTAGTGCGATGTTTCTGCCCTTCTGCCAAACCTGGAACAGTATGCAGTAGTTGTATTTTTAACAGCGTGAATTAAGTGCCTATACGCTCGGTACTGCCCACCCTTAGAGACGTCGGATCAACAATGTCCTTCACCTTCTACGCAGTACACATTCCCAGTCAAGGAGGCTAAACCTACCTGGCATTATAAGAAAATAATTCGGCGCTCATGGGATAAAAAAGTTTACAAAAAGAAAATAAAATAGTGTTCTTGCCACGGAGGCGTGGGATGGGAGAGTAAACCAAAAATGTAAGAATTCCAGGCACTCAGAGAATAATTGGATCAAAAAGAAGCAAAAAAAGGGATAAAAAGCCTTTATTATACCATGGCTAAACAGTTAAAAAAGCTGACATGTTTCGACCTATGCGGTCTTCGTCAGGGCATAAAAAGTGCCATAGGCTAAGGCAAACGTATATAGACATAACAACCAATAGGGAAGGTGAGACATGTCACCTGATGACCTAAATAGGTACAGAGGGATGTATGGTTTAAGAAAATAATTGGACAACCGTGCACAGAAAACAAACAAGTAAAACAAAAAATGTATGTATATACGTATGGACATATAAAAGATATGGAAAAACAAGATATTGCAGACGCATAAAAGCGAAGAATCTCCATATAGTAAGAGAATTATAAAAAAGACAAAAATCAATATCCTCATTAACCCTGGATAATTAAAAAGGCATCAAATGTATGAATCCAGAAGGCTTCCCGTTGACAAAGCCTTTTAAATCTATTGCCGCCTCTGATAGGCGCTCTAATATGCTCAATGCCCTCGATTTTAAGAAGGGAATCATTATTATTATGTGCCTCCGTAAAATGTCTGGCAATGGGATACTCGTGATTCTTCTTGCGAATGGCGTATTTATGTTCGACTAAGCGATCGATGAAGAATATCTCTTAGTTCGGCCAATGTAAAAAATTCCCGGACAGGGACATGACAAGCGATGAACCACATAAACAGTCATTGCATTCTCAATAAAATCTGTAATAAATATGTATTTTGTTTGAAATCGAAAGGATTTAGTTTGGAGATATTGTCCTGGTGTTGCAGTTATAACATTTAAAAATTTCCGATAGAGTTTACTCAACCAATTGGAAATACTTTCCGTAGGGAGATAACTGTGCATGTTTGTTCCCTTAGAGTGGGTGCACGTTTAAAAGAAAACATTGGGGGTTCTGGGAAGACATTACGGAGGGCAAGGTCACTTTCAATTATAGGCCAATTAGATTTGATTATATTGCGAATGTGCACTGCCCGAGTACTATACTGCGTTATGAAATAGGGCCGAGTTTGGGGGCGCTTCTGACGCTTACGTTTATTTATGAAGGTGATCGATTGAGCCCAGAACATATTTTATCTCAGGCTTGTTTAATTACCGAGGGAGTTGATAAGCTCTCTCCCTAGCTTGATTGGACAGATCGGCCGACTGTTTGGTGAATACCCTCATCTTTGTCACAAGATCCGGCTGTCTTCCGTTAAACTGTCCAAAAGGAATGTTATTCTTAAAAAGGGGACCTATTATGCTGATCCTTCTTTTAATACCCATATTTCAGTAATGTTTATAATGTTGGTTGTCATGCTCCAACCTCTGAAAAGTTCCTAAACATAAGATACAGGGGTTTTGCGTAATCCAAGAACGTGATTTTGTCAGCGTGATTTCCTCTCTGAACAGCTCCTCCGAGATCTTCATGAGATCTGGGCAAAACCTGACATCAGGTTGTGCCGTCCAATTAATTACCATTCTTGAACTGACACTGCTGGACCTGCTTTTACCGGAAACTATTCTGTGAGCACTAACAGCGGCAGATCATACTATGCCTTGTGCGGCGTCTACACTTTTGAAATACAAAAGAAGAACCCGCGAATCATTTGAGGTGCAATTTTTGTCAATGTATCTCTCCCAAAGCTGCTTGTCCGTTTACTTTTGGACGCGAAAAAACTATTTTCTTTCAAAGGCGATGCCACCAGAAATCAGTGGGTAGCTTTTTTTGTTGCTGGCAGCAACAACCCATGACCAAAGGGAATGTTAGCTGATTGTGCTCAGCATTCACAAAACAGCTTTGTCAATAAAGGATAATTCGACACAGGAAAAGCGCTCGGAGCCACAAGCTGTAAGTAACGATATAAATAATAAGTGAAGCTTCTTGGCGTTATGGGTGGCCTAGCAGGACCCGTAGCGTGGATTACTTTAAAACTTTGCCTCAAGCATGGGCTTTGTAAAATATCTGAAGATAAAGCCTCTGTCGATTGGCGACTGTCGTGACTCCACGACACTACAAGCTGTAAATTGCTTTTACTGCATAAAGCTAACCCCTGACATGATAGCCAGTTGATTGTGAAAACATAGCTTTGGTATTCGCGTAAGCCAAGTTACTGTAGCTAATGTTTTGCTATCCTAATATACCAAGAGTGATATCAGGAAATTCTACAGAAGGTGTCTGAACATAAACCTCATTTGAAGCTAACTTTTTATACTTGTTTGTAATTTGGATGCTTGGTACAACTGTCTTTGGTAACGGAACTTGCTGTCTGTAAAACCTGTATTGCAAGGGTTTGTCTCTGTGGTTTTTATGACCGCTCGGTTACCAGCAACTGCATGATAGTTCGCGTGCGTGCTGATTAAAATGCTCCTAGTTAACTTATATGCAGTAATTCTGATCGGTATGCTTGTGTTACTTGATGAAAGCATCAATGTGGCAGTTCTTTAATGCTCTTACGTTGCCCAATTGTGGACACTACAGTTAGTGATCGCTTCCTTATCCATGACCGGGATCAGCTGGATACTTCACAAATGTCTGAACCAGCTCTCTGGTGCTATGAAAGCGTCCGCGAAAGCGCCAGAAACTCTACCCGGTTTAGTAGATTTCTCTGCACTACCCTTGACATAATTTCATCCCCCCTTTAGAAATTGTTGCTTGGCTAATAAAAAGCGGAAAAAAAAGAAGCGGAATTAAATAGGCAAATTCTTTCCTGTAGAAGTGATCAATTCGCTAGCTCCGCCAGCTTAACTTGTCTGCGCTCTTGAACTTAAAGGTCTGCAAAACCTGTATTATGTTTATAACATAACTGAGCTCTCTCTAGCTGTTGCCATTCAAAAGTCAATGCAAGAAACCCAGCGAATACTGCCAGAGGCGTTCTAAAAGTAGCGATTAAGCTTTCTTTTGGAGCATAAAATGAATTTTTTAAAGCGTGACAGTTACATTCAAAAGTCATGACGGCTTATCAGCTACTGCATGTTAGTTAGCGTGCTCTACTAATTAAAAAATGCTCCTGGTTGCCTTATGTCAGCAATTCACAGTCGGTATGCTTATTATTTACTTCGGTAAGCATCAATGTAGCAGTTTCATCATAGCGTTACCTGATTGCCTTAGCCACTGATTGCAACTAAACTTAGAGATTGCTGTATGTGTCTGCCGAGGTTGGGCTGCAGTTAGACCAGGCGTAAGGAATTTTGCAGAAGGGGGCTTAGGGGAGTGCGTTTTTGAGTGCTTATGAAGCGATAAACTGCTTATCCATGACGGGGTCAGCCTGATACATCTCAATGTCACCGGGCAAACTCTCCGATACTACGGTGAAAGCTGTAGGGAAGCGCCCCTCAATATGCAGCACAAATATTCAACAATAGCAGAACAGGTAGGGGAGGGAGCACAGAGGGAAGGAGAGCACAAGACAATAACTGAATGATGGAAACCAATGAGAGGAACAGAAGGAAAAACCAGACAAACCAGCTGGATTGAAAACAATAGAACAGCTCAGGACACGCTGGATTGTTACACTCGCAGCACTGACTGGCCTTCCAATTGAATTTTGTCTCTTCCCCAATTTCAGTTCTTATGTACTGCTGACCGTCCACTTTTCATGGAGGACCAGTTCTGAGATAAATGTTTTTAAAAGGCAGAATTACCACATATCCTGATGATTATGTCTGCGTGCTGGTTTATCTGTCCAGTTGTGTTGATCAGTGTTTCAGGCTCTCGGAGTTATGGCACATCCTGCTCTACAAAGCTGCCTACCGGCCGATGACCAGCATTCAATTGACACCACTGGGAAAATGATAGATTCAAACAAATTCCAGTCTTTATTGGTGATGCATGTCAATATTGGCCAGCCAGAAATGTATTTCCGATGTATGTAAAATACTTGGTAAATATTGCTGCACTTTTCAAACATATGCAAATAGAACTCAAAACTAACAAAAATACAATACAGATGCATTTGAAATGTATTGTAAAATACATTCAAAATGTAAGTTTGGCATACAATTTAGCGATAAATGCATTGACTACACCATTTGTAATATAGTAATTATATATTCACAGTACATGAAACATTTTTTATATTTTTGATAAGCACCCAAAATATGAATTATAGCGTATTTGATGCAGGATTGCTCTGCTGATAAAATAATCAGCCCAAATTTATGTGAAGTCACATGGTTTCTGGGAAAAGGAGTGGCAAGTGTAAACAGAATTGAACAGAGCAGAGTAAGAGAAAACATTTAAACTATGTGAGTAAAAAACATACCTGTGAAACTTCTGGCTCATAAAAGTATTAATGTAAATTCATCAACAGGTAATGCAAGAATGCTGATGCTTGCTATAGACAATGAGCTTATTATTTTCCTGTTATCACAAACAGAAACGCGACGTGGCAGTAACGTTATGCACGGTTTAGTCCATTTCAGAAAGCAGAATTTTTATGACCTTTGAACTTTTTTGGTAGATGGGTGCCCAAATGCAAAAAACACTTGAGACACAAAGGATTGGCCTGCGCAGAGGAGGGTGTGTCATGCATGAAGATGGCGCTGTGCTATTTTTTGTGTCCATGTACTTGCTTGGGTTTGACTCAGCCAAAACACCTTTAAATGCCATCACTGTTTCTCTACTGTGGTCTTTGTTTTAAAACCAGTGAGTGTCATTTCATATACGGTTTAAATGGCCCACGTCTCAACCCTCATGTGAATCCCATTGTGTCTCTTCGTAATGCAGCAGGTTGTGTGTCTGTTAAGTGTACAGAATGTGCGCTATGATTGGTTTATGTCCTGTGTGTCTCTTCCCTCAGCTGAATCTTTTTTATGTGGTTTTTATGCTTAACGACGGCATAACAAGTATTACGCCCTTTGTTCATGTGCAAGTTTCCGCATTGTAAACTCACTTTCATGCAAGTCACCCCAGTCAATGCTTAGTTATGCTCTTTTATTTTTGTTTAATGCAACGTGGAGTTCTGCACGTAGGTTAGTGAACCAGACCACGCCTACAACGTCATTCCATTCATCTACGTCCTAACCAACCAGACAATTTATACCACCTTCATTCTAAAGTCCTTGTCTGACTCGTTCAACGTCCCTTCCTCCCATTCCCTTCTTTTCATGTCTAACCCTATCACTCTCCATGAACTCCAGGGGACTTGAAGAGCCTTTATAACTCCAAGAAGAGATGTGACCCCCACCCTGAGTCTCGTTGTCCGGGGCTTCCCGCTATCCTACTCTGTTCTTCACCTACTCCACGCTCTTCTGTCCATCATCAGTACGAATTTCCATGCTAATGTAATTTTGAAAAATCATCAACTACTATTTTAGGTGTGGTCTGGAATTTATTAATAGTATTTTAGAGACAGCCTTATCCGTAGGAAATTGTAATCATTTTGATTAGAATCATTTAGAATAATCAGGGTAGAATAACTCAATCTTTGTCATCAAGAACAAGCTTCCAATCTTCATCAGGGTCCAAGACTGGGACCGCGTTCTTGCTAACCCATCCAGTTTGCTTTCCTTGTCCAGTTCATTAGGAGTAAGCTTCCAGTCCTGAATTAGAGCCAGGGTTGGTACCTCGCTCCCCTCAAGCAGCCTCTCCATCCTCTGAAGCAGTTCAGTGCTGACGGAGCCTGTGTAACATCTGGCAGCATCCCGGAAGCCTGCCTGGAAATTGCAGCTCAAGCTTAGCTTAGCACAACAGTGCTGAACTGTCTGTCCTCCTCGGGGTTCTTTCCCTGCTGTCATTTCTTGGTGTTTCACCCCCAATCTCTACCGTATTGCTGTCAATAACCTACCAGTTGGATTGTGCTTCTGACTCCACAATTGATTCCTGGTCTGGATAATAACAACATACAGTAATTATGTTGGTTTGTCCAATTACTTCCGAGCCTCTGAAAATGGAGGACTAAATGTACAACCCCAATTCCGAAATAGTTGGGGCAAAGTGTAAATTGTGAAAAAAATCGAAACGCAATGACTTTCAAATCACACCAGCCAGTATTTTATTCACAATAGAACACAGCAAATGATGAAACTGAGAAATTGTACAATTTTATCCACAAAATGAGCTAATTTCAAATTTGATGGCTTCTACAGGTCTCAAAAAGTTGGGACAGGGGCCTGTTTACCATGGTGTAGCATCCCCTCTTCTTTTTAACACAGAGTGGAGGTGTCTGGGCATTGAGGAGACAAGTCTCTTGAGTTAAGCCAGTGAAATTTGATCCCACGCTTGTTTATTACAGGCTTCCAGCTGCTGGAGAGTTTTGAGTCTCCTTTGACAGACTTTTTGTTCAATTATGCGCCAAATGTTCTCAATCGGTGAAAGATCAGGAGTGCAGGCAGGCCAAATCAGCACACGGACTCTTCTACTACGAAGCCATGCTGTTTTAGTAGCTGCAGGATGTGGTTTTGCATTGTCCTGCTGAAATACTCAAGGCCTTCCCTGGAATAGATGTCGTCTGGAGGGGAGCGTATGTTGCTCTAAAACCTTTAAATACCTTTCAGCATTCATGGTGCTTTTTAAAACATGCAAATGTCCCACACCATATGCACTAATGTATCCCCATACCATCAGAGATGCTGGCTTTTGAACTGAACGCTGATAACAGGAGGGGTGGTCTTTTCCCTCTTTAGCCCGGAGGACACAACGCCCATGTTTTCCAACAAGAATGTCAAACTTGGACTTGTCTGACCGCAGGACACTTTGCCACTCTGCTACAGTCCATTTTAAATGAGCCTTGGCCCACAGAACACGGCGGCTTCTGGATCGTGCTCAACAATGGCTTGCTTTTTGCATGATAGAGTTTTAGGTGGCATCTGTGGATGTAACGGCGGACTGTGTTTACAGACAGTGGTTTCTTGAAGTATTCCTGGGCCCATTTAGTAATGTCAATGACAGAATCATGCCAGTGAGTGATGCAGTGGCGTCTGAGGGCCCGAAGATCACAGGCATCCAGTAAAGGTCTTCGGCCTTGTCCCTTACGCACAGAGATTTTTCCAGTTTCTCTGAATCTTTTGATGATGTTATGCACTGTCGATGATGAGCCTTTGCAATTTGTCGTTGAGGAACATTGTTTCTGAAGTATTCTATAATTTTTTTTCGCAAGCCTTCACAGGTTGGAGAGCCTCTGGTCATCTTCACTTCTGAGAGACTCAACCTCTCTCAGACATCCCTTTTATAGCCAATCATGTTGCACACCTGATGCCAGTTAACTTAATTACTTGCTAATGTTTTTTCAGCTGATTCTCTTCTATATTAATTGCTTTTTCAGCCTTTTTTTTGCCTGTGTCCCAACATTTTTGAGACCTGTTGCAGCCAGAAAATTTGTAATAAGCTCATTTTTTGGATAAAAATGTAAAATGTCTCAGTTTCAACATTTGAAATGTTTTCAATGTTCTATTGTAAATAACATATTGGCTCATGTAATCTGAAAGTCATTGCATTTTGATTTTATTCACAATTTACACTTCGTCCAAACTATTTTGGAATTGGGGTTGTGAAACTGGCTGAAATTCTTCAATAGTTAATGCAGTTCTTTTGTGAGACTCCTTGAATTAAAGCCAAAAATCTTCAATTGTATTTTGATTCATTCATTTCAGATCCATTGTGGTGGTCCTCAGAGCCAAAATTATGAAAATTATGTCACTGACTAAATAGTTATGGTAAATATTGCTGCATTTTTTCAAATGCATTAGCAGCACTAAAAACCAAAAAAGCAAAACAAAACAAAAATGCAAATTTATTTGAAATGTATTGTGAATGAATGAATTTGCATTAAATTCTGAAATACTGTATGGCACGCCATTTAGAGATTTTTGTGATAAATGCATTACATACGCCATACAAAATATATTACAAATGCATTCACAGCAGATGAAACAATTTTAATATGTTTGAGATAAATACAAAATATGAATTACTATGTATTTGAAACAGGGTTGTTCTGCTCAAGTCACATGGTTTCTGGGAAAAGGAGCTGCAAGTGTAACTGGTTTGAGCAGTGTAGACTAAAATAGGACATTTAAAGCTGAGTGGGTAGAAACACACGAATGAAACTTCTGGCTTATGAAGGTATGAATGTAAATTGAATACCCCAGTGCTAAAAGAACTTAAGTGACAAAATGTCCATTTTGAGAAAATTGAGGCAGTGGACTAAAGTAACTGTAAAAGACTTTTTACCATCCTTTCCTCACGGTGTTTGATAATGTAAATATTTTTAGCGATAGGCTTTTCAGTTCATCAACAGGTAATGCAAGAGTGTAGATGCTTGTTATAGACAATATTTTGACCATATTTATTTTATTACAGTACCCTAGAAACATTAAGTTCTTCGAATTGAGTTGTCTTCGTTGACAGACGTCCCACTCTGGGTTCATATTCTGTGGATCATCATCAAGTCATTTAATTTCAGGTTTATAATACATAAGATTCAGGTAAAACCTGGTTTAGCCTGACGATGTGGGGCAGCTCAATCAGTGAAAAGGAGAAAATCGTGGCCTTTGTCTTCATTGGGATGAAGGCGAATTCACGGATGGTGGAGTTCATGACTCATAGCCTCTGACAGAATATTGATAATATCAGAAATTTCAGGGTGAAATTGTGTTAAACCTGCTCAGATTTTCCTGCAACCTTGAATAAATACATAAGTAAAGTAATCTTGAACCTATGATGTATTGTGATTGTGTCATGAAGTTCAGAGAAGGAACAAATTGCAGATCACAAAAAAAGCCCTTAAGCATCTTAATGAAGATTCTTGGCCACAACTGGCTCAAACAGAGACTTAAAAACAGAAATGGGCTCGGGCCGATGGAAAGTATGGGGCGATCTGGGCCAGGTGATCAGCAAAAAGGATTAGATGGAGCAATGGTAAGCCGTGGTCAAGAGACAGGTTTGAGGTTTGCTCTGTGAAAGCAGTCAAAGGGCACAGGGCACGCAGGGCAGTGTCCCGTTTGGTACAGTGAGTATGGAGGGACTGGCAAATTCGCCTAACTAGAGCTGAGAGGAAGAGGGAGATACCCTAATAAAGAGGTTACTTGAATGCAGGTAATCCAAAAACAGAAAGTAAGGAGCTCTTAAACAGGACAGTCAAGGAAGAATATGTGTAGAAACAATCCAGCTGGGAATGAATGTAGATGAGGAACTTAAATATGCAGCACAAACATTCAACAATAGCTGAGCAGGCGGGGGAGGGAGCAGGGAGGGAAGGAGAGCACAAGACAATAACTGAATGATGGAAACCAATGAGAGGAACAGAAGGAAAAACCAGACAAACCAGCTGGATTGAAAGCCATAGAACAGCTCAGGACACGCTGGATTGTTACACTCGCAGCACTGACTTGCCTTCCAATTGAATTTTGTCTCTTCCCCAATTTCAGCTCTTATGTACTACTGACCATCCACTTTTCATGAAGGACCAGTTCTGATATAATTGTTTTGAAAAGGCAGAATTACCACATATCCTGATGATTATGTCTGCATGCTGGTTTCTCTGTCCAGTTGTGTTGATCAGTGTTTCAGGCTCTTGGAGTTACGGCACATCCTGCTCTACAAAGCTGCCTACCGGCCGAAGCCCAGCATTCAATTGACACCACTGGGAAAAGGAGATATTCAAACAAATTCCAGTCTTAATTGGGGATGCATGTCGATATTGGCCAGCCAGAAATGTATTTCCAATGTATGTAAAATACATGGTAAATATTGCTGCACTTTTCAAACATATGCAAATAGAACTCAAAACTAACAAAAAAAATGCAAATGCATTTGAAATGTATTGTGAAATACAACCCCAATTCTGAAATAGTTGGGACAAAGTGTAAATTGTGAATAAAATCAAAACGCAATGACTTTCAAATCACACCAGCCAGTATTTTATTCACAATAGAACTGAGGTAACATGGCAAATGATGAAACTGAGAAATTTTACAATTTTATCCACAAAATGAGCTCATTTCAAATTTGATAGCTGCTACAGGTCTCAAAAAGTTGGGACAGGGGCCTGTTTACCATGATGTAGCATCCCCTCTTCTTTTTAACACAGAGTGGAGGTGTCTGGGCATTGAGGAGACAAGTTTCTTGAGTTTAGCCATTGGAATTTGATCCCACTCTTGTTTAATACAGGCTTCCAGCTGCTGGAGAGTTTTGGGTCTCCTTTGATGGACAATTCGTTTAATTATGCGCCAAATGTTCTCAATCGGTGAAAGATCAGGACTGCAGGCAGGCCAGTTCAGCACACGGACTCTTCTACTACGAAGCCATGTTGTTGTAATAGCTGCAGTATGTGGTTTTGCATTGTCCTGCTGAAATACACAGGGCCTTCCCTGGAATAGATGTCGTCTGGAGGGGAGCATATGTTGTCCTAAAACCTTTATATACCTTTCAGCATTCATGGTGCTTTTTAAAACATGCAAGTGTCCCACACCATATGCACTAATGCATCCCCATACCATCAGAGATGCTGGCTTTTGAACTGAACGCTGATAACAGGAGGGGTGGTCTTTCTCCTCTTTAGCCCGACGGACACGACGCCCATGATTTGCAACAAGAATGTCAAATTTGGACTCATCTGACCACAGGACACTTTGCCACTTTGCTACAGTCCATTTTAAATGAGCCTTGGCCCACAGAACACGGCGGCGCTTCTGGATCATGCTCAACAATGGCTTCCTTTTTGCACGATAGAGTTTTAGGTGGCATCTGTGGATGGCACGGCGGACTGTGTTTACAAATATATTGGTTTCTTGAAGTATTCCTGGGCCCATTTAGTAATGTCAATGACAGAATCATGCCGGTGAGTGATGCAGTGGCGTCTGAGGGCCGAAAGATCATGGGCATCCAGTAAAGGTCTTCAGCCTTGTCCCTTACACACAGAGATTTTTCCAGTTTCTCTGAATCTTTTGATGATGTTATGCACTGTCGATGATGAGACCTTCAAAGCCTTTGCAATTTGACGTTCAGGAATATTGTTTTTAAAGTATTCCCCAATTTTTTTTACGCAAGCCTTCACAGGTTGGAGAGCCTCTGGCTATCTTTACTTCCGAGAGACTCAGCCTCTCTAAGACATCCGTTTTAAAGCCTATCATGTTACACACCTGATGCCAGTTAACTTAATTGCTTGCTAAATGTTCTTTCAGCTGATTCTCTTATATATTGATTGCTTTTTCAGCCCTTTTTTTGCCACATTAAGGATCTAAGGATTTCAAACAATGATTCTCTTCTGCATGCTCCGCTGTGATGTGTCTTTTGGCGCTGGGCATGTGGTGTCTTTAGCTTCATCTGAACAGAACGGCCTGATCTTTTCATAAAGATAAGCCTGTCTGTCCATGGATAGTCCGAGTGGAGCCAGGACAGGAAGACCATCAACCGGTGGCAGAACCCCTTGCTTGCGCAGCAACTGGAACTCGACAGGCTCCACACCACTGTGAGTTCTCGCAAAGACAACCGCTGGGTGTTTGGCATCAAACTGCGACAGAATATGCACACAAAAAGGGATTAATTGCTTTTTCAGCCCTTTTTTGCCTGTGTCCCAACTTTTTTGAGGCCTGTTGCAGCCAGAAAATTTAAAATAAGCTCATTTTGTGGATAAAAATGTAAACCGTCTCAGTTTTAACATTTGAAATGTTATCTACGTTCTATTGTAAATAACATACTGGCTCATGTGATCTGAAAGTCATTGCATTTTGATTTTACTCACAATTTACACTTAGTCCCAACTATTTCAGAATTGGGGTTGTACATTCAAAATGTATTTGAGTTAAATTCTGAAATACTGTGAGTTTGGCATACAATTTAGAGATATTTTTGATAAATGCATTGAATACACCATACATAATATGGGAAATATACATTCACAGTACATTAAACATTTTTTATATTTTTCATAAGCGCCCAAAATATGAATTTTAGCGTATTTGATGCAGGGTTCCTCTGCTGCTCAGATAATCAGCCCAAATTTATGTGAAGTCATATGGTTTCTGGAAAAAGGAGTGGCAAGTGTAAACAGAATTGAACAGAGCAGAGTAAGAGAAAACATTTAAACTATGTGAGTAAAAACACACCTGTGAAACTTCTGGCTCATAAAAGTATTAATGTAAATTCATCAACAGGTAATGCAAGAATGTTGATGCTTGCTATAGACAATGAGCGCTATTTTCCTGCCATCACAAACAGAAACGCACGTGGCAGAAAGGTTATGCACGGTTTCGTCCATCACTAACCAGAATTTTTATGGCCTTTGACCTTTTCGGAAGCTTGGTATCCAAAGGTGAATGCACTTGTGAATCAGAGGTTTGGCCTGCGCAGAAGAGAGTCTGTCAGTGCGTGAAGCTGGTGCTGTGTAATTTTCGTGCACAAGAACTTGCTGCTTTAGATGCCGTTTAAATGGCTAACACACGTCACAACCCTCGTGCGAATCCCTTCTGTGTCTCTTCGCCATGCAGCAGCTTTTGTGTCTGTGAAGCATATGTGTGCTGTGATTAGTTTATGTCCTGTGTGTTTCTTCCCCTCAGCTGAATCTTTTTATGTGGTTGTGCGCTTAACGACGGCATAACGAGTATTTACGCCTTTTGTTGTCTCCCGTCACTTCTGGCAAAATGGAGACATAGGAATACACCCCATCCGTGCCTGCGTCCGTCCATCCGTCCGTCCGTCTGTCTGAAAAGTGGCGTTAATGCGATAGCTCAAGAAGAAATTGGATTACAGACCCCATGTTCTGCATATAAGAAGATTAGATTATGAACCAGTTTCCTATTTAATATCAGTGACGTTGACCTATAACGAAAGTTGCGGAGGGTGTATGTGGTTGTCGCGTTTATTTACCCCGCCCGCGTGTATGAGGTTGTCGCGTTTATTATCTCCGCGCTTCCAGGAGATCTTGTAATACAGTTTGGTGTCTGTCCGTCCGTCTGTCCATCCAAAACAGTAACTCCTCGTAGGCCGTTAGACCAATCAACCTGAAACTTTGATGTGTGTAAGGTAGTGATCCAGAGGGGTGCATAACGCGTTTAGAATTTAAATTTATTTCTCTTCTGGCCACCAGGGGCCTTTTTGTGAAAATTGAAAAATGGCCATAAGTTCCTTATGCATTGAGCTAGGACGCTCAAATTTTTGTGGGAGGTGCAAGGGATGACCCTTCGTCACATATCAGATGGGTTTTTGATTTGACCTCATTTTGACTGTTTTCTAGGCCGTTTTCTCAGTCAAATGGCATCAGGTGTGCCAATCATTGAAAATGATGGCACGTTTTGTTATTACTCAACGTAGAAGGCTGCAAATTGGTATGGATATGTATCTTGGTGATAGCAAACTGCACGCTAAAACTTGCCATCCTATGATTCATATTTTGGCCGCTAGGGGGCTTTTTGTGAAAAAAGAAAAATGGCCATATCTACCTTATGCATTGAGCTAGGACGCTCAAATTTTTATGGGAGGTGTACGGGATGACCCTTCATCACATATTATATGTGTTTTGGATTTTACCAAATTTTGACTGTTTTCTAGGTCAAATGGCATCAGCTCTGCTGATTATCGAAAAGTGTGGCACGTTTTGTTACTATTCAATGTAGATGGCTGCAAATTGGTATGGATATTTATCTTGGTGATAACTTGCAGAGCCATAATGCTCAGATTTGTCTGTATGGTGACTCTTCATCACATATCAAACCGGTTTGTGATTTGACCTACTTTTGAACTTTTTCTGGGTCAAGTACTTGTCAGGTGCATTCTGCCAATGGCAAGGGTCTTTAATTTTTGGCATCATTTTCAAAATTGTTCATCTAACAAGGTGACATGAGCTTCTATTGGGATTAATGGCCGTGGTCCAATTCCTTATTTGGCAATCAAAATATTCTCTGATTATCTCCATGCTTCCAAAAAGCAAGGAGATCTTGTAATACAGTTCGGCATCTGTCCGTCCGAAAACTGTCCGTTCGAAAGAGTAACTCCTCTTAGGCCGTTGGACCAATCAACTTGAAACTTTGGTGTGTGTAAGGTAGTGACCTAAAGGGGTGCACAAGCATTTTGAATTTAAATTAATTTCCACTTCAGGCCACCGGGGGGCTTTTTGTGAGAATTGAAAAATGGACATAAGTTCCTTATGCATTGCGCTAGGACGCTCAAATTTTTATGGGAGGTGCATGGGATGACCCTTCATCATATATCAGACGGGTTTTTGATTTGACCTAATTTTGACCGTTTTCTAGGTCAAATGGCGTCAGGTCTGCCAATTGTTGGAAAGGATGGCACGTTTTCTTATTACTCAACGTAGAAGGCTGCAAATTGGTATGGATATGTATCTTGGTGATAGCAACCTGCATGCCAAAAATTGTCATCCTGTAATTCATATTTTGGCCACTAAGTACTCTATCCAACTAAGGGAGCTTGTCAATATACTGAACGCATTCAAATTTGAACAGGCGTTCAAAAATGAACAAGTCTCTGTTCGTGTTCAGCTAAAAAATGAATGGCAGAGTGTTCAAAAATGAATGAGCATGCGTTCATTTTGCGTTCAAAAATGAACAAGCATGCGTTCATTTTTGACCGGACGGCATCCAAAAATTAATGCAGCTACCCTCTCTTGTGTTACAAAATGAATCTGCTCTCCACTTCGCAAGATTTTCACCAACATGCGTAAATATTTACTTCTTATGAGAAAAAAATTCCACGTCTCCCATCCTGCAGAATTTAGAAGTATATAGTAAGGTACATGCCTATTAAACGAGTTTTCACGTCGACTAAAAAATCCTACCAAATCTCCAGTTTCGAGATTATATGTTTATCGATCGTCAATCTTCCGCTATACGCTTACACTTTTCATCAAGTTCGATTAGATGCTTTAACACACTCCACACTCAAGACCAGAGATAAATTGCGATTCACTGGTACCGGGTACGTTCAGTCAGCCAAAACATTCAAATGTTGCTGTGTGAATACTTTACTGGAATGAACATTGCTTCCGTGTGGTGTCAGTATGCCACTTTTTCCTTCTTATATAAAAAAGCATTTTAGAATTCCAAATCATGATGTGACCGCTAGGCAATTTGTATGCAAAAGATTTTAAATAAATTAAATTAAATGCATTAAAATTATAGTTTACGCACTGTATCACATCATCTGCGCGACAGCCCAAGTTTAATTCTACTATTCTGTGAGTATAAGAACGAGGATAACTTAGTCCCGCTGATATCAAATAGCAAAATTATCCGCGATATTAATCCTTTGTTTTTAAACCTGTGAACGTAACAAAAACCTGATAATGTCAATTCTACAGCCGTTAAAAGAAAAAGTGTAACAACTAGACCCGGTCTCCCCTATAGCTGATTATTTTCAGTCATAATGGCAAATTTATTGTTCTCGACACCCTTAAAATCTTGCTACAAATCTTTATCGTTGGATGGTATTTTTCATTACATTATGTAACTTTAGCTGACGTAGAAAAAATCAGATAGGCATTCAGAAAAACACAACCACGAGACCACGAAGACGACGGCGGGCAAAGGGTAACATACATGCACGTTTCGCGTTTTCCAAATCCTGGTGCCACGTCGCCAGTCAAATGTATGCCTACAGTTCAGAAAAAGAAAAGAGTGACGACAATATTTTATATAACTGATGCATAACACAGAGAGAAGACTCAAGCTGTAACACCGACAATTTCTATCAATAAAATCTATCTATAGTAAATGACGGAAAACAAGGAGATGGCGTTAACCACATAAACTGTCACATACATCGACAAAATCTGCAATAAAAAACTCAGAACAGTTGTCCACAAACAGAAATTCTTGGATTGCAAACATTTTATAATGAAAGGAGTAAAGTTTTATATGAATGGCGTTCAGTTTTTGATGAACGCATCAGGCTTTGGGCAGGCATCGGGAAATGAACGCATCAGAAAATTAGCAGAAGGATGTTCATTATCGAACGCAGTGACCAGGTTTGCAGCCTTGAACGCATCCAAAAATGAATGTGTTCACTGTTCATAATATTGACAAGCTCCCTAACCAACTATATCACATTGCTATAACTCTGATCAGTATCAGTGCTTTGTCACTGCAACAAGCAGATTATCATTTGTACAGCAGAATGCCAGTTCAGTGAATTGCCCTCTGACACATTACTACTACTCCCGTAACATTCGTTGCGGAGCGCGAAGATTTGCGATGGCGTGCCATGGACATGCATCTTGTTTATTTATATATTTGTGTGCGTGTGTCTGTTTGCACTCTACAGGCAGTCGCGTCCATTTATTACTTGCCGAAATCAGAATTTCGGCAAGTATGTTGGTCAGTTCCATTAGTCTGTCCGTCTGTCTGCTTGATACAAACGCGATTTTTCTTAAACTCTTGGCTTAATCGAAATCTCCTTTGCAGCTTTTGAATCTCCTATGACCTCGTAAGAAGCCTATTGATTTTTGTAAAAATAACTTCAAGGTCAAGGTCAATGTGACGCAAAATGTCAAAAACACATTTTGGTTGATAACTTTGTTTGTATTTGAGATGACAACTTGAATCCAACGCTATTTTGTTCACCATACATAGCTAATTTTAGCAGTTACGGGTCCCAAAGACGATCCTCCGGTCAAAGCACGTCAAAATGACGTCACAAAATGGCGAAAATGTAAAATTTTTGATTTTACTTATACTTAATCGTATAGCCCATTGTTCAAGTACCTCACACACCAAATTTGAGCTCAATCGGTCAAATGGTAATGACGTAATTGAAGTTTTTCTGACGTCAAAATCGCATTTTACAAAAATGACCATCATTTTCATTTTGCTATTGAGCCATTTCCATTGTGTATAGACTAAATATTCTGTTGACATCAGGGATATGACATAAGTCGCTGTAAGAAATTAGAAGTTGCTATCTTCAAGATCAAGGTGAAAATCATGATTTGACTAAAAACGTCTATGATGATATCAATGCCAATTCAACGCCATTTTGTGCATCGTGGAAAGTGCTCTTAGCAGTATGCCATCATTACAAGAATGTCAAAATGACGTAAACTTTCCAGTTTTGATTTTGCTGAATTTTTCACTTTCATCGGATAGCCCATGGATCAAGTACCTCACACACTAAATTTGAGCGCGGTGACGTAACTGACGTTTTTCTGATTTGTTTGTCTGTCTGTTTGTTATTAAAATGCTTTTGTACCCTTTCAATATCGTTTATGTTCATGAAACTTCACCATGTGATATAGGAGGTTAGTTGCCAGACGCCTATGCTTTGTTTAGTCCCTAGGTCAAAGGTCAAGGTTAAGGTCACCAAAAACATTAAAACCACATTTTGGTTCATAACTTTGCTCCTATTACAGCTAGAGAATTGAAACCAACTCCATTCGGTTCATTCTGTTGCAGAGATTGTGCATAATTTCGGCAAGTCGTCATTCTATGAATGACCTTTCATTTATTTATTTTTGTGTGTGTGTCTGTTTGCACTCTACAGGCCACAATTCAGGATGGATTGTCTTCAAATTTGGTAGGGACAATCCTTTGGTGGAAGGGAAGAAATGATTAGTTTTTGGTGAAGATCCGGAGTAAATCCTGGATTCTAGATTAGTTTGAAGATTTTGTTAACACTGGGAGATAGGGCAGACTTTCCACAGCTTAGAACTTGAAATTGGTTGGAGATAGACATGTAGTTACCATTAATCACAAATAGGAAGTTGGGTATGGAGATTCTTTTACCACCAAATGTTATAACCTTCAGCGACCTTGAAAGGTCTAACTCAAGGTCACCCATTTCTCAGGCTGCTCTAGGGGCCAAACGGTGGGAGATAGAGACATGGTTACTATTAACCAGTACTAGGAAGTCATATATGAGAATCTAAAGGCACCATCACCTTGACCTGCAAATGACCTTGAAAGGTCAAACTCAGCATCACCACTTTTCCGAGTGCTCTAGCAGCCAAACGGTGCAAGATAGACCCATAGTTACTATTGAAGACTAACAGGAAGTCATATATGGATAATGTAATGGCACTCTCACCTTGACCTTCAAATGACCTTGAAAGGTCAAAATGGCCGACCTTCATATCTTGAGGCTCTGTAACTGGGAAACCGCCACAGATAGGCCCTATGTTATGCTCAATCACAAATAGGAAACCATACATGGGGAGACTCATTGCACCATGACATTGACCTACGACCTTCAGCGACCTTGAAAGGTCAAACTCAAGGTCACCCCTTTCTCAAGCTGCTCTAGGGGCTAAACGGTGGGAGATACAGACATGGTTACTATTAACCAGTAATAGGAAGTCATATGTGGGGAATCTAATGGCAACGTGACCTTCACCTTCAAGTCACCCTGAAAGGTCAAAATGGCCGACCATCATATTTTGACGCTCTGCATCTGGGAACCCGGCAGAGATGGGCCCCACGTTGTGCTCAATCACAAATGGGAAACCATATATGGGGAGACCAATTGCAACATGACATTGACCTTCACGTGGCGTTCAGGGCACAGGCGGGGTGACGTGGCCCTCCGGACACACCCTCTAGTTTGACCTTGCAATTAGCAGGTCAAATATTGGTACTTCACTTATTTTTTTCAAACTTGATTTACAAGCTCAAAATTGTTCACTGCTGTGTTTTGCGGCATTCTCTTTAACCTGATGGTGTAATTTTATGGATTCAGTTCCTTGCCATCTTTTACAAAATATCCACTTTCACATTGAGCAGAATTGACCTCCTTTAAGGTCACAGGGTACATATTTATTTTGGCGACAGGAGACCGTGGGCCTCGAGGCCAGCTTGTTTCTAGATTGTTTCTGGATTGTAAACTTGCTTTCATGCACGTCACCCTAGTCAATGCTTAGTTTTAAAACTCTCGTCTTTGTTTAATGCAACTAGTACTTCAGTGACAGCCTTTTCTTTAGGAAGTCATTGTAATCATTTAGAATGATTTGAATCAATTTGCACAAGCTTCCAGCACTAATCAGGGTCCAGGACTGGGACGAGTTCCCCTCAAGCAGCCTTTCCATCCTCTGAAGCACTGTGGTGCTGGCGGAACCTGTGTCACACCTGGCAGCATCACAGAAGCCTGACCGGCAATTGCAGCTCAAGCTTAGCCTATTACAACTGTGCTGAACTGTCTATCCTCCTCAGGGTTTTGTCCCTGCTATCCTATCTTGGGGTTCTGCCACAATCTCTTACATATTGCAGTCAATAAACCACCAGTTGGATTGTGCTTCTGACGCAATTCTTGATTCCTGGTCCAGACTGTAACAACGTACAGTATTTCTATTCAACATGCATTGCCTGGTGAACTGACCTGTATCTATGATCGGTAGGGATTCCCTCGGTGCTCGAGGTCTCAGGCACCCTCGGAGGTTCATGGAGAAAGCCAAACATTCCCTTAATTTAATCTGATTGTTTACGTCAGTGGTTCTCAACGTCGGTCCTGGGGACCCCATGTGTGCTGGCTTTTGTTCCTACCACAATTGCAATTGTAGAACTTTAACAAGCTGTGACTGTCTTAATTAGGTGCTTTTCATGTTCAGAGTTGTTTATATATCTCTTTAGTCAAATGTTACAAAGGAACATCCATACATGCAATGAAGAATAAAACACCCTTGAAGATAGTGTGTTTATTGCAATACTGCAAGTAATGTCAAGTGTTATGGCCCCAATTTGTTATGGCGTCAATTTGTTATGACGTCACGGACAGCAAGGATGACAGACAAAATTCTTAAACTTCAACAGATTTAATTAAACAAACAGAACTAATCTACTCTCTACCCTATTGACCAAGATTGAAATAATAATTAAAAAAAA
Organism: Gymnothorax javanicus; assembly: GCA_029692085.1. NCBI lineage: Eukaryota > Metazoa > Chordata > Actinopteri > Anguilliformes > Muraenidae > Gymnothorax > Gymnothorax javanicus. The sequence continues at coordinate 6,255,425 of CM056208.1, read as the reverse complement.
TAGTTACAGTCCCTTGGTAATTGAGATGGGCTGCTATGTTGCGATGTCCTGGGACAGGAAAATGCTCCAACACAGGCTAAAATCCACAAAAAGCTTCACCGGTCTTGAAAAGAGTGACAGGTCTGGTCAAATGTATCCTTCCACAATTTCTCCTACTACTACACTCCATTTTTTTCCTTATATACTCTTTTCCAGCCCCCTCTGAGGCATGCCCGGGACATGCCCAAACCTAGTTTTAGATTGCTTAACAAAAAAAATGTCAATACTGCCATCTAGTGGCTTTTTACCACATTACACAAGTAACATAACATGTCAAACAGATCAAATTATACACTGAGGAAATCAATAAACCCCAGATTAGGCTGCTGGACACAACTGTTTCAAGTTCTTTCAAAAAGCTTCAGGTGAACTTAATCAGATCAACATAACACAAAACTGGTTTGTTTGTGGACAACATTTGTCATGATGAGCCAAGTAGTTTTCAATAATTAGGAGCCATCTACATCATAAATTTGATTGGTGACATTGTTTTCTCTCCTTTTATGCTGTTATTTCCGATATACTGCAATGTGCGAATGTTATTTTTGAAATTCTTGATGGCAAATAGATATTTCTGTTAAGTTGTGGGTTAAGAGGGCAAATAACTGCTCTAAACATTAAATGCATGTAATTAAGACAAATTAGCAGCTTGTTAAAATCCTACGATTGCAACTGTGGTTGGAACAAAAGCCAGCACACACATGGGGTCCCCAGGACTGACGCTGAGAACCACTGGTTTACGCTACCACACACAACACAACCAATTCAAAGCATTTAATGACTGGAAATTTGCTTATCAGTGGGTTTTCCAAGCAAATAAAACAAACTGTGAAAATGGATGAATTTGTCATTTGAAAATATACTGAGACACGGTGAAAATGTAATACTCATATTTAATAACCAAGAAGAAGAAACAACCAAGGTTTTTCAATTCAATTTTAATTTGAATAGAAAAAGAATTTAATTGTCCATAAAACTGTAAAGTTTCATCACATTATCTCATCAAATGTTTCCGATATGCCACTGTGAATGCACAGACCCTTCACAAACTGTCAGTAGCAAGTGTGTCCTCCCCGTGCTTGCACACATGTGCATAAACAGCGAGGCATTGATTCACATTAACGTTGCACAGTTGCTTGGGGTATGTTCCTCCACTCCTCCAGTAGGCCTGCAGTCAACTCGGCGACAATGCATAGTGGACGCTGACGCCGCTGCACACGATGGCCCAGTTCATCCCACGTGTTCAATGGGGTTAAGATCGGGTTAAATGGATGGCCACGGGAGAACATCGATCCCTGCTCGTTGGAGTTAGTCTCTGGTGAGGCGTGGAGTATGGGGATGGGCGTTGTCATGTTGGAACGTGAACGGTAATCGTTGTTGTCCATGGTTGCTCAATAGTGGTTGGAGAACTGGGCCCGTATTCACAAAGCATCTTAGCGCTAAAAGTAGGTCCTAACTGCCAGACTTCTGAGAAACTCCTAAAAAAACGGGCGTGTCAGTCGTAAATTTAAGACTCCTAATTATTTTTACTGAGTGTTATTCACAAAGCATTTTAGGCCTAAAAGTAGCTCCTATGTCTGGGAGAGCTTAAAAGTAGTCAAGAGGACTCCTAACTCGCTAAACCTATTCACAAAGAATCGGAAAATGGCTGCTGCTGTTGAAAGATGGAATGAAATTCTGAATGATGCGCAGTTGTTGAAAAGTTATCGCATCGACCGTGAAGGGATTTTATTTGCTGTTGACTTGGTGAGGGAGAGAATTACGTCTCCAACCATGAGAAACAACCCAATAAGCCCCGAAATAAAATGTTTGACAACACTTCGTTACTTGGCCGCTGGAAAAATGCATCTATGCAACGTGGACAATTTAGGGATTTCACAATCATCTGTCAGTCGCTCAATTCAACAAACAATCAATGCACCCTGTGAACCCCATATCACCCGACAGTTTATCCGGTTTCCAATGGGCATTCGCCAACAACACAGAATCAAACTTGAATTCATGCCTATCTCAGGTATGCCCGGTCTCATCAGTCCTATTGACGAGACCCATATTCGAATTATTTCTCCGACCCAAGATGAAGAGGTATTTGTAAATAGAAAAAAAGTTCATTCCATCAACACCCAGATAGTATTTGATGCCGAATACAATATTTTGGACATTGTTGCGAAATGGCCAGGATTCACGCATTTTAATGGAAAAGCAGCTTATGCCAATTATTTGACAGGCATTATGCGTCTGCGGGATGCCACTTGCTCAGGGACAGTGGCTTTGGTGCTGTACCTCCTCCTGCTATGCATGAATTATTTTATTAGGCTATTGAGCGAGGGTTACATTTAATAGATTATCATAATAATACCAGGCTATGTCATATTTTGTATGCATATTTAAATTGTAGGCAATAAATTACAAACCAAGCTTAGTATGCTTTCCTGTTTGAACGATAGCCCGATTATAGGCTGCAATCTCAGACCTCCCCTGCGATTGCAGCCCATACCACCGCTTCTCGCAGTCGTCTGCCGTCTGAGACACCGAGGGAATGCAGCATTGATCTGTAGGCTGATATTATCCCACGCATCCCGCTTGGATTCGCTGTTCACCCCTGAGCCAAATTTCCCTTTGATTACATGCTTTCGCTCCAGCACTACCTGGGCAGGCAGCAGTGACTGGTCGTGGCTCCAGTTGGGCTTTCGCGCCCTTTTTGAACTTTCATCCATGACAGTTTAGGGCAAACAAACTTGAACAGCCTGACATTTAAAAGATCGCAACATGTTCTCATTGGGTACTAAGTTGCTAATTATTGGGGCAAATGACGCGTTTTATGATTGACTCGTTTTATGCCATTGGCGTTTTTACAACTATCTCTTTCCTATGTATGTTTATTTACCTACAGCGTGATATGTGGGGACTGCACATAGCGCATTTTCAGGAGTGCTCAACATGTTATTATTTTATTGGACAAACCAGCCGCTTGGACTATTTCCTCATTTTTTCCTCCATGGGTTGTATGTGGGATATTTTTTTCAATGGGCCGCCCTGTCACCAAACAATCAATCACCGTGCTCATTGTCCCAAGACTCGTGCATGAGAATTGACGCCATCCATAGCAACGGAGATTTACTCCCACCTATCTCAGAGCTACTCCTAGTCTAGGACTTACCAGTTTTCTAAAAGGGGACCTATTATGCTACATTTCCAAATTTATATTTTGATCTTGGACTCCCCTAGAGTACTCCTAATCATTCAAAGTCCAGAAAAGGGTCCTTATTTAACTCATACTGTCATCCTCAAACAACCCCATTTGTAGTCCATTGTAGTCTCTGCCTGAAACACCTCGTTGGGGCGGCTCTACCGCTATAACCCCCACTCCCCGTATGCCCATTTTCTTCTTACTGGCCAGCTCTGTGGAGGGCGGATCTGGGCGGGACGAGGCAGCAGTTTTCCAAGTCTGCCTCCCCAGAGTGAAATTGAGACGCGTCTGCCATCTGAGAAGGAATCGACGGGCAAATTCTGCAATCAAATGCAGTACATGTGTATAGATCTAATGAAATGGACTTGTTCTAATAAACGCAACGGCGAAAGTGGAGGACGCAGTGCGAAAGTCTGGCAGCTCAAGCTCGAATTCGCTGTCTACCTATGGCTACTACGGTGACCGGTGTTTCTACTTTACAGCTAGGATTGAGGGAAAGCTAGAATCCACCCCATACAGACACATTTGTAGAAGACATACCCAAGTGTAGACTGGAGACCGTAGCAATCCGGTGGGTCTGAGTTTCGAGGGAAACATGGACAGTGAGGAGCAGCTAAAAGTGGACCAACAATATGGCAAGCCGTTTTAACATTTAATCAGTAGAGGTAATTGCAATTGTTGATATCAACAATTGATTTTTGACTAGTTAGAATTCCAAGCCAACATATCCATAATGTAATTTTGACTAGTTGCAATTCTAATTAATGATATCCACAATTCTATTCTCACTAGTCACAATGTTAATTATTGATATCAACAATTGATTTCTTACTAGTGGAAATTGTCATTGTAGATATCTGTAATTTACTTACAACTAGTCAACTTTTATCATTGACTTCCATTCAAATTCAATTACAGATATCTATAATTCAATTTTGACATGTTATAATTCCAAATCGACATATCCATAATGTAATTTTGACTAGTTGGAATTCTAATTAATGATATCTGCAGCTCAGTTCTCACGAGTCAAAAAGCAAATTGTTGATATCAACAATTCAATTCTCACTAGTGAAAATGTCAATTGTTGATATCAACAATTCAGTTCTCACGAGTGGAAATGTGAATTGTTGATATCTACAATTGTTGTTACATTACAGATATCATAAATGGAATTCTAGATATCTAAAATTTAATTCTGACAAGTCAACATTAAATTACTGATATGTCAGCTTGGGATTGTAACTAGTAAGAATGTAATATCAGATATCTAGAATTGCATTTCAGATATCTCAAATACAATTGTAACTAGTGAAAATTACCAATTACCTACTGACCAATGATGTTCTCAGTCATTTTCATAATTAACAGAAGGTTCACTCTGAGAGCACTCCACAGTTCACTGGTGCTGCTTGTTCTCCCCGATTAGGTAAGATGGATGAATGATTGTCGTCTTACCTAATCGGGGAGAACAAGCAGCACCAGTTAACTGTGGAGTGCTCTCGGAGCGAACCTTCTGTTAATTATGAAAATAACTGAGAACAGGTCAGGACTAATAATTGTTTTAAACGGAAGTTTTGTGCAACCCAATTCTCTGTTCTTGTTCCGCAACTGTACTGAATTTAGCCCATGATTTAATCGCTGCTAGATCGCATATGGTGAGAAACCGTGTCTTCGGTTGCCAATTACGATAATTGGAAAACGCGTGAATAAAGGAAAATGATTGAGAACTACTAATTGCAGTCAAAAAGGGACGTCACGTGTCTTCGCACCCCCGCTGGCTACGCCACTGTCGTGATGAAGACAAGAGTTTCTTCAAAATCCCATCTTATTTCAATCAATAGCCATGTTTCCATCCACACGTTCTTATGCGAATTAAGTCATATCAAATAAAAATGCCTTATGGAAACGGTGAAATTTGACTTGATTTTCAAGATATCGACATTAAGTTTATACGGTTGATCTCATCAGATTTTCTTCTTGATCGGTAAAAGGTTTATGCGATAACTGCTAATGGAAACGTTATTCGCCGAATAAATCTGCGACTGCGTCGTGACGGTGTTTCGATGCCGTTGTTGCCTTCTGATAATGGTTTGCATGTTGCTAATAGCTGGCACATAAGCACTATTACAACTTGTGCAATTATCATCATTGTTGGGAGACGCGATCCATTATTGCTAACTAGTGAATTTTGTTGCCTACCACACTACTTCTGTTCACTCGAAGGTTCTGCGATTCAGTGCGAAAATTAATGGAAACAGCTTAAAATGTAAGAAATCTTTTCGATACACCGAGTTGATCGCATAGCAGCAAGTAACGTCGTTACGCACAAGTTTTTATTCGCTTTAATGCTGGTAGGTGGAAATGCATTTTCACCGCCTTTATTCGCATGAATATTTTTGGCGAACTTCAGGTTATTCGATTGACAAGTGGATGGAAACATAGCTAATGTCGCTTCCTGGCAAATACGGCACTTTGTTTACGTGCGCTGGCAGCCTCTTGCTTTTTACTTCAGTACATGTTCTCGAGTTCCCGATTCTATATCCAGCTTCTGTCGCAAAGAGCAAAGCTCCAATGTGGGAACAAACCGCGCTTAATCCAGCCATTCAATCACAATGTGCGAGGATCACATTGCCATTCTTATCGCTCACAAACCACGGCTTGAGCGGTGTTTCTCGAGTTCTTTGAGAATGGTTTACCCGAACATAAACCAGCACCCTGTTCTCTTTCACTTCGTATTAGTGAGAAGAATACCAACCCAGCCGGACACAAAAAAGTTATACGCATCAAGACTCTTATCAGCCTTCATTTGTGCGTTAGTTGCCCACGAGGTTTGAATAACGAGATAGTTTACGATATCGGGGTATTCAATGACTGGTAATGTTGCCAAATCCTCCATATAATCATATGGCTTTAACATAGGCCTAATATGGGTCAAAACCACAAATTTCAACCTTTTCTCTGTATCTTGACTTGGCAGAGGACCCCAGAGAGTCATAATATTTCGAAAAATTTGGAGATGTATCTGTTATTGTTCACAAGAGATGCCATTTTTTATTAGTATCCAACATGGCGGCGCGTGCCATTTAATCACGTGGTTGCACACCAAGAATTGTTGATATCTGAAATTGGAAAATACATTTCCACTAGTCACAATTCTTTTTTGACATGTGTAAATTCAATTGTAGATATCTGTAATTGTTATTCTTACAAGTGAAAAAGGAATTACTGATATCTATAATTAAATTAAAGATATCTGTAAATCAGTTTTGACTAGTCAAACTGTAATTACTACATGTGAAAATATATTTGTATGTCAAAATGTCATTTCCACTAGTGGACACTAAATTGCAACTAGTAAGCCCTACTGATTAAATGTTAAAACGGCTTGCCACACAAACAACTTATGGACTGCTTCGGTGCGTATTATAAGGACCTGCTACTGTGGTGTGTCGTTAGCGTGGAGTAACGAACAGCTTCTGCGCTGGTATATGACGAAGGGGCAAAAGCTCCAGGCTAAACGGCCTTTTCGGAAATTGCCCGCGGTAATGGTTTACTTATTGCGTCGGAATGACCAGCGTTTGCTCACGGAAAATGGGCGCGATAAGCCACTTTCGCACCGGACGCAAAATGAATTTTTTGCACGACAGATTACATTCGAAGTCAATGCATTGTATGGGAAGCCGTTTAGGAAATAATTCATACCAACTGTGTGAACATGCATTGGTTCATTGACAATGTATTGGTTTCCGGGTAAATACATTGGTTTCCCAGCATATGCATCGGTTTAATATATTGCTTACAGTACATATGCATTGGTTTGAGCACACATGTACCGGTTGAATACATTGGTTTGTTGGCAAGGGCATTGGTTTAAGTACATATATATTGATTTACTGACATATGCATTGGTTTGAGTTCATATATATTGGTTTGTTCAAAAAAGTATTGGTTTGACTTGATATGTATTGCTTTGCTGGTAAATACATTGGTTAAAGTTAATTTGTATTGGTTTGCTGGTAAATATATGGGTTTGAATATATATAAATTGGTTTAATAGATTGGTTTAAGTTCATTTGTATTGGTTGGCTGGTAAATGCATTGGTTTTAGTCTGTATTTATTGGTTTGCTGGAAAATACATTGTCTTGAGTTCATGTATATTGATTTAATACATTGGTTTGAGTTTGTATAAATTGGTTTAATGGTAAATACTTTGGTTTGAGTTTATGTGTACTGGTTTGCTGGTAAATAAATTGGTTGTCATCCATATACATTGGTTTGCTAGTAAATATATTGGTTTGAGTTAATATGTATTGGTTTGCATTTAAAGACATTGGTTTGAGTACATATGTATTGGTTTGCTTGTAAATACATTGGTTTGAGTATGTATTGGTTTAATATATTGGTTTCAGTACATATGCATTGGTTTGAGCACATATGTACCAGTTGAATACATTGGTTTGTTGGCAAGGGCATTGGTTTAAGTACATATACATTGATTTGCTTGTATATGAAATGGTTTGAGTTCATACCTATTAGGTTGTTGATACATGGATGAAAGAACTGGCACCCCTGGAATTTTTCCAGAAAACACACCATTTCCCCCAGAAATTATTGCAATTACAAATGTTTTTGGTATACATATTTATTTCCTTTATGTGCATTGGAACAACACAAAAATACAGAAGAAAAAGTCAAATTTGACATCATTTTACACAAAAATAAAAAAGTGGGCTGGAAAAAATTGTTGGCACCCTCAACTTAATATTTGGTTGCACACCCTTTGGGAAAAATATTGTTGGCACCCTCAACTTAATATTTGGTTGGACACCCTTTGGAAAAAAAATAGCTGAAACCCATCGCTTTCTATAACCATCAATAAGCTTCTTACACCTCTCAACTGGAATTTTGGATCTTCTTTTGCAAACTGCTCCAGGTCTCTCAGATTTGAAGGGTGCCTTCTTGCAACAGCAATTTTGAGATCTCTCTCCATCGGTGTTCAATGGGATTTAGATCTGGACTCATTGCTGGCCACTTCAGAACTCTCCAGCACTTTGTCTCCAACCATTTCTGCGTGTTTCTGAGGTATGTTTCGGGTCATTGTCCTGCTGGAACACCCATGACCTCTGACGCAGACCCAGCTTTCTGACACAAGGCCCTACATTGTGGCCCAAAATCTTTTGATAGTCTCCAGATTTCATGATTCCTGCACACAGTCAAGGCACCCAGTGCCAGAGGCAGCAAAACAACCCCAAAACATCTGTGAACCTCCATCGTGGGTGACTGTAGGTACTGTGTTCTTTTCTTTGTAGGCCTCATTCCGCTTTCTGTAAACAGTAGAATGCTTTGCCAAAAAGCTCTATCTTAGTCTCATTTGTCCTCAAAACGTTCTCCCAGATGGATTATGGTACATTTTCGCAAACTCCAGTCTGGCCTTTTTATGTCTCTGTGTCAGTGGGGTTCTTCTCGGTCTCCTGCCATAGCGCTTCATCTCATTCACATGACGACGTATGGTCTGAGCTGACACTTTTGCACCCTGAGTCTGCAGGACAGTCTGAATTTGTGTGGAAGTTGACTGAGGATGTTTATCCACCATTCTAACTATCCTGCGTTATATTCTTTTGTCAATTTTTCTCTTCCGTCCACGTCCAGAGGGATTAGCCACAGTTCCATGGGTTATAAACTTTTTGATTATATTGCGCACAGTGGACAAAAGAACTTCAAGATCTCTGGAGATGGTCTTGTTACCTTGAGATTGTTCATAGTTTTCCACAATTTTGCTTCTTAATTCCTCAGACAATTCCTTAATTTCTCAGCCCTTCTTTCTCTTCTCCATGCTTAGTGTGACACACACAGGCACACAACACAAAGGTTGAGTCAACTTTTATACATTCTAACTGGCTTCAGGTTTGATTTCTAAATTGCCAGCACTTGTTACTTGCCACAGGTGAGTTTAAACCAGCATCTCATTCTTGAAATAAAATGATTTACCCACAGTTTTAAAAGGGTGCCAATAATTTTGTCCAGTCCATTTTTGGTAGTTGAACTACCGTTTCGAGAATAAATGCGAAATGTCGTCAATAAAGTCAATATCCATCAATTCAACTTTAGAGAAAGCGACGGGTGGACTGACTGACCGTCCTGCCAGCCGTGTATAGCCTATATCATGGTGTAAAGTTAACATCATCTTTGCGTCTGGGCATCATCCCAAGTGTGCAATGGATGTGATGAAGTAGTCCGCTATTACTTTTGGGTCATTGGTTGTTCAGTAAGCTTCCATCCACACAACATAGCGGCTAAAACCATCAATACAACCATTGATGGCAATGCCGTATGGCTTCAACTTGTACGAATCCATATGCCATAGTGTGTTGGGTTGTTGCGGTAATGTCTGCGTCTCAGACGCCGCGCCCGCCTGAGCTCCACACTTCAGGATCAACCAACTTAATCAATTGTCTTTTTATGTCCTGGGATACTACATACAGTTGTATGCAGAAGTATGGGCGCCCCTGATCAAAATTTTTGTAACTGAAAATAGTTAAGCAAGTAGAAGATGAACTGATCTCTGAATGGCATAAATTTAAAGATAAAACACTCATTCTCATATTTAAGCAGTATTAGCATATTCATTTTGTTCTGTACAATTCTAGAGTGAAATGAGCACCGTGCAAAAGTTTAGGCACCCCAAAAGATTTGAGCTCTCAAGTAATTTTGACTATGGTCTCAGACCGTATTTAGCTTGTTAGGGCTTTGGCTTCTTCACAGTCATCATTAGGAAAAGCCAGGTGATGCAAATTTCACAGTTTATAAATACCCAGACTCCTTGGCCCAACAATCAGAAGCCATAGGGTCCTCTAAGCAGCTGCCTAGCACTCTGAAAATGAACATAATTAATGCCCACAAAGCAGGAGAAGGCTGTAAGAAGATAGCAAAATGTTTTTAGGTTGCGATTTCCTCTGTTCATAATATAATTAAGAAATGGCAGTGAATAGAAATGGTGGAGGTCAAGTTGAGGTCTGGAAGACCAAGAAAACTTTGTGAGAAAACTGCTCATCAGATTGCTAGAAAGGTAAATCAAAACACCCGTTTGGAAACAAAAGACCTTCAGCAAGATTAAGCACACTGTAGAGTCATGGTGCACTGCCCTATGGTTCAGTGACACTTGCTCAAATATGACCCTCATGGAAGAGTCATGAGAAGGAAACCTTTCCTGCATCCTCACCATGAAGTTCAGCATCAGAAGGTTGCTGAGGAACATCTAAACAAGGCTGATCGATTTAGGAAACAAGTCCTGTGGACTGATGAAGTTAAAATAGATGTCTTTGGCTGCAATGAGTAGAGGTATGTTTGGAGAAAAAAGGATGCGGAATTTCATGAAAAGAACACCTCTCCAACTGTCAAGCACATGGTTGGATCAATCTTGCTTTAAGCTTGTGTTGCAGCCAGTGGCACAGGGAACATGTCTCTGGTAGAAGGAAAAATGTATTCAATTAAATTCCAGCAAATTCTGGAAGCAAACATCACACCATCTGTAAAAAAGCTGAAGATGAAAAGAGGATGGCTTCCACAACAGGATAATGATCCTAAACACACCTCAAAATCCACAACTGACTACCTCAAGAGGTGTGAGCTGAAGGTTTCACCATCGCCCTCACAGTCCCCTACCTGAACATCATTGAAAATCTGTGGATGGACCTCAGAAGAGCCGTGCATGCAAGGCAGCCATACAATCTCACAGAACTGGAATCCTTTGGCGAAGAATAATGGGCAAAATCCCCAAAACCAGAATTTAAAAACTCTTGGCTGCCACCAAAAATACAAGTTCACAAGCTGTGATGTGACTTGCCAAAGGGATTGTTACTAAGAACTGACCGTGCAGGGTACCCAAAGTTTTGCTTCGAACCCTTTTCCTTTCTTGTCCTTTTGAAACTGTCAAAGGATGAAAATTAAAAAGTAATCTTGTTTAAAATACAAAGGAAATGTGTCCTTTTTAACCACTCGCTTAGCTATTCACAGTAACAGAAATTTTGATCTGGGATGCCCAAACTTTTGCATACAACTGTATCCTCTCTGTATTGCATGGAAGAGTAACCATCGATATCCTTGCATCTGTGAATTACTGGCTATTTCATTCTGCACGAATGCGGCCACCTCGTCTAAGTTTGTGTGCTTTCTCCCTCTGAACAAATGCAATTTTCGGCACAATCTCTTCAAAGTCCTGTTATTACAATGCCGTCTTTATGTGGTATTTTGGCATATTGTAGTTTGATATTCGACTTAAATGTTGAAATGTAAGCATTCTTCTCAACACTTTGACTTAAATCTCGACATTTACAAATCATTCTCGGCCTTTCCACTTTATTCTGGACATTTCCATTTTATTTTAATGTAAAAAAAAAAAAAAAAAAAACCTTCCCTATCCCTGGCCCTAATACTCCGTCGTACTGTTATGGTGGAAGCACAGCACCCTTAAACTCGTTTGTGAAGCCTTATCAGTGTTGAGTGAGAGATGATAAGAAAGAAGACATCTAGAGGACAAATTCAGAATTGCATGACGACAACCAATATTGCTTCCACCAAACCAATACACGCGCCAGCAAACCGATATATATTCAAACCAGTATATATTCATTAAAACCAGCATACTAATGGGAACATCAATGTATATAAACCACCAGACGTGCAGTAAAAACAATGTATTCATCAGCAAATCAATATAGGACCCATAAAACCCAAATATTTTTAAAAGAACCGTTATATACGCATGAAAACCAATACATATTAAACAAAACCAATGCATTTGCTAGGAAACCAGTGCATATGCGCTCAAACCAATGTTTTCACCAGCAAACTAATGTATTTAACCAGTATATATGTAGGAAAACCAAAATATGTGTACTTAAACCATAATATGTAGTGGTAAACCAATACATATAAACTAAAACCAAAATATTTTCATCAAACTAATAGATATGAACTCAAGCCATTGTATTTACTGGCAAACCAATGTATATGGATTCAAACCAATTTATTTACCAGCAAACCAATATGCATAAACTCAAACAAATGTATTTACCACCAAACCAATACATACAAACTCAAACCAACATATGAAATCAGTATACATGAACTCAAACCAATGTATTTACCATCAAAGCAATACATATCAACATTTCAACTCAAACCAATGTATTTATTAACAAACCAATACACATGGACTCAAACCAATGCATATACCAGCAAATCAATGTATATGTATTTAAACCAATGTGCTTGCCAACAAACCAATGTATTAAACTGGTATGTATGTGCTCAAACCAATGCATACGTACTGAAACCAATATATTAAACCGATGCATATGCTGGGAAACCAATGTATTTACCCGGAAACCAATACATTGTCAATGAACCAATGCATGTTCACACAGTTGGTATGAATTATTTCCTAAACGGCTTCCCATAGCATTGTCTTTGCATTGACTTTGAATGTAATCTGTCGCGAGAAAAAATTTGTTTTCGTCCGATGTGAATTTGTTTCCGTCCGGTGTGAAGCTGCTTGACGTGCCCATAACGCGTGCATTCGCGTCTTTGCATTGACTTTGAATGTTATCTGTTGCGCAAAAAATTTGTTTCCCGTCCGGTGTGAAAGCTGCTTAACGCGCCCATAATGCATGTATTCACGTCTTTGCATTGACTTTGAATGTAATCTGTCGTGCAAAAAATTCGTTTCACATCCGGTGTGAAAGCAGCTTAACGCTCCCATAACGCGTGTATTCGCGTCTTTGCATTGACTTTGAATGTAATCTGTTGCGCAAAAAATTTGTTTCCCGTCCGGTGCGAAAGCTGCTTAACGCGCCCATAACGCGTGTATTCGCGTCTTTGCGTTGACTTTGAATGTAATCTGTCCCGCGAAAAAAAATTTGTTAACAAACGCATAACGATGTATTCAGCTTTATTGGAATGTAATCTGTGAAAAAAGTCCGATGTGAAACAGCTTTATGGATAGTACGCGACAGCTAGAGAGAGCTCGGTTATGTTATGAATATAATACAGGTTTTACAGACCGTAAGTTCCGGTAGCGTGGACAAGTTGCTTATGCGGAGCTAGCAAATCGATCACTTCTACAGGAAAGAATTTCCTATTCAATCTCCGCCTTTTTCGGCTTTTTATTAGCCAGAACAATTTCTAAAGGGGGATGAAATTATGTCACGGTAGTGAAGAGAAATCGTTTGTTATACCAGACACGTTAGAGCTTCTGCGTTTCGCGATTGCTTTCACGGTAGCATCAGAGAGCTAGCCCAGATATTTGTGAAGTATCCGGCTGATCCCAGCCATGCATAAGTGAAGCGATCACAAGCAGCCATAAACAAACCCAAACACGTATCCCAAGCTCTGCAAAACCTACGTCTGGTCTAACTGCTGCCTTTTCAGCCCAACTTTGCAGACACATACAGCACCTCTCCGGTTAGCTTCAACTGTAGTGGCTACAATCGGGCAATGTTATGGTGAAACTGCCACATTGATGCTTACCGAAGTAACACAAGCATACCGATCAGAATTACTGCATATAAGTTAACCAGGAGCATTTTTAAGTAGCACAGCACGCAAACTAACATGTAGTAGCTGGTAACCGAGCGGTCATAACCACAGAGACAAACCCTTGCAATACAGGTCTTACAGACTGCAATTTCCGTTACCGTTCTTCCAAGCATCCAAATTACAAACAAGAATAAAAAGTGGCATCCAAATTACTAACAAGAATAAAAAGTTAGCTTCAAATGAGGTTTATGTTCACACACCTTCTGTAGAATTTCCCCTGATATTACTCTTGCATATTTAGGACATAAACATTACCAACAGTAAATTCGCTACGTTAGCCGCTGTGCTACAGCCACAATCAACTGGCTATCACGTCAGGTTGGCTTATGCAGTAAAAGCAACTTACAGCTTCTGCGTCTGTGAGTCACGGACAGTCGCGACTGATCCAGGCTTTATCTTCAGATATTTTACGAAGCCTGCGTTTGAGGCCAGTTGGTAGTGCTAACTATCGTTAGCGGTCCAGCTAGCCACCCGTAAAAAATGCTGAGCACAAACAGCTAACGTTCCCTTTGGCCGTGGCTGTTTGCTGCCAGCAAACAAAAAAAGCTACCCACTGATTTCTGGTGGCATCGTCTTTTGGAAGAGAAATAGGTGCTTTTCTTTGTGTCAAAAAGTAAATGGACAAGAAGTTTTGGGAGAGATACTGACAAAACTGCACCTCAAATGATCTGCCGTTCTTCTTTTTTATTTCCAAAAGTGTAGACACAGTATGATCTGCCGTTGTTTGTGCCTGCTTCAATAGTTTCCGGTGTGGGCAGGTCCAGCGCCGTGATTGGCTCTGGTTAGGTCTGTATTAATTGGACAGCACAACCTAACATCAGGTTTTGCCCAGATCTCGTGAAGATCTCGGGACGAGCTGTTCAGAGAGGAAATCACGTTGACAAAATCACGTTCTTGGATTATGGCAAAACCCCTCTATCTTATGCTTAGGAACTTTTCAGAGGTTGAGTATGGACATCCAACATTATAACATTACCTATATGTATTAAAAGAAGGATCAGCATAATAGGTCCCCTTCAAACAATAATGGGCCTAGGGTTAGTTGCGATTCAAATGCATCATGCATTTTAAGAATCCCAAATTTTTAAATAAAATTGTGGAAAGATAATTACATTTAGCCTATTGATTGGTCTGATTGTTCTTTGGGAAACTAGAAGGGATAAGGGTTAAGACGAATTGTCATATGGTGAAGAATGCCATACGATAAATGGGAATGCGTTAGGCTATAATACAACATTTTTAGATAGTGAATGGAAACGAAGCGTTCTCCAGTGACTTTTTGTGGAGTAATTTTTTTCTGTGCAAGGTATGTTTTCCAATTCAAATTTTGATAAATATATTCACGGGGGAATTAGGGAACGAACGCCCACTCCAGTATTGCATCGCCTATTTAGACGTACAAGTTAGGATTAGGACTTCCCATATATCATGAACTTGGTTTTTCGCAGCATTTTGAGAGAGCTTAAAGGGGACCTCGGATGCTATATTTCCAAGGTTATATTTTGATCTTGGACTCCCCTAGAGTACTCCTGATCGTTCAAAGCCCAAACAGGGTCCTTATTTAGCTCATACTGCCATCCTCAAAAAACCCCATTTGTAGTCCATTGTAGTCTCTGCCTGAAACGCCTCATTGGGGTGGCTCTTCCGCTATGGCCCCCACTCCCCGTGTGCCCACTTTCTTCTGACTGGCCAGCTCTGTGGAGGGCAGATCTAGGCGGGACGAGGCAGCTGAACGCAGTTTCCGGGTCTCAGAGTGAAACGTGAGACAAGTCAGCCATCTGAGCTAAGGAATCAGCGGGGAAATTCTGCAATCAAACGCAGTACATGTGTATAGATCTAATGAAATTAACTTGTTCTAATAAACGCAACGGCGAAAGTGGAGGACGCAGTGCGAAAGTCTGGCAGCTAGAGCACGAATTTGCTATCGGCTACAGTTTGCTATGGCAACAGTTGGTGAGTACCGCGGTTTTTCTACTCCAAGCTAGGATGCAGGGGAAGCTAGAATCCACCCCATATAGACACATTTGTAGAACCGGTCGACATGCCCAAGTGTAGACCGGAGACCGTAGAAATCCGGTGGGTCTGAGTTTAGAGGGAAGCATGGACAGTGAGGGGCAGCTAAAAGTGGACCAACAGCTTATGGACTGCTTCGGTGTGTATTAGGACCTGCTGGCTCGTGTGCATAGCTGTGGTGTGTTGTTAGCGTGGAGAAATGAACAGCTTCCGCGCTGGTATATGATGGAGGGGCGAAAGCTCCAAGCTAAACGGCCTTTTCGGAAATTGCCTGTGGTAATGGTTTACTTATTGCTTCGGAATGACCAGCTTTTCCTCGTGGAAAATGGGCGCATTATGTATAGCGTGCAAGAGCTAGACAGAGCTCCGGTTATGTCATGAACATAATACAGGTTTTACAGACCGTAGGTTCCGTCTGCGTGAACCGTTGCTTATGTGGAGCAAGCGAATCGATCACTTTTACAGTAAAGAATTTAATATTCAATCGATGGGAATGCAGAGAAATCGTTTGTTATACCGGACACATTATAGGCTGTGCGCTTCCCTATTGCTTTCACCGGTAGTATCAGAGAGCTTGCCCAGACATTGGAGATGTATCAGGCTGACCCCAGTCATGGATAAGTAAAGCGATCGTTTCATAAGCACCCAAAAACGCACCCCAAGCTCTGCAAAATCTACGTCTGGTTTAACTGCAGCCCAACTCGGCAGACACATACAGCACCTCTCCGGTTAGCTTCAACTATAGTGGCTACAATCAGGCTACGTTATGATGAAACTGCCACATTGATGCTTACCGAAGTAACACAAGCATACCGATCATAATTGCTGCATATAAGTTAACCAGGAGCATTTTTAATTAGCAGAGCACGCGAACTAACATGCAGTAGCTGATAAGCGGTCATGACTTTGAATGTAATCTGTCGCGCGAAAGATTCGTTTCGTGTCCGGTGTGAAAGCTGCTTAACGCGTCCATAACGCCTGTATTCGGGTCTTTGCATTGACTTTGAATGTAGCCAATCTGTCGCATAAAAAAATTTGTTTCGCGTTCGATTGTGAAGCGGCTTGGCTTGACGTGCCCAAAACGTGTATTCGCGTCTTTGCATTGACTTTGAATGTAGGCTAATATGTCCTGCGAAAAAATTTGTTTCGTGTCTGATGTGAAAGCAGCTTTATGGATAGTGTGCGACAGCTAGAGAGAGCTTGGTTATGTTATGAACATAATACAGGTTTTGCAGACCGTAAGTTCCGTTAGCGCGGACAAGTTGCTTATGTGGAGCTAGCGAATTGATCACTTCTACAGGAAAGAATTACCTATTTAATCTCCGCCTTTTTTTGCTTTTTATTAGCCACAGCAATTTCTGAAGGGGGATGAAATTTTGTCAAGGTAGTGCAGAGAAATCATTTGTAAACCGGTAGAGCTTCTGCGTTTCGCATTGCTTTCACGGTAGCACCAGAGAGCTTGCTCAGACATTTGTGAAGCATCCGGCTGATCCCGGTCATGGATAAGTGAAGCGATCACTAACAGTAGTGGCTACAATCGGGCAACGTTATGATGAAACTGCCACATTGATGCTTACCGAAGTAACACAAGCATACTGATCAGAATTACTGCATATAAGTTAACCAGGAGCATTTTTAATTCGCAGAGCACGCAAACTAACATGCAGTAGCTGGTAACCGAGCGGTCATAACCACAGAGATAAACCCTTGCAATACAGGTTTTACAGACAGCGGCAAGTTCTGTTACTGTGAACAGTTGTACCAAGCATCCAAATTACAAACAAGTATTAAAAGTTAGCTTCAAATGAGGTTTATGTTCACACACCTTCTGTAGAATTTCCCCTGATCTCAATCTTGCATATTTAGGACACAAACATTAGGAACAGTAACTTGGCTACGTTAGCCGCTGTGCTACAGCCACAATCAACTGGCCATAACGTCAGGTTGGCTTATGCAGTAAAAGCAACTTACAGCTTCTGTGTCTGTGAGTCAAGGACAGTCGCGACCGATACAGGCTTTATCTTCAGATATTTTAGAAAGCCTGCGCTTGAGGCCAGTTGCTAGTGCTAACTATCGCTAGCGGTCCTGCTAGCCACCCGTAACACGTTAGCTTCACTTACATTATTTGCTGTTATATGGTTACTTACAGCTTGTGGCTCCGAGCGCTTGATTGATGCAGCTGCTTCAGGTTTGAGAAGCAGCTGAAACGCTTATCCTGTGTCGAATTATCCTTTCTTGACAAAGCTGTCGTTGGTGAAATGCTGAGCACAAACAGCTAACGTCCTCTTTGGCCGTGGCTGTTTGCTGCCAGCAAACAAAAAAGCTACCCACTGATTTCTGGAGGAATCGTCTTTTGGAAGAGAAATAGGTGCTTTTCTTTGCGTCCAAAAGTAAACGGACAAGTAGCTTTGGGAGAGACACTAACAAAATTGCACCTCAAATGATCTGCGGTTCTTCTTTTTGTATTTCCAAAAGTGTCGGCGCTACTAAGGCATAGTATGATCTGCCGTTGTTAGTGCCTGCTAGAATAGTTTCCGGTGTGGGCAGGTCCAGCGCAGTGGTTGGCTCTGGCTAGGTCTGTACTAATTGGACTGCACAACCTGACGTCAGGTTTTGCCCAGATCTCATGAGGATCTCAGGAGGAGCTGTTCAGAGAGGAAATCACGCTCATGAAATCACGTTCTTGGATTACGGCAAAACCCCTGTATCTTATGTTTAGCAACTTTCCAGAGGTTGAGCATGGACAACCAACATTATAACATTACTAATATGTATTAAAATAAGGATCAGCATAATAGGTCCCCTTTAAATGCAATAAACCAGTCACAAATGATAGCAAGGGCACTTCTCAGGTACACAGTGGTAGTGTCAGCATAAAAATAACGTTGCATGAAGTGTACCATTACAGCAAATGATAAACAATAATTGGCAGGGATTCAACTTGAGGTAGGCCTTTGGTTTTATATTTAGAGCAGAGGTAGCTATGTGTTCGTTGATCAAAGGAGCTCTCAAACCAATTTAGGGCAATGCGGGTTTCGGAAAGAGCTGCGGTTAGTGAGCTACCTTTCCCGGGGTTGCGGAGATCGGGGAGTCTGTGTTGACCAGTTCTGTCGGTCATTGCTTTGGATGGTGGGGTAACTTTGGCATGAATCATTAAGGGGAGGAGAAACCTTTTGGAAAAAAATTGTCATTTTTGGATAGAAATCATTCATACTTGGTGTATTGACAGTAGATGACCTGAAATACACAAAATATGAATTTGACCTAATTTGCATAATTAGGTCATGTGATTCAAAAATGGCCGCCACCCTGATTTCACCATTATTTTTTTGCCTTATATCTCAGGACTGAAGCAAGATATTTGACTCAGGTTTTTTTAATTAGATTTAGTTATGTTTACACCTTCTTCTGAACTAGAATAAAGCATTTACACATAATACTAGAGATTTAGTGGGGTAAAAGAGGATTTTGCCATTTTTCGCCCCCTCAATATGAAATATAAATCACCATAACTCACAGACCCAAAGTGCTAAACTAAAACTTTTAGTTCAGGAGACCTTATATGTATACAGACTTCTGTCAAAATTTCATGAGAAAAGCTCCACAAATAAGTGAGATATAGTGCCTTAAATGATAGCAATCGGGGCAAAAATCAGGTTTTGAGAAAATCCAGGTTAAAGTCAAAGTACACCTACAAATCATTGTAACAGTCAACTTAGAACATTAAAATGCCCCTGAAGCATAAACTTCTTCCTCCTGCTCCCTCTGATTGTCCTGTTCTTGAGCAGATTGAAGTGATTTGCCCTTTCTTTTGGCTTTTTCAGAGTCTAGGTTGGCCTTCTCTGCCCCCCTAACGCTTGACGCATCCACCTGCTCTTAATTATGAATGATTAAACTTTTAATTAAGACCAAAATTAAAATTTTGATGAAAATTGTTAAAAACCATAATTTTTTGGGTTTCTCCTCCCCTTAAAGTTTGATTACTGTATGAATAAGTTGACAGTAAAATTACTGAGAAATGTATAAAGATTCAACAGCAGATGTCCAAATTGATAATAATAAAGGGAAACAGGGTATGGGACGCAAATTCTAATACCGTCAGATAAAGAGCAGTACAAAGACAGATAATTAATTACACCATGTTGCTCCATTTGTTATCATTGCAATCGGACGGGCGGATGTCAGAAAGACACTTTGCGTGCATAGGTATGAGTGGCATATCGCATGTCGATCTTAGTGCTGTTTTGAAGGAAAGATCTAAGAGATAAAAAGCTTTCTGGGCATATAGTGTGAATAGAGCATGAGCAGAGCACTGTGGGAAGCCATTCTTAGTGAGAACATAATACCCTGATAGAAGGCTACTGGAGCAATCTTTTACTGTAAAGAATATTGATTAAACGAGTCGCATTTATAAATATTGGTTTGATAGATTTTTCGAAATATTATTGTAGGCGTGCGCTTAAACAATTTGCGGTTGTAAATACTGATGCAATAAACTTATTGTAATTAATTTTATGTACGTTATTGAGTTGATGAGGGACGGGAAAATTTTCAAGGAAAACACATTTTGAGCAGAGCATATATAGATCAAATTGAGTTGATGAGGAATAGGAAAATACTATGCAGAGAGTTTTCGGCACCCTCCCCGCTCTTGGTATCTCAGAAGAATTTAGTGTTCAAGGACAGGAAAGCACTTGGTAAACCCGTAGCTTATATTACTGCCTGCCCAAATTTCAGTACAAAGGAGTCACATTAAAATAACCCAGAAGTCACCGTTGTGTGTGATGAAGTAGAAGCTATTATAAATCACCGTAAACCGAAGGACAGGAGTGATAAACGTGAAAAAAGAGAGTAGAAGAAGAAGAAGTACTGGGGTGGTTCAGGTAAGAAGGGAAACAGTCCTGCGACTCACTCAGAATGATTAGAGGCGGGGCGCCCCGGTGGCTCATCGGTTTAAGCGCGCGCACCATGAAGGCTGTGTCCTTCTTGCGGCGACCCAGGTTCGATTCCGGCTCGGGTCATTTGCCGCATGTCTTTCCCATTCTTCTACCCATCTTTCCTGTCTATCTCCACTGTATAACTATCAAATAAAGGGTAAAAATCCCAAAAAATAATTAAAAAAAAAATTAGAGGCATGTTGGAAGATAAAGGAAAGGAGCAAAAATGGGAGGAGAAAGGGAAACAGGAATAAATGCCATTATACCCCATTCTGAGTCCACCGCCTTATCCAGGTGAGTAAGAATGTGTTAACAGAGCCAGAAGAGGATGCAGTAGAAGTGAATGAAGATGTGGAATTTGCAGGGCAGGTCAAATTGAGGCTGCAAGCAGAAGAAACTGAGGCTCAAAGAGCAAAACTGATGCAGCATCAGCAGCATGCTGAGCCAGGCCCAATAATATTAGAGAACTGAGCAGAGAACCCCAGAGAAGACCCACTAGCGAGAAAGTGAGAGAAGATTATGTCAAAATGGCGGCTCAGGAAAAAGTGAAGTGGATAAACCAACAGGAAAACATATTCCCATTTTAAGGCCAGTGACAGTGGTGATGGAGAGGAAATTCTGTCAGGCCACATAGAAAGAGTGACACGAAAGCGTAGGAACACTGTAAAAACAGCCAAAATGAATAAAGCCAATAATCCCCAGAATCAGAGCTCTGACGAAAGTGGCCCTTCAGAGACGAAAAACAGTGATGACCGAGAGAGAAATAGAGCAGGCTGCCCCCATGACAGGGCCAGTGCAGGACTGCGCTTGTGGAGCGGTCCTTGGTGGACCTGGGAGAGAGGCAAATACATTTTTGAAGAGGCACTTTAATGCCATTGAGGTTTGTCAATTTATGATGATGGAGGTATAGAAAACTGAGGTGCATTATTAAGGTTGTCAACTAGAGAACACCAAGAAAATATAAAATATGCACAGTGCAAACTTTAGAACACAAGTGCAAGAAAGGCACCTTAAAGCCCTTTAAAATAAAGCACATGAATAAAGACTGTAGTGCTGCGGCGGGGCGTGACACAGACCAGGCAGGAAACAGGCGTTCAGGGTGGATGGGTGTTTTATTATTTTAACTGGCAACCAGTTCTCCTGGCTGGGTGCAGGGCAGGTCCAAGCCTCCCTTTAGGTAGGAGGGCAGGAGACAGCCAAGGTAGGTACAACAGGCTTGGTGCTGGAGGCTTTGGTTGTGTCGCGGGCTCGGTCTTCCTCTGGTTCTGGCTCTGGCTCTGGCTCTGATGCTGATGCTGATTCTGAAACAGAAAGGCCACATTAGCTTGGGCACTCACAGGCTTTGGTCTGCCACCTCTCTGCCCTTGGCTGGGCCTTTTGTAGGCAGGCAGCCAATCAGGATGATGAGCTGCAGCTGGTCTCCTGTGCTGGGGCAATTGGCTGCCTGATTGAGGCTCCTGCCTCTGTCCAGGCTTGAGTGGGGAGCCGTGGTGCTGAACTGTGCGGCGGCGCTGTCCCTGGTCCTGAAGTCTCCTGTGAGACAAGGGGACAGACAGAGGCGTGGCCCGTGTACGGGCAGGGGCGGGGATTCCTATCCCTGCACCACAAGGCATAAAAAGACCAAAATATAAGAAGACACCAAAGTGGGAAGAAAGTGCGTGTAACAAACTTAACTGATTCAGAAGTTTCTATTTTAAAGAAAAGGAAGAGTATTTGCCTAAAGCAGCAGTAAATATTATACAGAGCATGAAATCTTACAATACATAAATGGTTTTAGAGGAATTAAATAAAATTCAAGATTGTGAGATTGGACGGGTTTTTGCATACATGAGACGGCTCAATTAAGTGAAAATACCACAGCGAATGATTGGCAGAGAAAAAATCTTTTATTTGAAAATCTTAACTAAAATAGTAATGACTTTATTAGGGCTGTAGTGCTTTTTGCATCAGATATAATCAGTCTTGAAAATGAGAAGTCTTTGATCAGCGCATGAGACTAGAAGCGGAGGTATTAGAAGTTACAAGTGAAGTGTTATGTAGTTTTTGTTTTTTCCATTAGTATACAACGATTATAGCTGCCCTGAGAGCATGAACAATGTGAATGATTAAGTTTATTCTATTAAAATTGAATATTTAAAAGGTTTCTATAAAGAAATGAATGATTGATTAATGAAACATTTTTTCTGTACTTTTAAGCAGGAACTACCCGTCAACTGCTGGTTTATGGAAGCTGTGCTGAAAATAACTGACTTTCCCTTATTTTTGAACGTGTGTATTACAGGGTGACACAATGAAGAGTTTAGGAGTAACGAAGCTGTGAATCTGTTGTTATGTGAATCTAAATGACAAGTTTCTTTACAGACCCGGAATCACATGGAGACAAGATACCCAGAAAAAGGAGCAAGATATATACATATATCTGCAATAGATGAGAATTATTGTTAAATTGAAAGGCCTAGTGGCCTGGCCAGCCAATAAGCATCTCAAAAGAAGTAATTTGGAAATAAAATTTTGGGTGGATTTAACTCTGAAATTCTGAATGATGATTCCGTTAAAATTCAAAATACTTAAAGGCGGTACCACCAGTTACTTGAAAAGTCAACTTATAATATGTGATCACATTTCATTTTTTTTACAATTTGACTGACAAAATCTTTGATAATTATGAAATTGACAACAACTATGACTGGGACAATGACTCTGACCACAGTTTCTAAGATAAAATGGACAAATGAGACAGAACGGGTTTTTTGAGCAAATTGAAATAGTCCTGCAGTCCGCACACACCTGAGACTCCCTAATATGGTGAATGCATTCACAAAACAGGGGTGGAAGGAAAAAGTGGTATGTGTGGGACTGATGGAAAGCCCTGACTTACAAAAGTACCTGTTTCTTGTCTGTGCTAAGTTGACACATGGCGTAGGCCATGCGTCAGAAAGGGGGGAGGGGAGTAAATGGAGTAAGCAAGCGTGAGGTCACCATATTGAAAAGCTATGTGAAATCAAGTATTGCGTAAATGTAAGGTTTGTGTTAGACACAATGGAAGGAAGGCATTTTTAAAGCGCATTTCGAACATCATATGACCAGAAGGAGGGTCACTTTGTGAACAAGGTAATGATATTGTGGGTATAAACTTGGGAATTGGGAAAAAGGTTAATTTGCATATATCATCCCCAATTGCAAGGAACAGGTGGAAATAGCAAATGGGAGCCTGAAGTGAAAAATGCCAAAATATGTGCAGAGGACAAAATTAACTGTGTGGAAGCATTACCGTTGACATCTCCCCAGGGGTTCAAACCAGAGGGAATGCACAATGCAGGATGGAGAAACCTGCTGTTGTATCATGAACAGAGGTTCATTAATCGTACTTCAACAGCAACAAATGGAAAAAGAGTGATCAGCTTCACACCACGTCAATCACGACAACACAGGACAGACTGGTGCTTGGCACAATGCTTGCAGAATCACATGGAGTATGTGCAAGGATTGAAGGGTAACACTAACATTGGGTAAAAGAGGGGGGTGTTTCATTGTGACTATTGATCAAAAAGGACCCAAGGAGTGTCAGAAACAGCATGGAAACCTGGCAAATCTTAAAGGTGGCCCAATTGAATGTTTATTTTGGAAATCCTCTCTGCGAATGGGGAAGGAGAGCAGGGGCAGGTCAGAAGTGCTGGAAAGATGATCCATGTCACTGTGCATCGTATGCGCTAGTAGCCTCTCCACAGTGACGACCCTCTACGGTGTGCAAAACACCTGGGTTGAAGATATATATATACCCTAATACTAACACACACACTTACGTACTTGTGAATAGGTGAATAGTTAAAAGTGCACATATAATTATCTCAACCACATATAGTTAGAGTAACACAGTTATTTTTATTCCATTTTACATTTCTCAGCTGAACTATATCTTTTAACTGCTGCTTAGTGAAAAGGCCAACAACCTCTCTTCTACCAGCAGAGTCGACGCATCAGATGTCAGGCTTGGGACAAGAGAAGACATTATCTTGCTTAGAATACATACAGTAGAGCATAATCATGAAGTATATAACCTCATTATTCTGTTTAAAGCATATAATGTATAATCATTTACTATGTAACTGCATCTGTCAGTTTAGTATTCACTTAATGTACCCTGGGCTGGTCTTAGTATATTCATGCATTTACCTAAGTAACCTCTATTGCTGATTTAAGTTGAGTTACAGGAAAGTCGGACCACGCTGATGTTGTTGTGAACTACAGCAGCCGCAATCTGCTTAGTTGCAGGTTCAAGGAGTGAAATGCTGGCACATTCAGCGATTCTATATTCAAGAGTGGGTAAGGAAACTTAAATCCCTCCAACAATCAAATGGTCAATAGTTGTGATTCACTCCAGAGACGGGTAAGATCTCCGCAGGGGGACAACCTAAGGCAGGAGTGAATCGACCGCTCCAAGTGAAGTGTACAAAAAAGAAGGCAAAGGAGTGCGGTAACTATTCCAAAACATATGGTGAGTCATGAACTAACCAAAGAGGAGGGGATATGCATGAACTGATACTACCACTCATCATCCGGCAAGGACAGGCCTTCGAGCAAATTGGGTGTACTTGGCAGCAATCTAGAATCTATTGAAAGACCGTTTAGAGAGTAGGCTGGGTTGATGTTTTCTCGACAAGATCAGTGTGGGCTGACTCTTGATTACCATATAAAATCTCAATATCTGGCAAAGATATCAAGAGTGATTAAGTATTTCCACATGAATTTAGAGCAGCTGGGTGATCTCGCTTAATGAAAAATTTGCATCATGAGAAATGCTGTTATTTGTCAAAAACAGGGAGGGAATGTTTCCATGCCATGCTCAGGTCTGCGGATGGGACATCATCTTGATAATCGCTGTGGTGTAATCAGATGGAACTTAACAGCAGGGTGTAGGGATGACTAACAGATCTGTGACAATTAAAAGTCACAGAAGGGGGAAATGTGTGGTGGGAAATTAATCTTAAATACTGTAAAAATCAAAGTATTACTATAATCACAGTTCAACAGAACATAGCCAGGTTCCTATGGTCCTTTAAAAATACTGAGAGGGAGTTTGGAGCTGAGAAAGAGGCAAAAACTCTTAAATCTGTCAAAAAACCTGATAAAGATGCTCCTGCAGAACCCTCAAGGCCGGCCTAATGAGCTAACCTTCCGGAATGACCACATCGGTCAGCCTGGTCCCACTACCTGAGCATGCGCATCTCAGTGTTCTGGAACCATCCATGTCCTCAGATAACTTACTTAACTTTAGGTGAACCCAAGGTTTGGGAGGCTCATATGTGGTCTTCGAGCGTCCTTGGCGGCCAAAAATGAAGGTACATTATTATGTAATGACAAACTTGTTACTAAGGGTGGAGAGTTGCTATGGGACAATGTACCAATCAGAATTAATAATATTAGAGAAGGTAGAAGGAGTCACGTTTTATCCCACCTAAAGAAACGTGCCAAAAGGCCAATAAATATGAGGGTTTGGACAACCGGAGGGCAGTCAGCGTGAGGTGATTGATGAAGAATGAATACTATGTGGTTTGCGCAGACCAGCCTGGGTTCATTGTAAATCCATCCAGAAGAAGCACAAAGAAACCCAGGCTGGTCTGCGCAATGGATCTATTTTTTGGAGATAGATTTGCAAGGGTCCGTGGAACACTTTGTCCACTTGCTCGGACTAAGTATTGTTATGGCCCCAATTTGTTACGGCGTCAATTTGTTATGACGTCACGGACAGCAAGGGATGACAGATAAAATTCTTAAACTTCAACAGATTTAATTAAAACAAACACTTAGAACTAATTGACACTCTACCCTACTGACCAAGATTGAAATCAAATAAAAAATGAGATATTTACATTTCCTTTGTAATGGAGATGGGCTGCTATGTTGCAATGTCCTAGGACAGGAAAATGCTCCAACACAGGCAAAAATCCACAAAAAGCTTCATAGGTCTTGAAAAGAGTGACGGGTCTGGTCAAATGTATCCTTCCGCAATTTCTACTTGCAATTTCTCCTCCCTACCTACTCTCTCGATTTTTCTCCTTATATACTCTTTTCCAGCCCCCTTTGAGGCATGCCCGGGACATGCCCAAACCTAGTTTTAGATTGCTTAACAAAAAAATGTCAATACTGCCATCTAGTGGCTTTTTACCACATTACACCTCCATTCCAAAAGGGAAAAATTTTGACTTATAAAGGCAAAATTTTTCTTTTCAATACAAAAATGGCTAAGTAGACACTTGTATATATATACATATAATACAATATGCTAATAAACACGTGATATATATACACATACTCAAACATGCGATAAGCAATTGGCAATTACATTGTCAGCACCCTTTACATGCTTAATTTCCAAGTCAAACTCTTGTAAAATCAAACTCCAATTCAACATTCTCCGATTCTTGTTTTTCATCTTACTCAAAAACATTAACGGATTGTGGTCAGTATATACAATCATTGGCTTTTGCCCTGTACAAACATAAACCTCAAAGTGTTGTAAGGATAGAACCAGAGCCAACAGCTCCTTCTCAATTGTGGAATAGTTCTTTTGGTGGCGATTGAACTTCCTGGAGAAGTATGCCACGGGATGCTCAATGTCATCAGAGTCACTTCTCTGTAGGAGCACAGATCCACAAGCTTGGTCGCTAGCATCGACCGCCATGGAGAACGGTTTGTTGAAGTCAGGAGATTTGAGCACGGGGAAGTGACACAGCAGAGACTTCAGGCGAACGAAGGCTCTTTGGCATGCTTCATCCCAAGTGAACTTTACGCCTTTCTTCAGTTGGTTGGTGAGACTGAGAGCAATCTCAGCAAAGTTCTTGCAGAACTTGCGGTAGAACCTGATCATTCCAAGGAAGCGGCGCAAAGCTTTTTTGTTGTCAGGAACTGGAAAGTCCATGATGGCTTGGACTTTAGCATTTATGGGTGCCACCTCACCCTGGCCTATGACGTAGCCAAGATACGTGACAGTAGCACAACCAAAGTCACTCTTGTTCAGGTTAACAGTCAGGTTAGCACAGAACACAGAAAGGACAGGTAAACACGCATGTGTACACAGGACACACAGAAAGGACAGGTAAACACGCATGTGTACACAGGAAACACAGAAAAGACAGGTCAACACGCATGTGTACACAGGACACACAGAAAGGACAGGTAAACACGCATGTGTACACAGGAAACACAGAAAGGACAGGTTAACAGAAAGGACAGGTAACACTCTATGGTACACAGGAAACACAGAAAGGACAGGTTAACACGTATCTGTACACAGGACACAGAAAGGACAGGTAAACATGCATGAGTACACAGGAAACACAGAAAGGACAGGTAAACACGTATGTGTACACAGGACACAGAAAGGACAGGTAAACATGCATGTGTACACAGGACACACAGAAAGGACAGGTAAACACGCATGTGTACACAGGACACAGAAAGGACAGGTAACCACGCATGTGTACACAGGAAACACAGAAAGGACAGGGCAACACGTATGTGTACACAGGACACAGAAAGGACAGGTAAACACGCATGTGTACACAGGACACACAGAAAGGACAGGTAAACACGTACGTGTACACAGGACACAAAGAAAGGACAGGTAGACACGTATGTATACACAGG
Source organism: Gymnothorax javanicus (assembly GCA_029692085.1). NCBI lineage: Eukaryota > Metazoa > Chordata > Actinopteri > Anguilliformes > Muraenidae > Gymnothorax > Gymnothorax javanicus. The sequence goes on along the minus strand of CM056208.1, from coordinate 6,226,999 downwards.
ACACACAGAAAGGACAGGTAAACACGTATGTGTACACAGGAAACAGAAAGGACAGGTAAACACGCATGTGTACACAGGACACACAGAAAGGACAGGTAAACACGCATGTGTACACAGGACACACAGAAAGGACAGGTAAACACGCATGTGTACACAGGACACACAGAAAGGACAGGTAAACACACATGTGTACACAGGAAACACAGAAAGGACAGGTAAACACGCATGTGTACACAGGAAACACAGAAAGGACAGGTAAACACGCATGTGTACACAGGAAACACAGAAAGGACAGGTAAACACGCATGTGTACACAGGAAACACAGAAAGGACAGGTAAACACACATGTGTACACAGGAAACACAGAAAGGACAGGTAAACACTTATGTGTACACAGGACACACAGAAAGGACAGGTACACACGCATGTGTACACAGGAAACACAGAAAGGACAGGTAAACACATGTGTACACAGGACACACAGAAAGGACAGGTACACAGGAAACACAGAAAGGACAGGTAAACACGCATGTGTACACAGGACACACAGAAAGGACAGGTACACACGCATGTGTATACAGGAAATACAGAAAGGACAGGTAAACACGAATGTGTACACAGGACACACAGAAAGGACAGGTAAACACACATGTGTACACAGGAAACACAGAAAGAACAGGTAAACACGCATGTGTACACAGGACACAGGACAGGTAAACACACATGTGGACGCATGTGTACACAGGAAACACAGAAAAGGACAGGGTAAAACACATGGGTGTACACAGGACACACAGAAAGGACAGGTAAACACGCATGTGTACACAGGAAACACAGAAAGAACAGGTAAACACGCATGTGTACACAGGAAACAGAAAGGACAGGTAAACACGTATGTGAACAAAGGACACACAGAAAGGACAGGTAAACACGCATGTGTACACAGGACACACAGAAAGGACAGGTAAACACGCATGTGTACACAGGAAACACAGAAATGGACAGGTAAACACGCATGCGTACACAGGAAACAAAAATGAAACACAGAACCTAACACTGAAACAAAGACAAAGGAGGGAAACTAAAAAACCTACGTGGATTTACAAAACAAATCCTAGATTCCTGACAGACTGTGGCAAATCAACAGGGTGCTAATTAAGCTGCTGACATCATGATATTTTGTATGTTTTCCTATAACTTGACTTAGTAAGTCTTGCTCATGATCATTTGGTATCTCGTTGTAATTGTCCTTATTCCTACTAAAATGGCTAGTTTTAGTAGCCATGTGTCCACACTTCATCAATCAGGAACCTATGTAACCACTCCAGCCTTTAATGTACTCAGTACAATAATCTGGCTTCCTCTTTTGTGAAGCTTTTTTGATAGTATATCAGAACATGAGCAATGGGAGGTTTGCTCTGTCTTGCATTCATTTTTATTTCAGAAATAATGTAGTTTAAAAGTGCAAAAAATCTCTGTGTATTAAAAAGCATCTGATTAAGGTGAAGTGGCTGCTTATTGAAAAATCTGGGATTGCAAATGTGGTCGGGACAAAAACCAGCACACACAAGGGGTGCACAGGCCTTAGGATAAGAACCGCTGTGACTGCTGTATTCAAACCTGAGGAACTTCAGACCTGTTTAGAATTCTGTTGGAGATCCAAAGGTTTCCAACAATCCCCAGTGTTTCCAGCTGAATTACAGTGAAATGCATGCAAAAGGATGTCCAAGATCAAAATATTTTTCATTTGATGAGATGCTGTTTCTGAAAAAACATTGCATCCAACATCTGAATACTTTTCTCCATATGAGTGTTATGTGGGTTCAACGAAGTGCTGTAACCTGCAAATACGGAATACGACATTGTCTTACAATTGGAAAATTTGAGAAAAAAAATGCATTTTCTAACTCTGAACCAACTGAAGGAAAACTTCAATAAAAATTGAGAGATTAAGGTGTTAAAATATGTCTCTGAAATGTCATTTAACAGTCATTACTATAAAAGCTCCCAAAAAGGGAGGAGAAGATATTGTATTAGAAGAAAGTACTGTATGTCTGCCTGTGGTCACATTTTTGTAACGATAAAAATTGATTGTTATGTTAATCTGACATATGGTGGCTATAATTTAACAAAAAAATATGAAAGAGGAGTTTCCTGTCGTTCCCTGTCATTTTACTGGTCTTCTACTGCCTCCTGGCTTTAAAATTTCATCCCCAATACAGAAGTTTATCAAACATACCTGGAAGCATAAACGCCAGAAAAAAAAGACTCAGGAGATTTTAGGGACTTGAATCAATGCCAAATTCACAGAACAGGACCATGAGATACATCAAGGTACGATCAGTAGTTTTACTGGAAAAATCAAATATTCTATGGTGGCCAGAGGGGAGAGGTGTGCCCAAAATCTACTGATTATGCAGTCATCTGCTCTCCCTCGGTCTCCTTTCAGCAAAAAAGCTTTTTCTTCTGGCATGGAAAAAGAAAGCTGTGCCGACTTTTAAAATCCTGGATAAGAATACTGACTGATACTCTCCACTGAGAGAGTGACTTGAAGACTTTGAAGGGATTTGGAGAGCATTGATCTCCTCTTTGGAGGGAACAGACAGTTAAGATGTAAGATGTACTGCTTAAACAACATCCTGGGTGGCACTCCTCAGGGATGGAAGGGTGGGGGGATGGGGAATGTACTATTTGAACACTTGTATAAGTACCAATCACTGTGCTTAAATTTTTTTTCTTTTCTTTATTAACACATCAAAAAGAGCTAAAACTAGCGGGTCAACACCATTAACAGACAGCAGCACCTGCGGTACCTCGGTAAAGGGTCTGACAGTTAAGCACGGGACTGACATTTATCAAGCTCATGGAGAAGAGGAGGCAAACACTACTAGCCACAGCACCCCAGTGCAAGGAGGGGAGGGGGAGGATGCTAACGTTAGCGGCGGGGAGCAGTGCAGCTCCCTGGTTCAAAGAGAAGGGGAGAAAGCTAACACCGGCAGCAGCACCTCAGCAGAACACGGAGAGGATGTTGCTATCTACGCCGGCGGGAACAGATGCAGCACCCCGGTGTGAAGAGGAGAGAAAGCTGGCACCTGTTGTTCCACTACCGAACCAAAAGTGGCTGGAGGACAGTCACTGGTTGTGTCCCAATTCAGCGGCTGCATCGTTCGAAGAATGCAGCCGCTGAATTGGGACACAGCTACTGACGCCAACACATCCCTACCAGCCTCGCAATCATGCTTTCCCAGGTAGGCGTTGTGGAGATCAAAACTTTTCCCGTTCTTTCCAACCTAAGTCGTTTGATAAGTGGGGCTGGCAGCACTACTTGGCAGAGACGGACTGTGTTTTTTGCTTTGCGTGTCGTCAGGCAGTGGATAAAAAGATTTTAGCTTCGGATCATTATGGACCGATGTTGCTTTTTGCGGAGAAGGGATTTTCTAACTGGCGTAAGGCCACCGCAAAATTCGGTTTGCATGAGAAATCGCCAATACACAGAGATGCTATTCGGACACTAGCTGGGTTACAACAAACACCAATAAATGCCCTTCTTTCTGACATTGCTGCCAAAGAACCTATTAAATTATGGAGCCGATTCGTCATACATTCAAGGGGAAAAAATAAAATAATAATGGCCGGCATTTCCAAAGGGCTTCCAAGCCGCTTGAGAATGGGTTTTGCTGTCATCTAGTGGTGAAAACTAAGTAATGCATAGAGTTGGCTTGGCTCTTGGAAGTGCCATTCTTGTTCTTTATTATGGTACCAGATAATTTGCTTGGTGAGGAAACCAAAGCGTCCGTGGTCGCTGATTTATTATTGGCATTTATTGTGCAAATCTGGCTTTTTGTAGGAGCCAGCGCTCAGCCGCTGTTGTGTAACGTTTGTGGAGGCCTACTCCTCTGCTTTGCAAGGCAGTAACAGCGCCCAGCGGCCGTGGTCACATAGGCCAACGCGTGGAGCCCATATTGTGTTTGCTTTCTTGCATGATTTATTTTTAATTGTTATTGCAAATATTGCGTTTATCAAAGTATACTATTTATGTTTAAGGGCCATAATCCTTTTAGAAATCATGCAGTGTACAATTAAAAGCATGTATCGTTCACTTAACAAAAATATAAACGCTTCATGTAAATTATTCATGTAACATGAAATGTGTTACCCTAAATGAGCTGATAATAGGGAGTTTTCGCAACTACGACGGCAGGCGTCTGGGACGGTAAACTGATGCCAAAGTCGATTTACGCTTGCGCGACATTGAAACTTCTCCCGTATTATCTGAATCTGCTAAAGTAGGGCCGATTTCTCGTTCGTCGTGGATCTTCTACGATGGAGCATGATGGAGTGCAACCAGCCAATCAGCACTTGGCTGCATCATCATCACTCAGAGCGTGGTGCATGCAAATATGCGCCCGCACCTCTGGCTTTTTCGATGCATCATGGACATGGATTCAACAACTAGGCATACTACTAGTAATGCTTTTCCTGTGAGTATGCAGCGATTATTTACAAGGCGCAGTCAGGTTTATTTCTTTGTCCGAGTGGGCCGGTTTGAAACTGCATAACAATTTAGACCTTTAGATCCCATTATTGAAACTTAAATACGAGTTAGTAATTGTTCAGGAATGGCTCTGTCAATTCAAAGCAGCTCTCCTAAAATCTTTAAATTAAAATTACTACATGAATGTTTTAGAGAAACACCAACCTAGGTTACGCGCGCGCACAATAGAGAGAGTGCACCTGCAGCCGACGTCACGCACCGTCCCCGTGCTCCTTTTGCGAAACTGCACATAAGTCAGACGGTGGCTCGAGTGCGGGGATGGTCACAGTTGATTGCTCACCGGTGTAGATCTGGCACCATTGTGGTTTTGCGAAAACTCCCTAATATCTTAAAGCTACAGTGTGCAATCTTGGAACAGCGAGCAAGATTTGAATGTAACCTCACCTCTAAACCCGCCCCCTCCCCTCAAGTCTCTGACCAAAGCCACGCCCCCCGATTCATCGCTTCGGTAAAACTCCAGAGGCAGGTTAAAAGCGCAAGGGAGGGGGCGGTCCGCTGCGTGTGCACGAGAATGATTGACATCGTCAGTCACTCCTCCTGGCTCTGATTGGTTGTTTTGTCCCGGTCGTGGTGAAATCTTGCAGGAATTAGAAGCATTAGATGGAGCCAGATGACTCTGATTTTCTCAAAGATCATCTGACTCACATCCCACTGTCAGGTCATAGTAACAGTTCTAACAAATATGCCAAAAAGTGATTTTTTTAAAAAATTGCAAATTCCAGCTTTAATTGTGCAAAATGGTTATTTGTCTTGATTTGTAAACAACATTTGTGTTCATCTCTGCCAGTGAGCACTTGCTCAGTGATGCATTGATTCCACCCACAACACAGGTGTGGCATGTGCAGACGCTGCTCAAACAGCGTTAACAGAACTCAGACACACTCTAAAACTGGGGACAATAAAAGGCCACCCCAAAATGTCAAATTTCATCAAAAGTCACCATGCCACAAATGTCGCAAATCGTGCGGGAACGCGCCGTAGGAATGCTGGATCCAGGAATGTCCACCAAAGCGGTTGCTGCACAGCTTAATGTTCACTATTGGACAATAGGGCGTTTAAGAGTTTGTTTTAGACAGACTGGCAGTACAGCAAATCGACCTCACCCTCGTCGTCCATGTGTGACCACATGAGCACAAGATCGTCACATCCGGCTTCTCCACTTGCGTGATTGCCTCAGACCAGCAACAGGTGACAACTGACAATCTTATCAACTCGATGCGAAGAAGATGTGTTGCTCTACGGGATGCAAATGGTGGACACATAAGATATTGAGTTGTGATTTGTTTAAAGCTGATCCCAACCGTGTCTATGAGTATCCCTGATTGCCATACGCCACTATCTTGCTTTAATGAACAGTAATCCGTTGCATATTGAACAATAAAATTAATTGTGTATGACTTAATTTATTATAAAACCCTTAATGCAAATTAAAGTTTAAAAGTGTCAAATGGGGCGTTCATATTTTTGTTGAGTGTGCATGCAGATTTTTACAATTTTTATTATGGGTGGGACTTGGAGCATATTACATCTCTCCACAGCACCCCCCAACTGAAATATGTTCCCACGGCTATGTCCACAGGCTGTATTCGAACCCATGACCTTCTTGCTATGAGGCCACAGTGCTACTCACCATGCCTCCATGCCACCCTCATCTCGTACCTTCATGACAGTATGGCTACATGCACAGGAGCTGTGTTCTCTTGCAGAGAAGCAGGGGTGTCATCTTGTGGAGGTGAGGTATGACCAACATGGCACAGATTTCTTGCACCATCAGTGTGTGTAAGTAAGGCTCGTTTGAGTTCTGCAGCAGCATCTGTCTATTTCAACCTGGGCAAGAGATCCACGGTATCGGAGGTTGTTGATCATATCTTCAATCATGACAGTGATACAGAGTAGAGAGTGCGGACCAAAATTGAGGTTGATGAGTCAGAGATTGTGGATGATGTGGAGTATGAGCTTGAACATGATGAAAACACATCTGATGGGCCAGGATCCCAAATGAGACTAAAGCTTGATGGGGGCGTCTTCACATCAAAAAGTGTGATATATCCTGGTCCTCAATCCTTCTAAACCCAAAGCGGACCTCAAACTCATGATCATAATGTCCCAAGAGCTCAGATTTGCATTTGGTGAACTTGATCGTGTTTATTACGATGGTAAGAATGTTATGTGGTGTTTACCTTTAGGTATTTAATGTGCTCCTGTTGGCTTTCACTGTTTTAACTGATGATTATGTTTCTCTCTGTGTTCCTCTCTTGCACATCTGTTGCGTCTACTTTTCATGCGCATAAGAAGCTGTTAGACCTGGTGATACATGCAGACTGAGGTGCTAGTGTGTCGGGCACTGTGGTATGAGTGTTTAATCCTGAAATCTGAACCTCTCCTTACTTATAGTTCAAGTGCAGGTAAAATGACGAGAGTGGAAACTCTGGAACCAAGTTCCAACACCTCTTACCAAAGGCAGAATTCGGTCACGACTAAGTTTTGTCCCTATATACCAGGTCAATCGACTAACCCTTGCGTTATTAGAGTAAAAAACAAGTCAATCGTACCGCCGAGTTTCTCTTTAGCTGAAGACAAGTCACCAAACCTCGAACACTTTAGGTGGGGGATGGGTTTGAGATACAAGGGCCAAAATGTATTCGTATTATTTGTGCCCTTTTATTCCTTGTATTGGGCCCACTACTACTAATGAGTGCTCTTCTAATGTATTCACATAAGGACCAAGAAATATGAACAAATAAATGCTCACTTAAAGCTGGTGTAAGTGATTTTTTTTGTTTTTAAAAAAGTGTTAAATAGCTCCACATTCCGACAGAGATCATTTATTTAGAGTATCTGGTCGATTAAGCAGGTCTCTTAGTCACCGTCTTCTGCAATAAAGCAGCATATAAAATTCTGGAGTCGCCGACTGCCTCTATCCAATCAGGCGAGAGAACGCCATAAAGACGCACCTCTCTCTGCTTGTGAATGCGCAGATAGCAGAACAGATCGAGCTTCTGATCCCAGCACTACAGGAGACGGCATACACAATTAAACAGCCAAAGAACGGTAGAGGAACAAATAGAACTAAAGAGGAAAAAAGCAAGACGGCCAAGAGCTTTATTTATATTGGTGCCGCTTTCATTGGGAAAAACTGAAGGAATCAAAGGGTTTAAAAAGCAATGCACAGCTAGCTTTGCTGCCACTGGACAGGTAAGCTTTGTTTTACTCTGTTGTAGTTATGCAGTTTTATCAGTCTGGGGTAGTCCTGCTGGTGGTTATTAGTCCTGCTAATGTCCGTTTATAAATGAACCGTCATCGTTTTTGGCCAACTACAGCTTGCTTACAGCTTGTGTCATTGGCCAATGTTTTCAGTGAGGCTTTCACACGACAATCACTGAGAGTGTCTGTTTATATTGTACTTTCATCGTAACTGAGTCGCTACTCTCCTCTCTCGGAAACCGATGCACGTTCCTGTGCCTGGCTTGGGCATGGGGGGCGGGGACTGCTTACATAGGCTTCGGACAAGAAGCTACGAAAACGACCAAATCAGTTACAGCAGCTTTAAGTTCTAAAAAAAAAAAAAAAAAAAAAAAATGTGTCCAAACTAGTAAAAGAGCAGGTGTCACTGTGTACTCCAGGTCCAGGCACCAAACCAGGTGGAGAGTTCTTTGCAGTATTTTATTATAAGAGTTTAGGACAAATAAAGGAAATTTATATGTTTCAATGCAGTGTACACAAGTAACTGGAGGGAACAGGAATAAGAAATACAAGGCTTATAAAGAAAGTAAAGCACGATAAACTAAAACACAGAAAAACAAAACCTAAAAAATCTAACAAAATGTAGAATATATGAAATCAAAACTACAGAAAACACAATGAGGGAAAATAAATGTAAACTACAAAAAAAACATTGCACTTGGAAATACTTTTAGAACAAGGAATTACAGAGACTAGGAGCACAAACAGGTCAGTATAAATGAGGCCAGATAAAGGGCATGTTTACACTTGGTTTTAACATGCCTTTTGGTGATCGGATCTTAAGTGGTCAGGCGAGACACACTGCTGTTGACACTTGGCGTTAAGCTGACCACTTGTGATCAGATTTCGTTGCTTACTTCGAGCTTCCGCTGAGACCCAGCGCGCAGTTAATATGTCATATAACAGCAATAGCAGCCGTTTCCGCCAGATGAAGCCAAGATTTTGACCCCATTCCACGTTGTCTTCTGGGCAAGCTAACTAGTCTCTATAATTTACATGTTCAGATTATTTCAGTTATTGAAGTTGGCCAGAAAGGAGCATTTGCAACTTGAAAGAGCACACAGGACTGCATGGAAAAGTATTCGGTTTCACCGCTGCTATTATAGCCACAAGCCCACAGCCTGCAGCAGCGCTATTCAACATTATCCTGCAAGGGCTGGTGTGGGTGCAGGCTTTCATTCCAACTAAGCACTTACACACCTGATACTACTAATCATGCTCATTAGCAAAGACTCTTAGGGTTGATTAGTGGTGTCAGGTGTGTAACTGCTTGGTTGGAATGAAAGCCTGCACCCACATCGGCCCTTTCTGGACACAGTTGAATAGCCCTGGCCGACATTGATTACATTTTCCGGTTACGTCCTCGACGGGGACGGAACAGGACAGATTAGCAATTACACTACCAAACATATGTGGTCACGTGTCCCCGACCCCCTCCGCAAATGGTTTGAGTGATCGGGTCTCAATGCGTCTCAGAGCCTGTTTACACTTGTATTTAGCGCTGACCACTTGTGAACCGATCACCCAAAACGCATGAAAAAACCAAGTGTAAACGGGGCCAAAAAATGAAGGGAGAGTGACTGCTTCAATTGGGAAGTCCAGTGAATAGGTGTAAATGATCAGTATTCTGGTGAGCTGGAGCTAAAACGTGGAATGGAATTTGAGTCCGGAGGGGGGCGTGTCGATGAAGGGCCCAATACAGACGTGACACCAGGAAGAATATTATCATTCATAAAAATAAGTGTCTGTATATTTTCCTGGGAATTTTAGGTATACTTATTAATATAAAAAGATTGAAAAAATTAATTCAGGAAGGATCCATTGCAGTTGTGCCATCCTATTTTTAAAATAGACCTTCTATTCTTCTTTTATTTTTCACACACACTATTGCACGGGTTTTCCCTTGTTTGTCATTTCACTGCTTCTACCTGATCACAGACAATTTTATAAATTGAAGGTTTATTGTACAATGTTGCATTTCTTGGTGTTGTAACTGGCTAAGAATTTTGGGATCCTTAGTTAGGCAGTGCCATCGTTCTAAAATCTGTATCTCCCTTTCCATACTATACTCAGCAAAAAAATGGCCACTGAGCTTTTTCTTGATTATTTTCTCTTGTTGTGAGCTTCCCAGGACACTGTCAGGCTGTGGTGAGAGCAGGTGGTGGCCACACAAGATATTGAAATGACTTTGGACATTGTTTGACATTTTGATTTAATGGTTTGGGCTTGGTGTGATTCTGGTCTTCCCTGGGAATGCCCTGTTTTGGGGGTAATAACATCATCTGATCAAATGTTTTGATGCATTTTGTGTCTTGGATTAACACCAATGACGTTGAAAACGCTTGGGATTTTGGTTCAGTTTTTACATTTTTGCATACTTGGGTGAAAATCAAGTGTTCCTTAACTTTTTTTGTTGAATATATACCATTTTTTATTTTTCTCCAAAAAGCTGAGGGCAAAAAATATTCCCTCTTCTGTATAGTTTTGAAGCATCCCAAGCGCCTTTAGAGGGGAAGTGGGGTTTAAAAAAAAAATCAACCACAAAAAGATATTCAATTGTTTATTGATATGATTAATGCTCTCCAGGTTGAGAAGAGGGAATTTATTAAAACACCATGGCTTACAGAGACAAACAATGCGGAATGGTCAAACAAGATAGTTTAAAAGTATTCACTATTTAAAATATGAGAAACAGGATGACATTGTCATCAACATCTCCTGCTATCATGGAATCCGATTTTTGAACCCAATTAAGGTCACAGCTAGTAGCATACACACACAAAATTTCACTTATCTACGTAGTTTCTAAGAAAACTTGTCCCCACTTATCCGAACAGATGGTCGAAAGGCTGGATGGACAGACGGACAAGCTTCATTGAAATACCCACCTTGCTCCACTTTGTGTGTCGTGGCCAGAGTTATACAATGCAAAGTGACAAAGAAGAGTCACGGCTTAGAGTAGGAATTGTGGACATAAGAATAAAAGAGGATTTAAAAAATCCTTTCAATGGGGGTGCAACCTGTTCCATATTTCATAGAGTGTTGGACATTATGATTCAGAAGAACAGACATACCAGGCAAAAGGCATGAAATTATCTACCGAGGCTATTTACAACACATTTAAAATCTCCTCCACGATTACCAACCTTTTCATTAAGTATTTGATCATTTCTTAATATGAGGTTATGATAATTAGGATAATAGCGGTCAAGATAACTAATCACTATAATAGCATTCAATTAAATAAAATACGTGCCTTTTATTTTGCAGATATTGGTTCGCTTTTGCATTTTTCTCTTAAGAAAGGCCATTTTTGATAGCAGTTTCCATGTGAAAAAATCAGCACAAAAAATACTGCACGCTGTTCACATGTTAATGTGCTTGTCTTCACTTGTTTTTTTTTTTTTTTTTTGCAAGGGCTGTGACGGGTTTTGTTAAAACCTCCAAGTAGTCTTTCCAAGACCACATAATTTTGACATGGCAGCACTTTTTGCAGCTTTGGCTCCATCTGCTAAGTAACCCAGTGCTCCCCTCAGTGCTGCTACTGCTTCGGGGTTTTCCACATTTCTCTCCTTTCTCACTTCATAAAATGGAATTTTTTTGTTCAGCATTCCATCTATTTTCTCAAACAGATTCTTCACCTGATCAGAATTACTCGTGTCCTCATTGTTAAACACATCGTACTGATTCCCACACTTCTGTAGGAGCTGTTGCAGGTTTGAGTCACGGCTGATGAACTCCTCGATGGTTCTGTTCCTCAGCCTGTCTCCGTAAGTGAAGAGCAGCAGGGTGTACTGATTCACTCTCTCAGAGAAGAGCTCCTGCAGCGTCTCCATCACTCTCTTCTCCTGCTGAGTGAATCTGCCCAGCTGTATGACCAGGAGGAAAGCGTGAGGTCCTGGGTCACACAGAGCCTCAGCTCTCCGCATCTCATTTCTCAACATCTCCTCTGAGAGCTCAGTGTTGAACAGGCCTGGGGTGTCCACCACACAGACTCTTCTCCCACCCACCGCTCCTTCTCTCCTCTCGCTCCTCAGGGTCAGAGATGAGGCGCTGGCCTCTGATTTAAACTCCTCTCTCCGCAGGATGGTGTTTCCTGCTGCACTCTTTCCTACTCCACTCAGCCCCACCAGCACCAGATTCAGGGGAGTGCTGACGTTTGCCTCTGAAAGAAAACATTAAAAATGATGATAAATAATGATAAATGTCCCTAACATGAGGCAATAGTACACTGTCTCTGAGAGCATCAAACTAACATTGCAAATACGATTAAACTATTTAAGCAGCATAGGAAAAACCATACTATCAAAGATCCTGAATGAGTCTTTACAATTAATATTTCCACGTTTTCTTTGAAGATTTCCAATAGATAACATTGCTTTATTGGCCACAGATGCTTATAAAGATAATGCTCTGTTCCAAACCAACTTTGGTGTGAATACAACACCCAGATATTCATAAAATGACATGGTTTCAATAACATTTTCATTAAAAAAACACTTTTCATAAGCACGTTGGGGACCACCATTTCTAAAAACTAACACTTTAACATTATTGAGATTGGCCTTTTTGCCATTTTGTTTGCAAAAATGATCAAGTACACAAATCTTCCTCAGCAGTTGAACTCATGAGATAAAGCTGAAACATCTTGAGCAAAAATCACAGCATATATCTGATTAAAATCAGCTGTAACTGTAACACTTTGACCACACTCTTTTTCTAACATTGTTCACCACCTGTATATAATAAATATATACTCACAGCCATTAAACTGTGCAAATGAGGAGTGTACTGTATTTGCTGCGAATTGAAGAGTTATTTATAGCTTTTCCAGTGAGACACGAGTGGAAATAAAGAAAAATGCGCGGTATTGTAATCCCGAAGCGCGCCACAAGGATGTACTGAGCACTTCAGTCGTAACGAACGAAGAGTTGTTTTTGATGTGTACAGTGACGCTTGACTTGTTCTTTTGGGTGTGTTTAATAGCTTGCATAAAGCCAGCAAAAAAAACACGACCCCTCATCTGACAACCAGTTTGGGTTGCTGTCCGGAATCTGTCACGTGCCTGCTGTGATCGGATGTGGCGCTCTGGAGCTACAGTAGTCATTCATGGCTGCCATAGGCAGGAATGGTCAGCGACAGGGTCTGTTTTCCGTTCTCGAGCAGACAGCCAACTGATTGTTGACCAGTGACAGTCCTCAGCAGCTGAGACCTGCCAGTAACATGCCAATGGCTCTTTTTCTCTCTCCTGTGTCGTAAGCCGTGCCATTTTCTTGATGTCATAGCCTTGTTTGTTTTTTTTTTCTTGTTGGCTTTGTGCAAGCTATTGAACACACCCAAAAGAACAAGTCAAGCATTACTGCACACATCTAAAACAACTCAATGTTCATTATTACTGAAGTGCTCGGTATATCCATGTGGCGCACGTTAAGATTACAAAACCATGCACTATTCTTTATTTCTGTGATGGTTCTGCCCTGCAGTCCCTCCCCCCTCCTGCTGTCTTCGCCTCCACGTCAATGAGCCACACCTGTTTCTCGTTGAAGTGGAGGTGAAGGGTATAGTATTTAAGAGCTGCACTGCCAGTTTGGCAGTGCAACTGCATTCTGATGCCTGAGCCCTGTGTTGTTGTGCCGCTGCTCCCCTGAGTTTTATATTGTGTTTTTATCAGTTTTATTAAATACCTCTATTTTTGTACTCAGCCTGTGCGTGTGGGTCCCTTATCCACTTTTTGGGTACATGGTCCCAGTGCCCGCCGGTTTTCTGTCTACAGCCGGCGGGACCAAACCATGACAATTTCTACTCGAATCTCACTGGAAAAACAATTCCTAGACCACCTGCTCTACCTCCTGAGCCATTCATCTCCAAACATTTTATAAATAGGTATTTTCAATTGTAATGTGGAAAAAAAAAAGCCACGAGATGGCAGTATTGACAATTTTTTTGTTAAGCCCAGTCTGGAGCTAGGTTTTGGGGCATGTCCTGGGCATGCCTCAGAGGGGAATGTCCCAGAGAATTGGAGAAAAGTCTGGAAGGTGGGAGGGGCTGGAAAAGAGTACATAAGGAGAAAAATTGAGAGAGTGAAAGGTAGTAGGAGAAATTGCAAGGAGAAATTGTGGAAGAATACATTTGACCAGACCTGTCACTCTTTTCAAGACCTGTGAAGCTTTTTGTGGATTTTTGCCTGTGTTGGAGCATTTTCCGGTCCCAGGACATCGCAACATAGCAGCCCCATCTCAATTACCAAGGGACTGTAAATATCTCATTTTTTTATTTCAATCTTGGTCAGTAGAGTAGATTGTAGATTAGTTCAAAGTGTGTGTTTAATTAAATCTGTTAAAGTTTTAAAATTTTGTCTGTCATCCCTTGCTGTCTGCTACGCCATAACTAATTGGGGCCGAAACAAATTGATGCCATAACAGATTGGGGCCATAAAAAATTGGGGGCTCGTCCGGGATAGACCATTGTGTGAGTCATTTATTGAAAATCTAAAATTTCAAATTGTGAAATTGTTTTTTGAATTTTCCTAGATATATATTGACAGATCAACAGCAATGGATGATTTCTTGGCATCACCAACCGCAGAGGTTTTGAAGTCTTTTAAAAAGACAGAACTGCTCGAAATATGCAGACAGTTAGAGCTGACAGATGTAAAACCAGCCATGTGAAAAGCAAGACTGGCTAGAGAGATTGGTGAATATTACATTGATGAAAATGTGTTTGCACCAGGAGATCTGGAACAGTTTCCAGTGGAAAATCCAAATGTAGAAATGGAACTTAAATTAAAAATGCTCGCGATTGAAAGAGAGGAAAGAGCATTCGAGAGATCAGAAAGAGAGAAAGAAAGGCAGTTTGAGTTAGAAAAATTAGCAAGAGAAGAGAGAAAAGAAAGGGAGGAAAAAGAAAAACAGAATTTGAGAGAGAGAAAGAGGAAAGAGCAGAAAGAGAGAGACAGAGACAGAGAGATTTCGATTTACAGAAGTTAGACAGAGAAGAAAGGCTCCAAATGGAGCAACTAAAAATCAAAATGGAAGCTGAAAACAAATTTCATGCTAGCCAGGAGGTAAAGCTGGTGCCTCCATTCTCGGAAAAGGAGGTTGATAAGTATTTCCAGTGCTTCGAGAAGGTAGCTAAGAGTTGTCAGTGGCCAAAGGAACACTGGCCTCTGATGTTGCAAACTGTCCTCAAGGGTAAAGCTCAACAAGCCTATTCGGCTTTGTCTGTAGATGATTCTTCTGATTATGAGGTTGTCAAAAAGGTTCTTTTTGACAGCTTATGAGTTGGTTCTAGAGGCTTACCGACAGAAATTCAGAGGTCTGAAGAAATCTGACAATCAGACTTATGTGGAATTTGCTAACGAGAAGAAGGTTTGCTTTGAGCGCTGGTGTACTTCTATGGAGGTCAAGGATGATTTCAACTCACTAAAAGAGTTGGTGTTAGTTGAAGAATTCAAGAACTGTGTCAAGGATGATATTAAGACCTACCTTAATGAGAAGCAAGCACTGAATTTGCAATCAGCTGCCAAGTTTGCAGACAAATATGTTCTCACACATAAGTCCAAATTTCAGTCCAGCAGTAACAATAGATGGTCCCAATTTCAGAAGAAAGGTAACGGTGATACCCAAGATTCCTCACCCAAAGACAAAGACAAATCTGGAGATGGTGCTCAGAAATCCAGTCAAAGGTCTGATCAAAGTGTGAAAGCTGACAGTGACAAAAGTGGTCTAGTTTGCAATTATTGCAAGAAATCTGGTCATGTTACAACTAACTGTTGGTTCCTTAAAGCTAAGAAAGAAAAAGAAAAGGATACCAAACCCAATGCCTTTTTGAAGACAAGGTTAGAAACCCCTGTAGTAGATGACCGATCTGCTAAATTGCCTGCTCCTTGTGAGGCTAAGAAGCCTGATACTGCTGACTTTGTGAGGGAGGAATTTCTTCCATTTGTGTCAGAGGGATTTGTGGCTCTGAATGAGCATTCTCCTCCTGTACCCATATATATCCTAAGGGATACCGGAGCTTCTCAGTCACTTTTGTTGACGGACTCCTTGGAGTTACGTGATGAGAGCGCTTCTGGGGATTTCATACTTGTACAAGGTATTTAAGGGAGGACTGTATCTGTACCCCTGCGCTCTGTATTCTTGAAGTCAGATTTAGTTACAGGACAGGTAAAGGTGGGACTTATGTCAAGTCTACCTATCAAGGGTGTTTCTCTGTTGCTAGGCAATGACCTGGCTGGGGGCAATGTAGTTCCCCCTGTACATCTTACTTCACAGCCGAGCACTGAAGATGGCGATGAAGACCCATCTCTGTATCCTTCCTGTGCAGTGACCCGTGCTATGGCCAAGAAGGATCAAGAAGAGGATGATGTGGTGCCGTCCAGCACATTGAATAGTCATGACTCAGGTGGTTCGCCTCATGACTCTGTTCAGCCTACTACGGTTTTTCCGTTTGAGGATTTATCAGACACTTTTATCAGTTCTCTATTCAGCCAGCCAGATGGGTCTGGTGATTCTGATGTGTCTGGAGACTTGTCTCTGTCCAGAAACCGGTTGATTCAGGAGCAAACCAATGATCCTGAAATTTATGTACTAAAGAAGAGAGCCCTTCCTGATGAAGAAATAGACACAGTTCCAGTTGGGTATTATCTCAAGGATGGAGTGTTGATGTGGAAATGGCGCCCTCCTGATATCCCTGCCAATGCAGATTGGGCAGTGGTCAAGCAAATTGTTGTTCCAAAGGTCTACAGGAATGAGATCTTAATAATGGCTCATAGTTTGCCTTTAGGAGGTCATCTTGGTGTTAACAAGACTGTTGACAAGATCATGAAACACTTCTTCTGGGCTGGACTTCGGAAAGATGTTTCCAACTTTGGCAAAACCTGTCACACTTGTCAGGTAGTTGGAAAACACCAGTTAGACCCACCTGGAGCTCCATTGCAGCCTATCCCAGCATTTGGGGAGCCCTTCTCCAAGGTCATCGTTGATTGTGTTGGTCCATTACCCAAGACTAGATCTGGAAATCAGTACTTGTTGACAATCATGTGTGCATCTACCAGATTCCCTGAAGCCATACCTCTACGCAACATCAAGGCAACTGCAATCTCGAAGGCTTTGATAAAGTTCTTCACGTTGTTTGGCCTTCCCAGGGAAATTCAGTCAGATCAAGGTCGCAATTTCACTTCGGGATTGTTTCAGCAGGTTGTGTATGAACTAGGTGCGAAGCAGATTCTTTCCAGTGCCTATCATCCAGAGAGTCGGGGTGCCTTAGAGCGGTTTCATTGCACTCTCAAGACAATGATGAGGACTTATTGTTATGACCATGAGAAAGATTGGGATGAAGGTGTTCATTTGCTGTTGTTTGCAGCTAGAGAAGCAGTGCAGGAGTCCACTGGATTCAGTCAGTTTGAGCCAGTGTTTGGCCATGAAGTGAGAGGACCTTTGCTATTGTTGAGTGAACAATGGCAAGAGAAAGAGCTGCATATCAGTCTGTTAGACTATGTTAGCAAGTTCAAGGAAAGACTGCGTGCAGCTTGTGACCTAGCCAAAGAGAACTTGAAATCAAGTCAGGGAAAAATGAAAACTTGGTATGATCATAAGGCTAGAAGCCGTGAGTTTAAACTAGGAGACAAGGTCCTTGTGTCGCTTCCCTTGCAGTCCAATCCATTGCAGGCTAGATTTCATGGTCCTTATGAAATTCTGACAAAACTCAATGATCTCAATTACATTGTGAAGACTCCAGATAGGAGAAAGCCAAAACAGTTGTGTCACATTAACATGCTGAAGCCTTATCATGATAGGAATGCTAGGGTTGCAGCTGTCACTTCAGATCCTCCTATGGCCGAGACTTGTGAAGATGAGGGGGAGTTTCAAGATGATGAACCTAGAATTAAAGCTGAAGTTCTTTCATGTAAATTGTTAAATTCTGAAGTGTTGCAAAATCTTGATGTAAAACTCCAGCACTTAGAACCCTCACAGAAAGATCAGTTTGAGAGGTTGATCAAGAAATATAAAGATCTATTTCCTGATGTTCCAAAGAGAGTTTCTATAGCCTCTCATGATGTAGATGTTGGTGATGCCGAACCACTAAAACAGCATCCGTACCGGATGAATCCTGAAAAGAGAAAGATTGCTGAGAAAGAGGTTGAGTACATGTTAGAACATGATATTATCAGACCCTCTAACTCAGATTGGAGTTCACCCTGTGTTCCAGTTCCAAAACCTGATGGAAGTACTAGATTCTGTACAGATTATCGCAAAGTCAATGCTGTAACTAGAACTGATGTGTTTCCAATACCTAGGATTGATGATTGTATCGATAGAGTAGGGCAAGCAAAGTTTCTGACCAAGATTGATTTATTGAAGGTTATTGTTGTGTGCCTTTAACTGAGAGGGCCAAGAGCATCTCTGCTTTTGCCACACCATCTGGGTTATACCAGTATGAAGTCCTACCCTTTGGCATGAAAAATGCCCCAGCCACGTTCCAAAGGATGATACAGTCTACAATCGCCGGATTGCCACACACGGATGCGTACATCGACGACCTGATCACATAAAGTGACTCCTGGGAAGAACATCTGAAAGATGTAGAGACGTTGTTCCAGCGCTTGACCCAGGCTAACCTGACTGTTAACCTGAACAAGAGTGACTTTGGTTGTGCTACTGTCACGTATCTTGGCTACGTCATAGGCCAGGGTAAGGTGGCACCCATAAATGCTAAAGTCCAAGCCATCATGGACTTTCCAGTTCCTGACAACAAAAAAGCTTTGCGCCGCTTCCTTGGAATGATTGGGTACTACCGCAAGTTCTGCAAGAACTTTGCTGAGATTGCTCTCAGTCTCACCAACCAACTGAAGAAAGGCGTAAAGTTCACTTGGGATGAAGCATGCCAAAGACCCTTCGATCGCCTGAAGCCTCTGCTGTGTCACTTCCCCGTGCTCAAATCTCCTGACTTCAACAAACCGTTCTCCATGGCGGTCGATGCTAGAGACCAAGCTTGTGGATCTGTGCTCCTACAGAGAAGTGACTCTGATGACATTGAGGATCCCGTGGCATACTTCTCCAGGAAGTTCAATCGCCACCAAAAGAACTATTCCACAATTGAGAAGGAGCTGTTGGCTCTGGTTCTATCCTTACAACAATTTGAGGTTTATGTTTGTACAGGGCAAAAGCCAATGATTGCATATACTGACCACAATCCGTTAATGTTTTTGAGTAAGATGAAAAACAAGAATCGGAGATTGTTGAATTGGAGTTTGATTTTACAGGAGTTTGACTTGGAAATTAAGCATGTAAAGGGTACTGACAATGTAATTGCTGATTGCTTATCCCATGTTTGAGTATGTGTATATATATCACGTGTTTATTAGCATATTGTATTATATGTATATATATACACAAGTGTCTACTTAACCATTTTTGTATTGAAAAGAAAATTTTTCCCTTTTGGAATGGAGGTGTAATGTGGAAAAAAAGCCACGAGATGGCAGTATTGACAATTTTTTTGTTAAGCCCAGTCTGGAGCTAGGTTTTTGGGCATGTCCTGGCCATGCCTCAGAGGGGAATGTCCCAGAGAATTGGAGAAAAGTCTGGAAGGTGGGAGGGGCTGGAAAAGAGTATATAAGGAGAAATATTGAGAGAGTGAAAGGTAGTAGGAGAACTTGCAAGAAGAAATTGTGGAAGGATACATTTGACCAGACCTGTCACTCTTTTCAAGACCTGTGAAGCTTTTTGTGGATTTTTGCCTGTGTTGGAGCATTTTCCTGTCCCAGGACATCGCAACATACCAGCCCCATCTCAATTACCAAGGGACTGTAAATATCTCATTTTTTCATTTCAATCTTGGTCAGCAGAGTAGATTGTAGATTAGTTCAAAGTGTGTGTTTAATTAAATCTGTTAAAGTTTTGAAATTTTGTCTTTCATCCCTTGCTGTCCGCTACGCCATAACAAATTGACGACATAACAGATTGGGGCCATAAAACAATGCATTATCAATTAAATTGTGTAACGTGGGGAAAAAAAGCCACTAGATGGCAGTATTGACTTTTTTTTTTGTTCAGCCAAGTCTGGAGCTAGGTTGGGCATGTCCGGGGCATGCCTCAGAGGGGGCTGGACAAGAGTATATAAGGAAAAAATTGAGAGAGTAGTAGTAGGAGAAATTGCAAGAAGGATACATTTGACCAGACCTGTCACTCTTTTCAAGACCTGTTAAGCTTTTTGTGGATTTTTGCCTGTGTTGGAGCATTTTTCCTGTCCCAGGACATCACAACATAGCAGCCCATCTCCATTACAGGGAATTGTAAATATCTCATTTTTTAATTTTCTTTTCAATCTTGGTCAGTAGTGTAGGGTGTAGAGTAGTTCTATGTTTTTGTTTAATTAAATCTGTTGAACTTAAAGGATTTTGTCTGTCATCCCGTGCTGTCCGTGACGCCATAACAAATTGGGGCCATAACAAATTGGGGGCTCGGGTCCGGGGTAGACCATTGTGCGAGTCATTTATTGAAAATCTAAAATTTCAAATAGTGAAATTGTTTTTTTTGAATTTTCCTAGATATATATATATTGGCAGATCAACAGCAATGGATGATTTCTTGGCATCACCAACCGTAGAGGTTTTGAAGTCTTTTAAAAAGACAGAACTGCTAGAAATATGCAGACAGTTAGAGCTGACAGATGTAAAACCAGCCATGCGAAAAGCAAGACTGGCTAGAGAGATTGTTGAATATTACATTGATGAAAATGTGTTTGCACCAGGAGATCTGGAACAGTTTCCGGTGGAAAATCCAAATGTAGAATTGGAACTTAAATTAAAAATGCTAGAGATTGACAGGGAGGAAAAAGAAAAACAAAGAGAATTTGAGAGAGAGAAAGAGGAAAAACAAAGGCAGTTTGAGTTAGAAAAATTAGCAAGAGAAGAGAAAAAAGAAAGGGAGGAAAAAGAAAAACAAAGAGAATTTGAGAGAGAGAAAGAGGAAAGAGCAGAAAGAGAGAGACAGAGACAGAGAGATTTCGATTTACAGAAGTTAGACAGAGAAGAGAGGCTCCAAATGGAGCAACTAAAAATCAAAATGGAAGCTGAAAATAAATTTCACGCCAGCCAGGAGGTAAAGCTGGTGCCTCCATTTTTAGAAAAGGAGGTTGATAAGTATTTCCAGTGCTTTGAGAAGGTAGCTAAGAGTTGTCAGTGGCCAAAGGAACACTGGCCTCTGATGTTGCAAACTGTCCTCAAGGGTAAAGCTCAACAAGCCTATTCGGCTTTGTCTGCAGATGATTCCTCTGATTATGAGGTTGTCAAAAAGGTTATTTTGACAGCTTATGAGTTGGTTCCAGAGGCTTACCGACAGAAATTCAGAGGTCTGAAGAAATCTGACAATCAGACTTATGTTGAATTTGCTAACGAGAAGAAGGTTTGCTTTGAGCGCTGGTGTACTTCTATGGAGGTCAAGGATGATTTCAACTCACTAAAAGAGATGGTGTTAGTTGAAGAATTCAAGAACTGTGTCAAGGATGATATTAAGACCTACCTTAATGAGAAGCAAGCACTGAATTTGCAATCAGCTGCCAAGTTTGCAGACGAATATGTTCTTACACATAAGTCCAAATTTCAGTCTAGCAGTAACAATAGATGGTCCCAATTTCAGAAGAAAGGTAACGGTGATACCCAAGATTCCTCACCCAAAGACAAAGACAAACCTGGTGATGGTGCTCAGAAATCAAGTAAAAGGTCTGAACAAAGTGTGAAAGCTGACAGTGACAAAAGTGGTCTAGTTTGCAATTATTGCAAGAAATCTGGTCATGTAACAACTAACTGTTGGTTCCTAAAAGCTAAGAAAGAACAAGAAAAGGATACCAAACCCAATGCCTTTGTGAAGACAAGGTTAGAAACCCCTGTAGTAGATGACCGATCTGCTAAATTGCCTGCTCCTTGTGAGGCTAAGAAGCCTGATACTGCTGACTTTGGGAGGGAGGAATTTCTTCCATTTGTGTCAGAGGGATTTTTTGGCTCTGAATGAGCATTCTCCTCCTGTCCCCATATATATCCTAAGGGATACCGGAGCTTCTCAGTCACTTTTGTTGATGGACTCCTTGGAGTTACGTGATGAGACCGCTTCTGGGGATTTCATACTTGTACAAGGTATTGAAGGGAGGACTGTATCTGTACCCCTGCACTCTGTATTCTTGAAGTCAGATTTAGTTATAGGACAGGTAAAGGTGGGACTTATGTCAAGTCTACCTATCAAGGGTGTTTCTCTGTTGCTAGGCAATGACCTGGCTGGGGGCAATGTAGTTCCCCCTGTTCATCTTACTTCACAGCCGAGCACTGAAGATGGCGATGAAGACCCATCTCTGTATCCTTCCTGTGCAGTGACTCGTGCTATGGCCAAGAAGGCTCAAGAAGAAGATGATGTGGTGCCGTCCAGTACCTTGAATAGTCATGACTCAGGTGGTTCGCCTCATGACTCTGTTCAGCCTACTATGGTTTCTCCGTTTGAGGACTTATCAGACACTTTTATCAGTTCTCTATTCAGCCAGCCAGATGGGTCTGGTGATTCTGATGTGTCTGGAGACTTGTCCCTGTCCAGAAAGCGGTTGATTCAGGAGCAAACCAATGATCCTGAAATTTGTGTACTAAAGAAGAGAGCCCTTCCTGATGAAGAAATAGACACAGTTCCAGTTGGGTATTATCTCAAGGATGGAGTGTTGATGCGAAGTGGCGCCCTCCTGATATCCCTGCCAATGCAGATTGGGCAGTGGTCAAGCAAATTGTTGTTCGAAGGTCTATAGGAATGAGATCTTAACAATGGCTCATAGTTTGCCTTTAGGAGGTCATCTTGGTGTTAACAAGACTGTTGACAAGATCATGAAACACTTCTTCTGGCCTGGACTTCGGAAAGATGTTTCCAACTTTTGCAAAACCTGTCACACTTGTCAGGCAGTTGGAAAACACCAGTTAGACCCACCTGTAGCTCCATTGCAGCCTATCCCAGCATTTGGGGAACCCTTCTCCAAGGTCATTGTTGATTGTGTTGGTCCATTACCCAAGACTAGATCTGGAAATCAGTACTTGTTGACAATCATGTGTGCATCTACCAGATTCCCTGAAGCCATCCCTCTACGCAACATCAAGGCAACTGCAATTTCGAAGGCTTTGATAAAGTTCTTCACGTTGTTTGGCCTTCCCAGGGAAATTCAGTCAGATCAAGGTAGCAATTTCACTTCCGGATTGTTTCAGCAGGTTGTGTATGAACTAGGTGCGAAGCAGATTCTTTCCAGTGCCTATCATCCAGAGAGTGAGGGTGCCTTAGAGCGGTTTCATTCCACTCTCAAGACAATGATGAGGACTTATTGTTATGACCATGAGAAAGACTGGGATGAAGGTGTTCATTTGCTGTTGTTTGCAGCTAGAGAAGCAGTGCAGGAGTCTACTGGATTCAGTCCGTTTGAGCTAGTGTTTGGCCATGAAGTGAGAGGACCTTTGCTATTGTTGAGTGAACAATGGCAAGAGAAAGAGCCGCATATCAGTCTGTTAGACTATGTTAGCAAGTTCAAGGAAAGACTGCGTGCAGCTTGTGACCTAGCCAAAGAGAACTTGAAATCAAGTCAGGGAAAAATGAAAACTTGGTATGATCATAAGGCTAGAAGCCGTGAGTTTAAACCAGGAGACAAGGTCCTTGTGTTGTTTCCCTTACAGTTCAATCCATTGCAGGCTAGATTTCATGGTCCTTATGAAATTCTGACAAAACTCAATGATCTCAATTACATTGTGAAGACTCCAGATAGGAGAAAGCCAAAACAGTTGTGTCACATTAACATGCTGAAGCCTTATCATGATAGGAATGCTAGGGTTGCAGCTGTCACTTCAGATCCTCCTATGGCCGAGACTTGTGAAGATGAGGGGGAGTTTCAAGATGATGAACCTAGAATTAAAGCTGAAGTTCTTTCATGTAAATTGTCAAATTCTGAAGTGTTGCAAAATCTTGATGTAAAACTCCAGCACTTAGAACCCTCACAGAAAGATCAGTTTGAGAGGTTGATCAAGAAATATAAAGATCTATTTCCTGATGTTCCAAAGAGAGTTTCTATAGCCTCTCATGATGTAGATGTTGGTGATGCCAAACCAATAAAACAGCATCCGTACTGGATGAATCCTGAAAAGAGAAAGATTGCTGAGAAAGAAGTTGAGTACATGTTAGAACATGATATTATCAGACCCTCTAACTCAGATTGGAGTTCAACCTGTGTTCTAGTTCCAAAACCTGATGGAAGTACTAGATTCTGTACAGATTATCGCAAAGTCAATGCTGTAACTAGAACTGACGTGTTTCCAATACCTAGGATTGATGATTGTATCGATAGAGTAGGGCAAGCAAAGTTTCTGACCAAGATTGATTTATTGAAGGGTTATTGGTGTGTGTCTTTAACTGAGAGGGCCAAGAGCATCTCTGCTTTTGCCACACCATCTGGGTTATACCAGTATGAAGTCCTACCCTTTGGCATGAAAAATGCCCCAGCCACGTTTCAAAGGATGATACAGTCTACAATCGCCGGATTGCCACACACGGGTGTGTACATCGACGACCTGATCACATGGAGTGACTCCTGGGAATAACATCTGAAAGATGTAGAGACGTTGTTCCAGCGCTTGACCCAGGCTAACCTGACTGTTAACCTGAACAAGAGTGACTTTGGTTGTGCTACTGTCACGTATCTTGGCTACGTCATAGGCCAGGGTAAGGTGGCACCCATAAATGCTAAAGTCCAAGCCATCATGGACTTTCCAGTTCCTGACAACAAAGAAGCTTTGCGCCGCTTCCTTGGAATGATTGGGTACTACCGCAAGTTCTGCAAGAACTTTGCTGAGATTGCTCTCAGTCTCACCAACCAACTGAAGAAAGGCGTAAAAGTTCACTTGGGATGAAGCATGCCAAAGAGCCTTCGACGCCTGAAGTCTCTGCTGTGTCACTTCCCGTGCTCAAATCTCCTGACTTCAACAAACCGTTCTCCATGGCGGTCGATGCTAGCGACCAAGCTTGTGGATCTGTGCTCCTACAGAGAAATGACTCTGATGACATTGAGCATCCCGTGGCATACTTCTCCAGGAAGTTCAATCGCCACCAAAAGAACTATTCCACAATTGAGAAGGAGCTGTTGGCTCTGGTTCTATCCTTACAACACTTTGAGGTCAATGTTTGTACGGGGCAAAAGCCAATAATTGTATATACTGACCACAATCCGTTAATGTTTTTGAGTAAGATGAAAAACAAGAATCGGAGAATGTTTAATTGGAGTTTGATTTTACAAGAGTTTGACTTGGAAATTAAGCATGTAAAGGGTGCTGACAATGTAATTGCTGATTTCTTATCCCGTGTTTGAGTATGTATAAATATATCGCGTGTCTATTAGCATATTGTGTTATATGTATATATATACCAGTGTCTACTTAAACATTTTTGTATTGAAAAGAAAAATTTTGCCTTTATGAGTCAAAATTTTTCCCTTTTGGAATGGAGGTGTAACGTGGAAAAAAAAAAAAAAGCCACTAGATGGCAGTATTGACTTTTTTTTTGTTAAGCCAAGTCTGGAGCTAGGTTGGGCATGTCCGGGGCATGCCTCAGAGGGGGCTGGACAAGAGTATATAAGGAGAAAAATTGAGAGAGTAGTAGTAGAAGAAATTGCAAGAAGGATACATTTGACCAGACCTGTCACTCTTTTCAAGACCTGTTAAGCTTTTTGTGGATTTTTGCCTGTGTTGGAGCATTTTTCCTGTCCCAGGACATCACAACATAGCAGCCCATCTCCATTACAGGGAATTGTAAATATCTCATTTTTTAATTTTCTTTTCAATCTTGGTCAGTAGTGTAGGGTGTAGAGTAGTTCTATGTGTTTGTTTAATTAAATCTGTTGAACTTAAAGGATTTTTTCTGTCATCCCTTGCTGTCCGTGACGCCAAAACAAATTGGGGCCATAACAATTGAAATACATTTCTAATATATTTCGGTCAGATACATTTCTAATATTTGATAAGTATTAAAAATATATTGCAAATCCCTTTCAATATGCTTTTCAGAAATGTGTCAGATCTATTTCAATTGCATTTCAGAAAAAGTCTCAGTCACAGTAAACATTTAAAGAACCCCTCCATTTAAAAATGTTTTTCTTCTTGTTCCTGCAGTTAAATGTCTGAGCTTCACTGTGTAGATAAGGCATTTGCAGAGTTTTCTGTTTTTACATTCAGCTACTGAAAGTTTGAAGTTTATCTGGGCTCATTAAAATTCCCATTTAAAGAGGTAGGCTCACAAGCAGATTTGTGACATCACAAATCCTTTGGAGCCAATCCTGGGTCAATATTGTCATGATTCTGGTTTTGGCCATGTCTTTTATTTATTGATTTTGCTTATAGTACATCCTGGTTTTCTGTTCATGCCATTTCTGTATTCCTTGCACTATTGTCACCCCTGTCTTGTGATCAGTATGGTACAGTCCGTCCTCCCAGTCTGTGTGCTTACATGCTTCGGGGGATTTCAGTGGTTTCTGGTGTTTCACGTTATTACTTCAATTCTCGTTTACTTCTTTGGCTCTGCTTTCCTTGATTACTAATAATACTAACATTTATATTTTGTATTATACTTACTAACCTAACTAACCCATGTACATACTACTAACTAACTAACGAGCACTTGGGTTGATTTGTAAAGTTGCACCGTTACTAATTACTACTAACGCAATGTCAGCACTCGCCCTGTTCTAGTCTCCGCCCCTTGCTTTACTTTCCCTGTATCTCCCTGTGCTTCCGTGAAATCTCTCGCACGTGCTTAATTGCTATCCTGCACTCCTTGATCTGTGCACATAAAACTCCTTGACCGAAGCCGTTAATCTGTCATAGGTTGTCTATGTGCATCCTGTCTATGTCTTGGCGCTTGCCAATTATTGTGTTAAGGACGTCCCCTTGTGTATTTTCCTTTGTAATTAGTTCTCATCCAATTCACCTGGCCCTGCATCGCATGTGACTTTCCTCTTGTGTATTTAAGGTCTTCACTGCACCCTTTACCTTGTCAGACCATTGATCAATTTTCACTAGTGCAGAGAGCCTCGTATGCCTTTTGATTATTGCTTCTAACTACGACACTTTTTGTATGACCTTGAGATTGCCTTGCCCCTTCTTGTTCTTGTTTGCTACTTTCTGGATTTAGATCATTTTTCCGTACGACCACGATTCTTGTTATTGATGCCCTGTGTATGACCTTCCCTTCTGGATTTTTGACTACGATTTTTGGATTACTGTTTCATGTACCGTTACACATCTGCTTCTCTGGTTTCGACCCCTGCCTGTTTATCGACTTCATTTTTGGATTTTGACTTTGGCTTGGTAATTCCTGCATTTTCTGGTTTTGATCCTTTTTGTAATAGAGGATTAAGTTTTTTGGAATTTCGGTACTCGCGTGTGGTTCCTGAATGCACCATTCCAAATATTCAACTTACTAACACAAGTGTGATGTAGAAACTTGAAGCCTCTAATGCACAAACACTGAGAAGTTCGTACATGTTAGAACATGATATTATCAGACCCTCTAACTCCAGATTGTTTAGTTCCAAAACCTGAGTCTTCGCCTAAAGTCAATGCTGTAACTAGAACTGGCGTGTTTCCAATACCTAGGATTTGTCGATAGAGTGGGGACCGACCAAGATTGATTTATTGAAGGGTTATTGGTGTGTGTCTTTAACTGAGAGGGCCAAGAGCATCTCTGCTTTACCCACCATCCTGGGTTATACCAGTATGAAGTCCTACCCTTTGGCATGAAAAATGCCCCAGCCACGTTTTCAAAGGATGATACAGTCTACAATGCCGGATTGCCACACACGGGTGTGTACACGCCGACGACCTGATGATCACATGGGGTGACTCCTGGGAATAACATCTGAAAAGATGTAGGGGCGTTGTTCAGCGCTTGGACCCCAGGCTAACCTGACTGTTAACCTGAACAAGAGTGACTTTTGTTGCTACTGTCAGGTATCTTAGCTCGTCATGATCATAGGCCAGGGTAAGGTGGCACCCATAAATGCTAAAGTCCAAGCCATCATGGACTTTCCAGTTCCTGACAACAAAAGCTTTTTTTCGCTTCCTTGAATGATTAGGTACTACCGCAAGTTCTGTAAGAACTTTGCTGAGAACTCTCAGTCTCACCAACCAACTGAAGAAAGGCGTAAAAGTTCACTTGGATGAAGCATGCCAAAAGAGCCTTGATCGCCTGAAGTCTCTGCTGTGTCACTTCCCCGTGCTCAAATCTCCTGACTTCAACAAACCGTTCTCCATGGCGGTCGATGCTAGCGACAAGCTTGTGGATCTGTGCTCCTACAGAGAAATGAGCTCTGATGACATTGAGCATCCGTGGCATACTTCTCCAGGAAGTTCAATCGCCACCAAAAGAACTATTCCACAATTGAGAAGGAGTTGTTGGCTCTGGTTCTATCCTTACAACACTTTGAGGGTCAATGTTTATGCAGGCAACCAATAATTGTATATACTGACCACAATCCGTTAATGTTTTTGAGTAAGATGAAAAACAAGAACCGGAGAATGTTTAATTTGAGTTTGATTTTAAGAGTTTGACTTGGAAATTAAGCATGTAAAGGGTGCTGACAATGTAATTGCTGATTTCTTATCCGTGTTTGAGTATGTATAAATATATCGGCGTGTCTATTATCATATTGTGTTATATGTATATATATACCAGTGTCTACTTAAACATTTTTGTATTGAAAAGAAAAAATTTTGCCTTTATGAGTCAAAATTTTTCCCTTTTAGAATGGAGGTGTAACGTGGAAAAAAAAAGCCACTAGATGGCAGTATTGACTTTTTTTGTTAAGCCAAGTCTGGAGCTAGGTTGGGCATGTCCGGGCATGCCTCAGAGGGGCTGGACAAGAGTATATAAGGAGAAAAATTGAGAGAGTAGTAGTAGAAGAAATTGCAAGAAGGATACATTTGACCAGACCTGTCACTTTTTCAAGACCTGTTAAGCTTTTTGTGGATTTTTGCCTGTGTTGGAGCATTTTTTTTTTTTCCTGTCCCAGGACATCACAACATAGCAGCCCATCTCCATTACAGGGGAATTGTAAATATCTCATTTTTTTAATTTTTCTTTTCAATCTTGGTCAGTAGTGTAGGGTGTAGAGTAGTTCTATGTGTTTGTTTAATTAAATCTGTTGAACTAAAAAAGGATTTTTTCTGTCATCCCTTGCTGTCCGTGACGCAAAACAAATTGGGGCCATAACAATTGAAATACATTTCTAATATATTTAGGTCAGATACATTTCTAATATTTGATAAGTATTAAAATATATTGCAAATCCCTTTCAATATGCTTTTCAGAAATGTGTCAGATCTATTTCAATTGCATTTCAGAAAAAGTCTCAGTCACAGTAAACATTTAAAGAACCCTCCATTTAAAAATGTTTTTCTTCTTGTTCCTGCAGTTAAATGTCTGAGCTTCACTGTGTAGATAAAGGCATTTGCAGAGTTTTCTGTTTTACATTCAGCTACTGAAAGTTTGAAGTTTATCTGGGCTCATTAAAATTCCCATTTAAAGAGGTAGGCTCACAAGCAGATTTGTGACATCACAAATCCTTTGGAGCCAATCCTGGGTCAATATTGTCATGATTCTGGTTTTGGCAATGTCTTTTATTTATTGATTTTGCTTATAGTACATCCTGGTTTTCTGTTCATGCCATTTCTGTATTCCTTGCACTATTGTCACCCCTGTCTTGTGATCAGTATGGTACAGTCCGTCCTCCCAGTCTGTGTGCTTACATGCTTCGGGGGATTTCAGTGGTTTCTGGTGTTTCACGTTATTACTTCAATTCTCGTTTACTTCTTTGGCTCTGCTTTCCTTGATTACTAATAATACTAACATTTATATTTTGTATTATACTTACTAACCTAACTAACCCATGTACATACTACTAACTAACTAACGAGAGCACTTGGGTTGATTTGTAAAGTTGCACCGTTACTAATTACTACTACAATGTCAGCTCGCCCTGTTCTAATGTCCTTTTCGCCCTGTTCTAGTCTCCATTCCAAATATTACTAGCACAAGTGTGATGTAGAAACTTGAAGCCTCTAATGCACAAATACTGAGAATGGTCTCTTCAGTAAAGTAGAGATATCTCCTGTGAAGTGGCTGAACTTGAAATGAGATTTGCATGTTCATACATTCAGCATTTTTAATGAGAGAAGAAGCAGATGTCATTTTAAGGACAGAAAAAAAAAACATATCAGAAACACATTATCAGTCAGAGAAAAGTATTTTACATGCATCTTAAAACATGGTAGGACGGGATCTTTAACATTAAGGTTTATTTTTAAATCTAAACTCTCCAAGGTTTGAATTCACTGGTTGCACCACTGGTTGTGGTATTATGCACTGACCTATCAGTATCCATTTCTTGAAGTGCTAAATAAACTGAAACGAAACATTTAGTGTTGTCTTAGTTTATTTGTCAAATCTAACCGTGTTCTCGGTGGATTGAAGTTGAAGTGCATTTGTGTACATTTGCTATTTCTGTGAAATGCATAAGTACTTTTTTTATCACTATTAAAGATTACATTGGCATGTGTTTGATAAAATGCATTTCGGGTTTCAGCCTCTTTGGTTGAAATACATTTTTAAAGACAAATACATTTTGCTTCAAATGCATCCTCAAAATGTATTTTAGAGATCACATGCCTTCTAAACGTATTTTATATGCATTGTGGCCAAAATAAAATTATTTTAAATATATTTCCTTTCCATATACAGGGGCATAGGAAGCAAACTGATATTGGTCCAGCAGACAGCGCTGGGGGGATGGCTTCCATCATTAGAACATTTTTTGAAACTGGGGATTGATTTGGTTAGCTGTGGTCACATCCAGACTCAT
Organism: Gymnothorax javanicus; assembly: GCA_029692085.1. Taxonomy (NCBI): domain Eukaryota; kingdom Metazoa; phylum Chordata; class Actinopteri; order Anguilliformes; family Muraenidae; genus Gymnothorax; species Gymnothorax javanicus. Next base: position 6,196,284 of record CM056208.1, on the reverse strand, counting down.
CTTTAGCCTCAACAGTTTCAACTTTTGGGTGGTGTTTCTAGTCAAGTTCACAACAGCATATTAGTTCAGTCTGTGGTCTATAGTATGCACTTTCCAGCATTAGCAGTTTGAAGCATTTCATCCATGAACTTGACATAAACCTTTGAGACAGTGTTCAAGCAATGAATTGGAGGCTTATAAAATACCTTGCAAATTGAGATATATAAAAGAAGGTGACGTCCAGAGTAATGGTGTCAAGGTTATCCACTTATAGAAACTGACTGTCAGTTTCCTTATGTTCTTTTTGTCCCTTGCTTTTTTACATTTACTGATTTATCTGATTTACTTTATTTATTTAATTCCATATAATGCAATTAGGCCACCTATCTAAGACAAAAAATAATAAAACACTGACACAAGATTACCAAGAACGGGTAAATCCCGATATAGGCTAATTCAGATATCATATTTGGACATGCGATACGCATGCAGGTAACTAACCCCTCGCTCTAGAAATACGAAGTAAAAACGCAAGCAGGACACAAGCTGCATTAATATTGTGCGGATTGAAATCTTACCGGGAATGTAGGGGCACAACCAGGGCGTGCAGCTGATGATAACTGTGTGAACTTGAAAGGTGGATACCCACAAACACAGTTCAGGATGAACTGTTTAAAACGTGTTAGCAACAATTAGTTTTTAACCTAGTTAATGAAAAGAGACAGGATTTTGTGAGCTTTCTTAGACGCACTTAGAATACACCGCTTCCGCACACAAGCCCCATCTCACTCGCGCCCTCCACCAAGCTTGGGGTCGCGGAAAAAAATCATTTCTTTCGGACACATGGCCCATCTAAAAGAACAGCGTGCCTCCAAAGCATTTGGTTTTCCGTGCGCACCCGTGATGGTCAGCAATTTGAAAAGATCTGAATGGCATAAATTAAAAATTAAAATTAAAAAAATTGAAAGGGAGCTCTTCATACAAGGAAGTGCATCCAGATAAAGCAATTAAATGCAAATATGGGGATAACGATAGTTTGCGCTGCTTAGGTCTGGTAAATAATCCATTACATTCAAATTAAAATAACATTGCACTCTGTGATTGTCTGTTGCAATGCGATGATGGCAGTTTAGCAATTTTAGGCGATCCCCGAGAGACTGACTGCCCTTCAAGCATAGTCCTTATCTCAGAGGCAAAACTGACTAAATAAATGAGTAAACCATTGCTCTCGATGCAAATTGTATGCATTTAACAAGCATGTGAGGTCACCAACAAAAGCCCTGGAATGCTAAAATCGCACATAAATTAAGAACGCATAATAAATAAGAACGGTTTTTTTTTTTTTTTGCACTGGATCATAATTTATGAGTGTGCAGTATCGCTGACGCACGTTAATGACACTGGCCTCGCGGCAGTGCATTAATCTGATAGGCGATAAGCAGCCGGGATCAGCGAGACGGTCTAAGTTGATATGACATGAGGAGAGAGGGGGGGAGGGGCGATTCGGGAAAATATTGGTCCGGCGATCGCCGGGTCTACCGGGCCAGTTCCTACGCCCATGATATAGGACTGTACAGCCATTGAACAAAAATTTTTCAAAAAAAAAGAAAAACAGCACCTTCTCTTCCACAGACACTGGCATTTGTGGTAACAAAACATGTAACAAACCCAACATTTCAACAGTTTGTATTTTTAACTACAACTAAAGACCATCTGGGATTGGACCAGCTGCGTAAGCAATTGCTTACACTTTAGCTCAAAACGTGCCCATCATGGAACCCAGCCTTCCTTTTTATCACAACTGTTCACCTGTGAAGTTTGAAGGCTGCATTTTAAAAGGTGGCAATGATCCTGTGTTAATAAGAATTGTCCACGGATAGTCAGACAGATAGATAGACAGATAGAAATACAAGCACTGGCAAAAATACTGAAATCAGTCTTTCTGGTAGTTTAATAGAAGTTTCAGAGTAATTTCACTGTAGTTTTGCATGATGACACAGACACACAGATCAAATGAAAACAATACCAGCTTTGCCACTGGGGTTGGTTATCAAAAAAACATTATTTTTTTTGATTTCCCAAAGTACTAAAACAAGCACTAGAGAGCTCAGCATCTGAAGAAATGACCATTTTTGTAAAGGCTCTGCCCTTAACTGAATATAGGGCGGAGGAAACCCACAAGGGGAACAGGCCTTCACATCTCGAACCATTCCACTTTCCCATCAACTCACTCTGAGAGACGCAAAAAGGAGCAACGTTCTTACCTGCAGAGACTGCAATCCAACCTGATCCAAAGGACTCTGATTTTGACTCTGGCCTTGAGGAATCATGTCTGGTCTTCTCTGGAGCCGATGATGACAGGTTATCGCCTTGACTTTTCGCTCCATGTGATGTACCAGCTGATTGTGATGGTTGGGATGGTGACACTGGGTTGTTCTGTGTGACAAAGAATCTGTGATTAAGTGTCTTGGTTCCAGTCCAGTTTGTCAGACAGCAATTTGATAATGTCTTACTCACATACAACTATACTTCAAGTTAACTATATGGATCTAAAGACATCAGTTATAAATTCAATGTTTTTTCCTTAGGAAGGTTTAAAGTAAATAGCTACACAGTCATTAAATTTCCAAATGTGTCAGTTACCTTTCCTAGAAATAAAAATGACAAAATAAAAAGGTGATGTGGGTGTTTTTCAAATTCATCTTTATGACCGAGGATGTCTTTAAAGTAACACCACCAGCTCAAACCTTGTAACCCCTTTTGTATCATACACAGTCAAGTCACATGATTATGACCACCTCCGACTTCTGATGTCAGGAGAACATAGCCAATGAAAATGAGGCATGTGTTGTGACCTGGCTTGATGGGTATATAAGGTGTGCTGTAGATATTCTGCAAACATATCACTCGTTTCTGTCATGTATCACGTACAGCCATACATGCTGATTGTCTTCCCTGGGGTGGATGGGTCTTCCAGCAAGACAATACGATGATTCACACGGCTAGAAATGTCTGACAGTGGTTGGAAGAGCTCGACCGAGATTTCCAAGTACTTCCCTGGCCCCCTAATTCTGCAGACTTGAACCCAATCGAGCATCTGTGGGACCACCTCGATCGTCATATTCGTTCAATGAGTCCTCCAGCAGCTGTCGGATGCACTGCAGTCAGCATGACTCCAGATACCTGTGACAACCTTCCAGCACCTTACTGAGACACTCCCAGCCTGTCAAGCTGCTGTCCGTGCTGCACACGGTGGTTACTCTGGATATTAGCTGCTGATCATAATAATGTGACTGCACCGTGTAATTTCTCCACGACTTTCTGTGACGTCTATGTCATCCACGTACTCAATACTGTCCTCAAAGACCTCAAGTACGTAATCTGATGCGTCACTTGCCCATCTGGTGGACTATATATATATATCTAATCTAATATATCTAAAATAATATAAATCTAATATAATCCAAACTAGAAAAAAACATCGCTCTTGGAAATACTTCTAGAACAAGGAATTACAGAGACTAGGAGCGCAAACAGGTCTATATAAATGAGGCCAGACAAAGGGCATGTTTACACTTGGTTTTAACATGCCTTTTTGGTGATCGGATCTTAAGTGGTCAGGCGAGACACATTGCTGTTTACACTTGGAGTCAAACTGACCACTTGTGATCAGATTTTGTTGCTTACTTCGAGCTTCCGCTGAGACCCAGCGCGCAGTTAATACGTCATATAACAGCAACAGCAGCCGTTTCCGCCAAGCGAAGCGGAGATTTGAACCCCGTTTTGCGTTGTCTTCTGGGCAAGCTAACGAGTCTCTGCCTATGATTCACACATTTGGATTATTTCAGTTATCGAGGTTAGCCGAACAGATGCATTTGCAACTTGAAAGAGCACACAGGACTGCTTGGAAAGATATTCACTTTCACCGCTGGTATTATAGCCATAAGCCCACAGCCTACAGCAGCGCTATTCAACATTATCCTGCAAGGGCAATTCAGGGCTATTCAACTGTGTCCAGAAAGGGCCGGTGTGGGTGCAGGCTTTCATTCCAACGAAGCACTTACATGCCTGATACTATTAATCAAGCTCATTAGCAAAAACTCTTGGGGTTGATTAGTGGTGTCAGGTGTGTAGATGCTTGGTTGGCACCCACATTGGCCCTTTCTGGACACGGTTGAATAGCCCTGTCCTACATTGATAGCATTTTTCTGGTTACATCTTCGACAGGAACGCATCAGGACGGATTAGCCTTTACACGACCAAACATATGTGGTCAGATGCGTCCCAGACCACCTCCGAAAGTGGTTTGAATGATCGGGTCTCAATGCGTCGTGGAGCCTGTTTACACTTGTATTCAGTAAATGGGGTGTAAACGGGGCCAAAAAGTAAAGGGAGAGTGACTCCTTAAATAGGGGAGTCCAGTGGTGAATAGGTGTAAATGATTTACGATGACCAAAGCGCAAAACTTCCTATCTGCAGAATTTTCTGATTGGCGGATTTCACTTTGGATGATAAGAACATAAGGAAGGCTGCTCATCCAAAGTGAAATCCACCAATCAGACAATTCTGCAGATAGGAGTTTTTTTGCGCTTTGGACATCAGTATTCTGGTGAGCTGGAGATAAAACGTGGCATGGAATTTGAGTCCGGAGGGGGCGTGTCGATGAAGGGCCTGATACAGATGGAACACCAGGAAGAATATTATCATTCATAAAAATAAGTGTCTGTATATTTTCATGGGTATTTTAATGGGGCAATAAGCAAAATCGTTTCACCGCTAGGGTTTGCTGTTGTGCACTGCCTGTAGACAAAAACAAAGTGTGTCATGAGCCACACCTCCCTCTACCTCTGCTATTCTGCAGAATGATGGGCCAGTTTAAGTTTCATGGCGTTATTACTCAATACATCAAAACTGAAATGCTCACGAAACTGCAGATTTGTGCTAAGTGCAAATGTTAGCTGGCTGCCGGGCTACTCACAACCATAACGCCTGGCCCAATGCTGGGACCGAGCCGCTAACAACTCAAGCTCCGGACATGAGCCCATGCTACGATTGTAACATTAAATTTAATTGAATCGACATAGCGACATGTGCCTAACGTTACTGTAACACTAATTAAAGCAGGCTTTTGACTTTATGTTGTTACTTTCCTGTCCAGAAGAGCTAGCTCCGAGTCAAACTGTAACCCCTTTAGCTCTCGCAGTGCTCTCCACCTTGGAAATGCAAGGCCAATATTAATCTGGGTTCTGTCCCTTTCTTTATCCGACAACTTCTTTGCCAACAACCGTTGTTTCTTCAGAAGTAATTTCGGATCCTGCTCGTCTTCAGGTGAACGTTTTGTTTCTCTCTCCGCCATCTCGCTTTATAAAACATACGCGCTGCCACTGCTCACTGGCTGTATGAATGCATTCTTGAGAAGGAGGAGGAGGCGATTCTGCTCACTGGCAGTATGAATGCATTTTCGGCAAGGAGGAGGCGGCGATTCACATGAACGTACATGAACGCGCGGCCGGACCGGCCTTGTAAACAATGGGCTGGAGATCAACAAAGAGAGCGGGTGTGTGACGTCCTGCTATACTCCAGATGAAATTACATCTCTCGTTCTTCACGCAGCGATTTTTAATTCCTTCAATCTAGAAATGATGCATTTCCGCTTATTGCCCCTTTAAGCATACTTATTAATACAAGAGGCTCATGGGCCTTAACGGTCACCTGAGTTGTACAAAAACTGATGTTACTGATGTGAATGAACCAACTATACCTTTCATTGTCCTATATAAAGTATAGTAAACTTCACCCCCTCCCCAGGGGCAAACATGGAGCCTGGGGGCCATGAAATGAAAAATTATGATAAAGCACCTGAAGACCCTTCCACCTATGAAGAGCATTGTTTTCCAGCATATCTGGGTGTGGAGAAGAAGAGTTTGAAAATTTCAGCCAATTTGAAAACTTTTAGCCCCGCCCCTCAGAGCACCTGGGGGTGGGCACCATATAACTCACAATTTTGGCGCATATTTGACCAAGGAAGGTTTATGAAAAATTTAATTGAAATCGGATCAGCGGTTTCTAAGAAAAAGTGGGAAATGTATTGACAACTTTTAGCCCCGCCCTCAGAGTCCCTGGGGAGGGCACCATATTATTCAGAATTTTGGTGCATAATTGACCAAGGAAGGTTCCTGCAGAATTTCACTGAAATTGGATCAGCGGTTTCAGAGAAGTCAAAAATGTATTGACCAGTTTTAGCCCCGCCCCTCAGAGTCCCTGGGGGTGGGCAGCATATTATTCACAATTTTGGTGCATATTTGACCAAGGAAAGGTCCTGCAAAATTTTATTGAAATTGGATCAGCGGGTTCTCTGAAGAAGTCGAAAATGTATTGGCCAGTTTTATCCCAGCCCCTCAGAGCCCCTGGGGGTGGGCACCATATTATTCGCAATTTCGGTGCATAATTGACCAAGGAAAGTTCCAGCAAAATTTTATTGAAATCGGATCAGCGGTTTCTGAGTAGAAGTAAAAAATGTATTGAGCAGTTTTAGCCCCGCCCCTCTGAGTCCCTGGGGGTTGGCACCATATAATTCACACTTTTGGTGCATAATTGACCATGGAAAAGTCCTGGAAAATTTTATTGAAATTGGATCAGCGGATTCTGAGAAGAAGTCGAAAATGTATTGGCCAGTTTTAGCCCCGCCCCTCAGAGCCCCTGGGGGTGGGCACCATATAATTCGCAATTTTGGAGCATATTTGACCAAGGAAGGTTCTCGCAAAATTGTATTGAAATTGGATCAGCGGTTTCTGAGAAGAAGTCGAAAATGTATTGAGCAGTTTTAGCCCTGCCCCTCAGAGCTCCTGGGGGTGAGCACCATATTATTCATAATTTTGGTGCATATTTGACCAAGGAAGGTTCCAGCAAAATTTTATTGAAATCGGATTAGCGGTTTCTGAGAAGAAGTCAAAAATGTATTGAGCAGTTTTAGCCCCGTCCCTCAGAGCCCCTGGGGGTGGGCACCATATAATTCATAATTTAGGTGCATATTTGACCACGGAAGATTCCTGCAAAATTTTATTGAAATCGGATCAGCAGTTTCTGAGAAGAAGTTGAAAATGTTTACGGACGCACAACGCACGACGGACGACGACGGACCAAAGGCGATTAGAATAGGTCACTTTGAGACTTCATCTCAGGTGACCTAATAAAAAGATTGAAAAAAGGATCCATTGTAGCTGTGCCATCCTATTTTTAATGCACACCTTCCCTCAGCTTCTTTTTTTGTTATTTTCATGCGCAATTTCAGGCGTTTTCCCTTGCTTGTCATTTCACTGCTTCTATTTCCCATGTGTGCATTTCCCTATGTGTAAGAGGGAGGTTAGTGAGTGTTACACATAGGGAAATGCAGACTGCCCTGATGGAAGTTGACGGCGTTACATGCACTATTGATGATATACTTTCAAAGCAACAAAGCGTAGTGGGGGGCTTGAAGCAGCGGCCGCATGGGAAATCAAGGGGGAAGAGCATTAGTAATAACCTGAAATGTTTTCATTTAAATGCAAGAAGCATAAAAAATAAATTTCCAGAGCTTAAGGCCGTTACGATTAGTGAGGGCTATGACATAGTTGGGATTACAGAGACATGGCTTAGTGAAGAGGATGGAGATGAACATAATATAGAAGGTTATAAGCTCTCAAGGAAGGATAAATGTAATAGGCGAGCAGGGGGCGTAGCAATCTATGTGAATGAAAACATAAATGTACAGGAAATTCCCAAAATTGAACATTCCTTGCCCTGTGAAGATATCTGGGTCAGGCTCATTGGCAAACACGAGACAGGTTTAAACATAGGAGTATGCTATCGACCACCAGCTTTGGACAGTACAGTCAATGAAATGCTTTTTAAGAGGATTATGCAAGCTTGTAGAGGTAGAGGGACTATTATTATGGGAGACTTAAATTATCCTGGTATTGATTGGGAAATGGTGAAAGGACAGGGTAGGGGGGAGAAAGAATTTCTAGATGTTATAAATGATCATTTTTTGGTGCAGTATGTTAATAAACCTACAAGAGAGAAGGCAATTTTAGACTTAGTGCTCTGTAATGACCCAGATAGAATTAGCAATGTTGAGGTACTGGAGCCACTTGGGACAAGTGATCACTCTGCTGTTAATTTTGATGTTTCATGGGAAGTTAAAAAGGTGTATTCAAAAACAAAAATTTTCAATTTTAGGCGAGCAAACTTTGACAGGATGCCCTCATATCTAAGTGAAATAAAATGGGAGACACTCCTGGACTGTGAGTCTGTAAATGAGATATGGGAAAGATTTAAGGGGGGTTTACTTGATTCACAATGCAAATTCATTCCAAAGGTGTCCAAAAGTAAGCTGAAAAAGCAGAATCCTCAGTGGATGACCAAAAGTATTCGTAGGATTTTGAGGGAAAAGAGGAATCTTTATAAGATGTACATAAAGGATAACAATGAGAACACTAAGGCTGAATACTGTAAAATGCGGGCTGTGGTCAAAAAAGAGCTGAGGAATGCTAGAAGACTGAATGAAAGACAAATTGCAGAGGGGGCCAAAACTAACCCTAAGCGCTTCTTTCAGTACTGTAGCAGAAAAAGGAAAGTCAAAGAGCAGGTTAAATGCATCAAGAATAAAAATGGATCGCTGCTATATGATAACAAGGATATTGCGGATGCCTTAAACAGTTACTTTGTTGAGAATTTTACCTCAGAGTGGGTCTTTATTCGGGCAACCCTATGCTCTCAGTGGTAATTGTATGTGATAAAGGTATATGTCTACTCTCTGAATACCAAATATCATGGTCATTGGCGGAATATTTGGTGAGTTATATGCATTTCCCTATCCCCTTGCTCTTCTAAGTCAGAAACACGAAAGTCAACTGTTTGCCTATAATCCATCCAGAGGCCTATAACTAGTGATAATAAAGTTATTTAAGCCTCCAATCAGTGTTATAATTGTATATAAGTGATGTCCAGAGGTATATCACCTGAAATTAGAAACCCTACAGTGATTTTTTTTTTCTCGGGATCCCGTCGCTGCTGAAAATAAGAAATTCTGGTCTGCAAATACCTGAAAAATGTTATAAAAACCTATCTCAAAACTCAAAAATCTCCTAGAAACACTCCTTCTGGCTTAAAAGTATGTAGCCTAGGCAATACCAAGCCAGAACAGGTGTCTATTAGCTCAAAATATCGGTATATCGGTCAGAAACCGAATCCAAGTCAGAAACCGCGACTAAGTCAGAAACCCGTCAAAGTGTACCAAACTCAACCCAACTGACTTGCTATTGCCATAATACTTAACTAATAGATTGAATAAGAGTCTCAAGTAGGTAATTGATCACTGACCAATGGAAGATGCCAGTTTTAGGCTGGTGGACAGGCTGCTTGACAGTTCTTTTTTTTTTTAATTTTGGGTCCTAGGTTCCCGTAGCCTGAGCCCCAGGAGTTTTTTATGATGATTGCATGTTTCTGTCTTTTAGTTATTGGTATTTTGTTGTAGGTGTTGTCTGGTGTCCCCAACCACCTATGCATGTTATTTGAACAAGTTTATGACTGATTGGCCACCGATTGCAGCCACAGCGGTCGCCACGCCCCGCGTCAGTTTCTGCCCGAGATCCCGGTTTCTGACTGAGAGCGTGGGCTGACGCCACGATATTTTTCGATTAAATCTTCAAAAATACAAGTCGACACATTTAGAAAAGACAATATATCATGTCCCCGACCACCCATGCATGTTATCTGACCAAGTTTATGACTGATTGGCCACCAATTGCAGCCACGGCGGCCGCCCACGCCCCGCGTCAGTTTCTGCCTGAGATCCCGGTTTCTGACTGAGAGCGTGGGCCGATCGGTCCAATGTCGGGCCTCCGACGGACGCCATCGTTATACAACCCCAATTCTGAAATAGTTGGGACGAAGTGTAAATTATGAATAAAATCAAAATGCAACGACTTTTAGATCACATGAGCCAATATGTTATTTACAAAAGAACATAGATAACATTTCAAAAGTTGAAACTGAGACATTTTACATTTTTATGCACAAAATGAGCTCATTTTGTGGGCAAAATTGTAAAATTTATCAGTTTCAACATTTGCTATGTTATCTCTGTTCTATTGTGAATAAAATACTGGCTGGTGTGATTTGAAAGTCATTGCGTTTTGATTTTATTCACAATTTATACTTTGTCCCAACTATTTTGGAATTGGGCTTGAATTTTCAATCAAATCAGCTAAAATACATGTTAACATGTCAAACAAACATGGAATATCATGTCCCTGACCACCTGTGTAACGACTGGGGCCACATTTGGCCGAATATGCCCGGTTTCTCCCTGAGATGTCTGGGTTTCTGACTTAGAAATCTAAGGCAGAAACCCTAAGTCAGAAACCGACCAAAATGCTTCGCGCGCTGTAGCTATGTCGTCATTCAATAAATAATTGATCTAAACAGTGATTTCCACTTTGATTTAGGCCAACAATAATACCAGAATTGCATTTGGCTATATCTTTTATAGTTTTTGAAAAATACATCTAAGTCAGAAACTTTTCTTAAAAGGGTAATTTTTTTGGGGACACAAAAATCCCACTCAATCCCTGTAGGTTTGAGGTTTTTTTTTTTTTTTTTGCCCTAATGCACCATATATTTGCTTCATCCTGAAGGATTATTAGGGTGTAGGGACCTTTTTTTATTTTTCTGGAGTGCTAAATGTAAAATCTAAGTCAGAAACCAGTACCTTGTGGGCAATTTATTAAATGTCACTGCAATACACAAAACGACCATTGGGACGTATGCAGACTGTCGCTGCAGGGTGAAGTTGCCTTCAGACGTCGACTTCCAGGCTGCTCAGCCTGTCAGGCTGCGTAAACACCGCCCCCAAGTACAGCCAATCAGATTGCGAGCTAGAGTATAACCAATCCGCTCACGAGGCAGCCAATTCAATTCGGAAGCCGTTACTCGGGAAGTGGGCTTAAGAACAACAATATTGTTAAAAACGAATGCGTTCAATCCTCTTTTCTCATTAAAGAAACTGATTAGTGAGGTAATGTTAGATATTTCAGCTATTTTGATTATGTTAACCAATGCAAACAACAAGTTTTTTTTTTTTTGTCTTACAGTTAACTTATACACTGAACCTTAGCTAAACAGGTCATACTTGTTAACTGAAACACTTCTATAATATAACTTCAAGTATAACTCTGTTTGAAACATAAAAATGGCCTACTTGTGAGATATTTTGTACAATAAGCTGTTTAGCTGAGCTTCTTAAAACTTCAACTGCCAGTTGCTGTAACGTTAGCTGCCTTCGCTGATTGTGAGACTAGTCATGAAGCCGGTTAGAAGGCCAATGTTGATTATTATTGTGCAATCTTTTAAGGTATTCAGTCAGATGCCTTCAAGGCTGACAGAGCACTAGTGCCTTGCAGGCCGATTGTAGACTAGTGCCTTGCAGGCTGTTAGAAGGCTAATGTTGCATTTCTATATTGTATAATCTTTTAATAGTATTCAGTCAGGATGCCTCAAGGCTGATTTGTAGAGACTAGTGCCTTGCAGCCTGGTTAGAAGGCTAATGTTGATTTCATATTGCATAATCTTTTGATTGCATTCAGTCAGATGCTTCAGCCGATTGTAGAGCAATTAGTGCCTTCCAGGCTGATTAGAGACCAGTGCCTGCAGGCTGGTTAATGACTTTATATTGCATAATCTGGATAGTATTCCAACAGATGCCTTCACATGATTGTAGAAAATTAGTGCCTTCCAGGCTGATTAGAGGACGAGGCTTTGCAGGCTGGTTAGAAGGCTAATGTTGATTTCATACGTATAATCTGTGATAGTATTCAGTCAGAGGCTCTCCAGGCTGACCGTCGAGACTGCAGCCTGGTTAGAAGGCTAATGTTGATTTCATATTGCATAACCACTGCATTCACGATGCTCTCAAGGCTGATTGTAGAGCTAACCAGTGCCTTCCAGGCTGATTGTAGAGACCAGCCTGCAGGCTGGTTAGAAGGCCAATGTTGATTTCATATTGCAATCTTGATATATTCAGTCAGATGCCTTCGCCGATTGTAGAGCAATTAGTGCCTTCCAGGCTGATTGTAGAGACCAGTGCCTTGCAGGCTGGTTAGAAGGCTAATGTTGATTTACATTGTATAATTTTTGATAGCATTCAGTCAGATGCCTTCGCGCATCAGGCCTGGGGTGGGTACAGGGCGGTGCTGCTGCAGGAACACTGGGAGGCCTGGAAGCATGGCGCTTTTTTAGTCAAGAGGAGATAGGGCCCAATGATGATACCAAAACATCGCTTTGAACTCCTAAAAGAGGTAAAAAGTAAAGACGATGTCAATATGCAACAACACCGCTGTCATTTCTGAGGTAACGTGGGTTGATTTCTCAACTGTAGTAAATCTATAATAAAGATTTAAATTAGCCTTTGAAGCCTAACTCAGTAGAGGCCTCTAGCGTGGAGACTCTACTGTCAGCCTTGAAGGCATCAGAATTAAAACACACACACACACACACACACATATGAAGCCAGCGCAAAGTTTACACCCTGATCAAAATTTCTGTTACTGAGAATAGTTACAAGTAGAAGGAATTGATTTTTGAATGTATATAAATTTAAAGATACAAATATTCTTTTTTGGTACATTTTAAGCAGTATTAGTATTACTTTGTTTTGTACAATTTTAGAGTGAAAAAAGGAAATGAGCACCATGCAAAGGTTTGGGCACCCTGAAAAGATTTGAGCTCTCGGGTAATTTTGACTATGATCTCAGACCATAATTAGCTTGTTAGGGCCAAGGCTTATTCACTATCATCATTAGGAAAGGCCAGGTGGACGCAATTAAAGTTTAAAAATGCCCAGACTTTCTATCCTTGGCCCAACAATCAGCTATAGGGTCCTATGCAGCCAAGCCTAGCTTCTGAAATGAAAATAATTAATGCCCGCAGTTGGTGGAGAAGGCTATATAGATAGCAAATGTTTTAGGCTGGGCGGCTTCTCAGTTCATAATATAAATTAAGAAATGGCAGTCAACAGAATCTGTGGAGGTCAGCTTGAGGTCTGAAGACCAAGAAACTGCCTATTGGATTAACTAGAAAAGTAAATCAAAACACCCGCTTGACAACAAAAGACCTTTTACAGGATTTAGCACACCATGGTGTCATGGTGCACTGCCCACGGTTCAGCTTATTACCCTTGCTCAACATGACCTTCATGGAAGAGCTGCGAGAAGGAAACCTTCTGCATCTCACTATGAAATTCAGCATCAGAAGGTTATATGAACATCTGAACAAGACTGATGCATTTAGGAACAAGTCCTGTGAACCATGAAGTTAAAATAGATGTCTTTGGCTGCAATGAGCATAGGTATACGGAGAAAAAAGGATGCAGAATGAAAAAGAACACCTCTCTAACTGGTCACAATATAGTTGATCCTGCTTTGGCTTAGGAGCAGGTTAGCCAGGCACGGAGAACACACGGTCGAAGGAAGAATGGATTCAATCACCTCAGAAAATTTGAAGCAAACATCTCTCACCATCTGTCAAAAAGCTGAAGATGAAAAAGAGGATGGTCACAACAGGATAATGATCCTAAACACACCTCAAAAATCCAACTGACTACTCTCAAGAGGTGCGGAAGGAAGGTTTCAACAAGAGCCCCCAAGGTCTCCTCACCAACAGCATTGAATCTGAAAAATGTAATCAAAAGAGCAGTCCATGAAGTCAGCCAAAGAATCTCACAGAACTAGGAAGCCTTTGAAAGAATAATAAGTAAAATCCAAACCAAAATTCAAAAACCTTAGCTGGCACCAAAAAAGTAAGCTTACAAGCTGTGATATTTACAAAGTGAGTGTTAGCTTAGCACTGACTATGTGTCCAAAATCTTTTGCTTGGACTGTTTTCCTTTTTGAAGTATTTTGAAACAGTAAAAGGATGGAATAAAAAGTAATCTTGCTTAAAATATATAAAAGAAATGTGTCCTGTTTAACTTCATGCCTTATGGAGAGCAGCCATTTTTTACTCGGCTTAGCTATTCACAGTAATAGAAATTTGATCTGAGGTGCCCAAACTTTGCATATAATCAGGAATGTATGTGTATATATATATACACTCATTACGTCATTACCACGCCACCGCCAAAAGTTTGGGATCACTTGCAAATTTCTTTTTGTTTTCTCCAAAGAAAAATACATTTTCATGCATTTCACAAACATTTTTATCCATTCTACAAACAATTTAAAATTAATCTCGATGATTTCAAATAGTGATCTACATTTTTGCATAGAGGCCTATTATCAACTGTCAGTCCTCTGCATCAATCTCTAGTATGCTAATCCAAGCATTTATATACAATTTGATTATTAGAAAACCCTTCTGCAAAATGTGTTGCACAGGAAAACTGTTATTAATAAGGAGCACAAAGGAGCATGGCATTCTGAGGATATTAGTACCTGAAGCATCAGTTGTTTGTTTGTTTACAGGCCTAAAATGGCCAGAAAGAAAGAACGAATCTCTTAGAGACCCGCTGGCCTATTGTTGTGTTTAGAAAATAAGGCTATTCACGAGAAATTGAAAACTTAAAATTCTAATTATGCTGTCAACTACTCCTTCTGAGAGCAAACTGGCACTAACAAGGACAGAAAAAGGGGAGTGGAGGCCCCGGCGCACAACTGTAAGAAGACAAATATCTGAGAGTGTGTAGTTTAAGACAAAGACGCCTCACAGGTCAAATCTAGTGCCATGCTTAAATAATTCCCGCTGAAACACCAGTTTCAGCATCAACAGTGAAGGGGCTTTTTTTTTTGATGAAGGCAAAGTTTGAAGTACATATTCATCATTTTCTATTAAATCATCATTTCTAATACAGTTCTGTCTATTTGCTATATTTCCTATTCAGACTAATTTCATGTGTGTTTCATGGAAAAAACAAGAAAATTTCCAAGTGATCCCAAACTTTTGAGCGGTAGTGTATATATAGCATAATAACCATCAGTCAACAACCAGCTTCCAAAGTAAAATTAGTCTTCTACGGTCAGCCAGGGTACTAAATCAACATTAGCTTTTGAATCTGACTGCAGTGTTTTCTAAGCAACTCATTTGAGGAAATCCGAGGAAATACATATATTAAAGATTATACAATATGAAGCCAACATAGCCTCTAAACGGCGCCTGGAAGGCACTAGTGTTTCTACAATCAGCCTTGAAGGCATCCGCCGGTGCATGATTATTAAAGATATTACAATATGAAATCAACATTAGCCTTCTAACCAGCCTGCAAGGCACTAGTCTCTACGGTCAGCCTGGAAGGCACTAGTCTCTACGGTCAGCCTGGAAGGCACTAGTCTCTACAATCAGCCTTGAAGGCATCGGACTGAATACTATCAAAGATTATACAATATGAAATCAATATTAGCTTAATCCGAAGCTTCCAAGGCACTAGTCTCTACAATCAGCCTTGAAGGCATCTGAGGCAATACTAGTTTGAAGATTATACATTATCAAATCAATATTAGTTTTCTAACCAGCCTGCAATTAGTCTCTACAATCAGTTTTGAAGGCAGTTAACGCAGTTAAATCTCAGTTGGAAGTTTTGCTCAATCCAGACAGCTTATTGAACAAAAATATTCTGCCAAGTGGTCAATTTTTATGTCTCAAATAGAGTTACACTTAAAGTTATATTGTAGAAGTGTTTTGTGGTTAACGAGGCATTACCTGTTTAGCTAAGGTTAGGTCTGCTGCTAATCAGAAGACAAAAAACAATTGGTCTACATAATCAAAATAGCTGGAAATATCTAATGTTACTCAATTTAATCAGTTTCTTTTGATGAAAACCCGATTAAATGAATCTGCTTTTAAATATTGTTGTTCTTAAGCCCTCTACCCAGCAAAAGGCCTTTAATTGAATTGGCTGCCTCGGTGAGCGGATTGGTTGTACTCTAGCTCGCGATCTGATTGGCTACTTGGGCGGCAAGAAAGAGCTTCCGACAGGTTGAGCAGAAGTCGCACGCTCGAAGGCAACTTACCCTGCAGCTAAAGAGATCAGATATAGCCACAATAACGCCTATTACGACAGAAAAAAAACAAAAAAATAGAACACACTTTAAATATAAAAACTAAAAGTGAACTTTTTACTTTTTACATTGATGATCAGTGCCATTACTTTTTCCAACTTAAGGGCAAAGACAGGGAAATACGACGAGACCGACAAAAAGTGGGTGTTCGTTGTTTCAGAGCTCTATCCATTCATGCAGGTTCACACCTACAAAATACAAGATTTGCTAGCCCAGGACATTTAGTATACATTTCGTGAGCCTGGCCCATATATATATATATCTCCTGCCATCATGGAATACCGTTTTTGAACCCAATCAAGATCACAGCTAGTAGCGTACTCACATATAAAATTTCACTCATCTACGTAGTTTCTAAGAAAACTTGTCCCCACTTATCCAAACAGATGGTCATTAAGTATTCGATCATTTCAAATTTGGAGTCAAGTAGAAGTTGGGATAATAGGGTCAACATTACTAGTCACTACAATAGTACGAATAGAAATAAAATAATGTGCCTTTTGCAGATTATGCTTGCTTTTACAAACTATATCTTCACAAAGACCATTTTTGTAGTAGTTTCCAGGTGAAAATCACCTACACAAAAACACTGCATGCTGTCTACAGGTTAATGTGTTTTCTCACTTCTGATTTTTACTGCAAGGGTTGTGACTGGTTTGTTCAGACGCACCCAAAGCCTTGCAAAGACCTCTACTATTGGCCCAAAAACTTTTTGCATTTTTGGTTATCCCTTGAACTAACGTACTACTTTGCCACATACTGTTTTATTGCATGGACATTTTCCATTTCATTTCCCACGACATGGTGCTGGTAAATTTGTTGTCACCATTTTATTTTTTTCAAACAGATTCTTCACCTGATCCGAATTACACGTGTCCTCATTGTTAAACACATGGTACTGATTCCCACACTTCTGTAGGAGCTGCTGCAGGTTTGAGTCACGGCTGATGAACTCCTCGATGGTCCTGTTCCTCAGCCTGTCTCCGTAAGTGAAGAGCACCAGGGTGTACTGATTCACTGTCTCAGAGAAGAGCTCCTGCATGCCTCCATCACTCTCTCAAGGAGTGAACTAGCTGTGCGACCAGGAGGAAAGCGGAGGTCTTTGGGTCACACAGAGCCCTCAGCCCGTGATCTCATTTCTCAACATCTCCTCTGAGAGCTCAGTGTTGAACAGGCCTGTGTGTCCACCACACATTCTCCCATTAATAATCAAGCCTCGCTCAGGGTCAGAGATGAGGCTGGCCCTGATTTAAACTCTCCGCAGGATGGTGTTTCCTGCTGCACTTTTCCTACCCACCAGCCCCACCAGCACCAGGTTCAGGGAGTGCTGACGCTTTTGCCTTGAAAGAAAAAAACATTTGGAAATTATGATAAATAATGATAAATGTCCTCAATATGAGGCAATAGTGCAATTGGTTCCTGAGAGCATCAAACTAACATTGCAACACGACAAACTATTTAGCTATATAGGAAAACCATACTATCAAAGATCCCAATAAGTCTTTACAATTATTTCCAAGTTTTTGAAGATTTCCATTAGACAATATTGCTTTTTATTACCACAGATGCTATAAAGATAATGCCTGTTCAAACCAACTTTTGCGTGAATACAACAATCTAAGATATTCATAAAATGACATATTTCTGCTTATTAAAAACACTTTTCATAAGCACCAATTACTTAAAACTAACATTTTAGCTGCTATTCAGATTGGCCTTCATGCCATTTGTTTGCAAAATGTCTAAGTACACTAATCTTCCTGCAGTTGAGCACGCCAGATAAAGTTAAACATCATGAGTAAAAATCACATTATAAAACGGCTGCTTCCTCTAATTTAAATGTGATTATTGAGCCGCTGCTCCATACCGGCATAAAAATCACTGTAACCCACTGCTTTCTGAGACAGACCACATCCCCTATGCCAAGAACCAACTAATGTCCAACTGACTCGTTAGGTTACGCTATTTGAAGACTTAGCTCGCCAGTGTCAGTGTTCCGGCGGTTAGCCTTTAACCCGCTGTTGGCCATTCACCAGCTTAGGTAATGGGTATTTACAAAGTTCGATATCATTTTAGCCATAGCTATGTTGCTAACTAGCCTGGCTATTTCAGTATTAGCTTATAAATTGTTGATTTTTTTTTCGTGTTTATTTATATTATGTGTAGGGCAACCACATCCATTGTAGTGAATGCTAGCTAGCTAGCAACGTCGCTAGCAAACCAATGCACAAATTAACATATTTTCCCGGACACCGCAAGTATGGAGGACAAAAGTCAATCTTGTTCCGTAATCTACTGCTGGTTGCAGCGATATGGCTGTATCGGGCGAAGGACAAGGAAACTCGAAAACCGAAACGAACGTAAAATTATTTAACTGGGCCTTCGGGAGACCGAAATAGACATTCCAAATAGCCTGCTTTCATAGTATATCTACATTAACGAGCCCAAATAGCCTGATGTGACATGATAATGGCGCTAGATGCAAAGGCAATAAGAAGGCCAGTTAAGCCACAACCATTCTGTCCACTTTATCTGTTTGGTGGAAGAACTAATCGTTTCAATTTTATTGTTGCATTATTACCAACATATTGTTGATTTTTTTTCTTGTGTGTTTATTTAATGGGCTATACATAGGGCAAATCCATTTATGTGCCAATAAGCCCCCTTGAAGTAGTGGGTTACAGTGATTTTATATCAGCAGAGGCATCAATCTTAGAACTACCGTTATAAAAATCACTGTAACCCATCAAGCTGGGCTATTCTTAGTATATAACTGAGTAAAATCAGCTGTAACTGTAAATTTGACCATTAATTTTTTCTAACATTGTTCACCACCTGTATATAATAAATATATACCACAGCCATTAAACTGCAAAATGAGGAGTGTACTGTATTTGCTGCTTAATTGAAATACATGGATGCACGGAGCACTTAGTAGTAAATAAAACAAAGAGTTGTTTTTGATGTACAGTGATGCTTGGACTTGTTCTTTTGGTGCTTAATAGGCTTGCATAAAGCAACAAAAAACACGACTCATCCACAACCAGGTTGGGTTAAGGTCCCGAATTCAATACGTGCCTGCTGTGATCGGATGTATGCCCTGGAGCTACAGTAGTCATTCATGGCGGAATGGCCGTGCCGAGCAGGCTCAGCTCACCGAGTAGACAGCCAACTGATTGTTGACCAGTGACAGTCCTCATTAGCTGAGACCTGCCAGTAACATACGGCTCTCCTGTGTTGTGTTTGCCATTTTTCTGATGCCACATTGCTGTTTTTTTTTTTTTTTTTTCTTGTTGGCTGTGCAAGCTTATTGAACACACCCAAAAAGAAATGTCACATCACTGCACACATCTAAAACAACTCAATGTTCAAGCACATTGAAGTGCTCTGTATATCCATGGCGCAAGTAGGATTACAATACCATGAGCTATTCTTATTTTCTACTCAGATCTCACTGAAAAGCAATTCCCTAGACCACCTGCTCTACCTCCTGAGCCATGCCCCCAAATATTTTACAAATAGGTATTTTCAATGAATTATCAATTCATTTGAAATACATTTCTAATATATTTAGGTCAGATACATTTCTAATATTTGATAAGTATTAAAAATGTATAGCAAATCCCTTTTCATATGCTTTTCAGAAATGTGTCAGATCTATTTCAATTGCATTTAGAAAAAATACAAAGTCTCAGTGAATATTTGAAGAACCTCCATTAAAAATGTTTTGTTCCTGCAGTTTAATGTTTGAGCTAGTAGAATAAGGTATTTGCAGAGTTTGCTGCTTTTTACATTCAAAGGCCACTGGGAAACAGTTAAGTTTATCTAAGCCTGGCTAAAATTCCCATTTTAAGAGGTAGGCTCACAAGCAGATTTGTGACATCACAGATCCTTTGCAGCCAATCCTGGGTCAATATTCAACTTACTAGCACAAGTGTGATGTAGAAACTTGAAGCCTCTAATGCACAAATACTGAGAATGGCCCTTCAGTAAAGCAGAGATATCTCCCTCAGAAGTGGCTGAACTTGAAATGAGATTTGCATGTTCATACATCCAGTATTTTTAATAGAGAGGTTGAAGCAGATGTCATTTTAAGGACAGAAAAAAACATATCAGAAACACATTATCAGTCAGAGAAAGTATTTTACATGCATCTTAAACATGGTAGGACGGATCTTTTAACATTAAGGTTTATTTTTAAATCTAACTCCAAGGTTTGAATCCCCTGGTTGCACACGTTAGTGATATTATGCACTGACCTATCAGTATGCATCTCTTGAAGTGCTAAATAAACTGAAATGAAACATTCAATGTTGTCTTAACTTATTTGTCAATCTCCGGCTGGATTGAAGTTGAAGTGCATTTGTGTATATATGTGCTACTTCTGTGAAATGCATTAGTACTTTTTTAATTATTAAAGATTACATTGGCATGTGTTTGATAAAATGTATTTCCGGGTTTTCACTTTTTGAAATAATATTTTAAAGACAAATACATTTTGCTTCAAATGCACTTTCAAAAATGTATTTTAGAGGATCACATGCCTCTAAACGTATTTTATATGCATTTGTACAAAAATAAAATTATTTTAAATATATTTCCTTTCCATATACAGGGGAGTAGGGAAGCAACTGATATTGGTCCAGCAGACATGGGGGGGATGGTCTCCATTAGAACATTTTTGAAACTGGGGATTGATTTGGTTAGCTGTGGTCACATCCAGACTCATTTTTAGCCTCAACAGTTTAACCCTTATGGTAGTTTCTAGTCAAGTTCACAACAGCATATTAGTTCAGTCTGTGGTCTATAGTAGTAATTCTCCAGCATTAGTAGTTTGGTATTTCATCCATGAACTTGACATAAACCTTGAGACAGTGTCTACAATGAATTGGAGGCTATGCAAAATACCTTGCAATTGAGATATATAAAAGAAGGTAGACGCCCAGAGTAATGGTGTCAAGGTTATCCTAATTTATAGAAACTGACTGTCAGTTTCTTATGTCTTTTGTCCCTTGCTTTTTACATTTACCGATTTATCTGATTTGATTTTATTTATTTAATCATAATGCAATTAGGCCACCTATCTAAGACAAAAATAATAAAACACTGACACAAGATTACCAGAACGGTAAATCCCGGAGCAGGGTTAATTCCAGATATCGACACAGGTAACTAACCCGCCTAGAAATACGTAAGTAAAACGCAAGCAGGACACAAAGCTGCATTATTGTGCGGATTGAAATCTTATCAATGTAGGGCACAAACTAGCGCAGTTGATGATAACTGTGTGAACTTGAAGGATACCCACAAAACACAGTTCAGATGAACTGTTTAAAACGCGGTTAGCAAATAATTAGTTTTTAACCTAGTTAATGGAAAAGAGACAGGATTTGTGAGCTTTCTTAGACTACTTTAGGAATACACCGCCCGCACACAAGCTCCCCATCTCACTCAGCGCCCACTGCTTTGGGGTCGGAAAATCATTTTTTCGGACATCGTATTCATCTAAAAGAACACAGCCTAAAGACGGTTTTTTCTGCACCTGATGGTCAGCAATTTGAAAAGATCTAATGGCATAAATTAAAATTAAAATTAAAAATTAAAAGGGAGCTCTTCATACAAGGAAGTGCATCCAGATAAAGCAATTAAACGCAAATATGATAACGAGGCTTGCGCTTAGGTCTGTAAATAATCCATTACATTCCATTACCATTAATTCCCCAGATTGTCTGTTGCAATGCGATGATGGCAGTTTATAATTTTAGGCGATCCTCAGAGGATCACCTGCTCCTTCCACATAGTCCTTATCTCAGAGGCAAACTGACCAATGAGTAAATCCATTGTTTCCTCATGCAAATAGACAAGAATAACAAGCATGTGAGGTCACCAACAAAGCCCTCCTGAATACAAAATCATAAATTAAGAACGATATCAAATAAGAACGGTTTTTTGCTTTTTTTTTTGCACTGGATCAATTTATGAGTGGGGTGCAGTATCGACGACGCACGACAATTGGCCTCGGCAGTGCATTAATCTGATAGGCGATATAATGATCACGACGGGTCTAAGGATATGACATGAGGGAGAGAGGGAGGAGGGGCGATGTAGGGCTTATTATCCCGCACGCTGGTCTACTGGCCAAATTCCTACGATATAGACTGTACAGCCATTGAACAAAATTTTTTCAAAAAAAAAAAGAAACAGCACTTTCTCTTTCCACAGACACTGGCATTTAGGTAACAAAACATGTAAACAAAACCCAACATTTCAACAGTTTGTATTTTAACTACAACTAAAGACCGACTAGCCATAAGCAATTGCTGGCACTTTAGCTCAAAAACGCGTCTATCGAGGAACTCCAGCCTTTCCTTTTATCACAACCGTTCACCTGTGAAGTCGGGCCACGCATTTAAAAGGTGGCAATGATCCTGTGTTAATAAGAATTGTCCACGGATAGTCAGACAGATAGATAGACAGATAGAAATATTACACTGGCAAAAATACTGAAATCAGTCAGCGAATAGAAGTTTCAGAGGATTAATTGTAGCCAGTGATGACACAGACACACAGATCAGAAAACAATAACAGCTTTGCTAATTACATATCAAAAAAACATTATTTTTTTTGATTTCCCTAAGTACTAAAACAAGCACTAGAGAGCTCAGCATCTGAAGAAATGACCATTTTTGTAAAGGCTCTGCCCTTAACTGAATATAGGGCGGAGGAAACCCACAAGGGGAACAGGCCTTCACATCTCGAACCATTCCACTTTCCCATCAACTCACTCTGAGAGACGCAAAAAGGAGCAATTGTTTCCTACTTCAGAGACTGAAATCCAACTCTGATCCAAAGGACTCTGATTTTGGACTTCTGGCTTTGGAGGAATCATGTCTGGTCTTTCTGGAGCCGATGATGACAGGTTATCGCCAATTTTCATGAGAAAATGATTGTGACATGATGGTGACATCAGTTGTTCTTGTGACAAAGAATCTGTGATATGTCTTGCTCCAGTCCAGTTTGTCATAGCACGGATAATGTCTTACTTCACATACAATTATACTTGTTAACTATATGTGATCTAAAGACATCAGTTATAAATTCAATGTTTTTTTTCCTTGGAAGGTTTAGCAATAGCCACACAGCTTCCAAATGTGTCAGTTACCTTCCTAGAAATAAAATGACAAATAAAGGTGATAAGTCAACGCATCTTTATGACCGAGGATGTCTTTAAGTAACACCCACCAGCTCAAACCTAGAACTTTTGTATCATACACAGTCAAGTCACATGATTATGACCACCACTTTGATAGAGAACATAGCCACGAAAATGAGTGTGTTGTGACCCATGATAAGTATATATAAAAAGGTAGATATTCTGCAAACACATCACCTGCTTAATAGTATCATGACAGCCACATGCTGATTATTTCCCGGTGATGGGTCTTCCAGCACACATTAATGCTGAAATAAGCCTGACAGTGGTTAAAAGAGCTCGACCGAGACTTCATACTGGCCCCCCTAATTCTGCAGATTCTGAACTCCAATCGAGCATCTAGGACCAATTCCTCACCATATTCACCAATGAGTCCTCCAGCAGCTGTCGGATGCATTGCAGTCAGTACGGCTCCAGATACCTGTGAGAACCTTCTGTTAACCCATTGACCCCAGCCTGTCGGTTGTCCGTACAGTACATCAATACTTCTGGACATTAGCTGCTGGATCATAATATCAGATCGCACCGTACTTTCCATCACCTCAGACGTTTATGTTATCCACGTACTCAATATCATCCTCAAAGAACTTGGCACGCATCTGATGCGTCATTTGCCCATCTGGTGGACTATATATATATATCTAACGAAGAGTATCTAAAATAATATAAATCTAATATAATCTAAAACTAGAAAAAAACATCGCTTGGAAATACTTTAGAACAAGGAATTACAGACTAGGAGCGAAACAGGTCGAGGCGAGACAAGCGTTTACACTTTGGTTTAATGATGCCTTTTTGCGATCGACCTATGGTCATGAGACACATTGTTGCTTTACACTTGAGTCAAACTGACCACTTCAGATCAGATTTACATTTTCTCGGCCTGGCTGGAGACCTAAGCGCGTAGTTAATACGCTATATAACAGCAACAGCAGCTGCCGCTGGTTAGCGGAGGACGAACCTGGCGGCAAGAGCCTTGGCAAGTAACGAAGTCTCGCCTTGCGATTCAAGACGGATTATTTTCAGTTATCGAGGTTAGCCGGTAGATGACGGCAACTTGAAAGAGCACAGACCGCTGAAAGATATTCACCACCGCAGCGCCATAAGCCCACATTCAGCAGCTTATTCAACATTATCCTGCAGTAGAATTCAGGCTATTCAATCCGTGTCCAGAAAGGCCGGTGTAGGCTATCTCCAACGAAGCACTTACATGCTATTAACGTTTAGCAAAAACTTTAAATACAATTAGGTGGTGTCAGGTGTGTAGATGCTTGGTTGGCACCACATTGGCCCCTTTCTGGACACGTAAGCAACAGTCTCTGTCTCACACGAGCAAAGATTTTTTCTGGTTACATCTTCACAGGAACGATCAGACGGATTAGCTTTACACTCCAATTCGTTGATATGGTCAGATGTTATCTCTGGGACCACCTCCAGTGGTTTAACGATCGGGTCTTCAATGCTGTGGAGCCTGCTTTTACACTTGTATTCAGTAAAATGGGGTGTAAACGGGCCAGCAAGGAGATGACTCGAGGGAGTCCAGAATAGGTAAATGATTTATTTATGACCAAAGCAAACTTCCTATCTGCAGAATTTCTGATTGGCTTGGATTTCACTTTTGGATGATAAGAAGATATGAAGGTTATCCAGCGGAAATCCACCAATCAGACAATAATTCTGCAGATAGGAGGCTTTATGGACATCAGTATTCTGTGAGCTGGAGATAAAACCGTGAATGGAGTCCGAGGCGCCGATGAAGGCCCTGACACAGATGGAAACACCAGAAGAAGACAAAATAAGGTCTGTATATTTCATGGGTATTTTTAACGCAATATAAAATCGCTTTCACCGCTTAGGGTCGGCTGTTGTGCACCGCCTGCAGACTAAAAACAAAGTGTGTCATGAGCCACACCTCCTCACTCTAAGAATGATAAATAGTTTGGCTTCCCACATACTCAATACATCAAACTGGAAATGTTTACCAAACTGCAGATTTGTATAGGCTGGCTGTCGGGCCATTTCACAACCATAACGGCCCAATAAGGACCAGCTGCTAACAACTCAAGTTCGACATGAGCCCATGCTACGTATTGTAACATTAAATTTAATTGAATCGACATAGCTTAATACGCACGCATTGTAACACCACTAAAGCAGGCTTTTGACTTATGTTGTTACTTTTCTGTCCAGAAGAGCTAGCCTGAGTCAAACTGTAACCTCTTTAGCTTCTCGTAGTAGTAAGCCCGAAAATGCAAGGCCAATATTAATTCGTTTGCCTTTTATCCGACAACTAAACAACCACTAGGCATTGATCCTGTTGCCTTCAGGTGAATTGTTTCTCTCTCCGCCATCTGGGCGAGTAAACATACGCCACACTCTCGCTCAATACGCGAATGTATTCTGGAGAAGGAGGAGGAGGCGATTCTGCTCTACTTTGCGTATGAATGGCTGCAAGGAGGAGGCATGGCCCGCCAAGTAACGTGATGAACGCGCCAGACCGGGTTTTGTAAACATGGCTGGAGATCAACAAAGAGGAGCGGTGTATTACCGTTATACTCCAGACAGAAATTATATCTCGTTTTCACGTAGCGATAATTTTATCGTTTATGAGTGGTTTTTATATAGGGTTTATGGGTTTAATGTTACCCAAAAACTGATGTTACTGATGAATGAACCAACTATACCTTCTATCCTATATAAAGAGAAACTTCACCCTCCTAGGGGCAAAATATGGGTTTCAAATATGAAATGAAAAATTGACAAAGACCTGAAGACCCTTCCACCTTATGAAGAATGGCTCAGCATATCTGGGGTGGGTATGAAGAGTTTAAAAATTTCAATTTGAAAATCCTTTTAGCCTCACCAGAGCATCAGGCACCATAACTCACAATTTTAAGACTGACCATGAAGGTTGGTGAAAATTTAATTGAAATCGATCAGAAAAAGGGAAATCTTTATCTCTCAGCCTGAGTCCCGGGGAGGAATTTATTCAGAACTTTGGTATAATTGACCAAGGAGAAGGTTCCTGCAGAATTTCACTGAAATTGATCACGTTTCAGAGAAGCCGGCCTCAGGTCCCCTGGGGATCAATATTTTTGGTGATATTTGACCCATGAGGTCCCAATTTATTGAAATTTGACCAGCGGGTTCTGAAGGCCGGCTGGCCACCTCAGCACCTGCACTGACTACAATGGCTGAATGACTGGAGGAGTCCCTGGCACACTTTTTGGTGCCTGACCACTGGAAAGCGACCACCCTGGGTGGGCACTGCACCTGCACTTTGACCAAGAAGGCCTCTGCCTCAGCGGCTCCTGAGAATGGGCTGGAGTTTTACTCCTGCCTCAGCCCTAGTGAGCACCACACTATAATTTTGGTGGCATATTTGACCATGAAGAAATTCATAGGTTTTATTGAATGATTATGGCTTAAGTCAATATTGAGTGGGGCCCCGCCCCTCAGAGCCCCAAGCGGTACCATAATTTTAACATGGTCCGCTGCCGTCTGTCAAGCAGGCGTCTGTGAACATTTTCAACTTTCAGAAACTGCTGATCCGATTTCAATAAAATTTTGCAGGAATCTTCCGTGGTCAAATATGCACCTAAATTATGAATTATATGGTGCCCACCCCAGGGGCTCTGAGGGACGGGCTAAAACTGCTCAATACATTTTTGACTTCTTCTCAGAAACCGCTAATCCGATTTCAATAAAATTTTGCTGGAACCTTCCTTGGTCAAATATGCACCAAAATTATGAATAATATGGTGCTCACCCCCAGGAGCTCTGAGGGGCAGGGCTAAAACTGCTCAATACATTTTCGACTTCTTCTCAGAAACCGCTGATCCAATTTCAATACAATTTTGCGAGAACCTTCCTTGGTCAAATATGCTCCAAAATTGCGAATTATATGGTGCCCACCCCCAGGGGCTCTGAGGGGCGGGGCTAAAACTGGCCAATACATTTTCGACTTCTTCTCAGAATCCGCTGATCCAATTTCAATAAAATTTTCCAGGACTTTTCCATGGTCAATTATGCACCAAAAGTGTGAATTATATGGTGCCAACCCCCAGGGACTCAGAGGGGCGGGGCTAAAACTGCTCAATACATTTTTTACTTCTACTCAGAAACCGCTGATCCGATTTCAATAAAATTTTGCTGGAACTTTCCTTGGTCAATTATGCACCGAAATTGCGAATAATATGGTGCCCACCCCCAGGGGCTCTGAGGGGCTGGGATAAAACTGGCCAATACATTTTCGACTTCTTCAGAGAACCCGCTGATCCAATTTCAATAAAATTTTGCAGGACCTTTCCTTGGTCAAATATGCACCAAAATTGTGAATATTATGCTGCCCACCCCAGGGACTCTGAGGGCGGGGCTAAAACTGGTCAATACATTTTTGACTTCTCTGAAACCGCTGATCCAATTTCAGTGAAATTCTGCAGGAACCTTCCTTGGTCAATTATGCACCAAAATTCTGAATAATATGGTGCCCTCCCCCAGGGACTCTGAGGGCCGGGGCTAAAAGTTGTCAATACATTTCCCACTTTTTCTTAGAAACCGCTGATCCGATTTCAATTAAATTTTTCATAAACCTTCCTTGGTCAAATATGCGCCAAAATTGTGAGTTATATGGTGCCCACCCCCAGGTGCTCTGAGGGGCGGGGCTAAAAGTTTTCAAATTGGCTGAAATTTTCAAACTCTTCTTCTCCACACCCAGATATGCTGGAAAACAATGCTCTTCATAGGTGGAAGGGTCTTCAGGTGCTTTATCATAATTTTTCATTTCATGGCCCCCAGGCTCCATGTTTGCCCCTGGGGAGGGGGTGAAGTTTACTATACTTTATATAGGACAATGAAAGGTATAGTTGGTTCATTCACATCAGTAACATCAGTTTTTGTACAACTCAGGTGACCGTTAGGCCCATGAGCCTCTTGTATTAATAAGTATGCTTAAAGGGGCAATAAGCGGAAATGCATCATTTCTAGATTGAAGGAATTAAAAATCGCTGCGTGAAGAACGAGAGATGTAATTTCATCTGGAGTATAGCAGGACGTCACACACCCGCTCTCTTTGTTGATCTCCAGCCCATTGTTTACAAGGCCGGTCCGGCCGCGCGTTCATGTACGTTCATGTGAATCGCCGCCTCCTCCTTGCCGAAAATGCATTCATACTGCCAGTGAGCAGAATCGCCTCCTCCTCCTTCTCAAGAATGCATTCATACAGCCAGTGAGCAGTGGCAGCGCGTATGTTTTATAAAGCGAGATGGCGGAGAGAGAAACAAAACGTTCACCTGAAGACGAGCAGGATCCGAAATTACTTCTGAAGAAACAACGGTTGTTGGCAAAGAAGTTGTCGGATAAAGAAAGGGACAGAACCCAGATTAATATTGGCCTTGCATTTCCAAGGTGGAGAGCACTGCGAGAGCTAAAGGGGTTACAGTTTGACTCGGAGCTAGCTCTTCTGGACAGGAAAGTAACAACATAAAGTCAAAAGCCTGCTTTAATTAGTGTTACAGTAACGTTAGGCACATGTCGCTATGTCGATTCAATTAAATTTAATGTTACAATCGTAGCATGGGCTCATGTCCGGAGCTTGAGTTGTTAGCGGCTCGGTCCCAGCATTGGGCCAGGCGTTATGGTTGTGAGTAGCCCGCAGCCAGCTAACATTTGCACTTAGCACAAATCTGCAGTTTCGTGAGCATTTCAGTTTTGATGTATTGAGTAATAACGCCATGAAACTTAAACTGGCCCATCATTCTGCAGAATAGCAGAGGTAGAGGGAGGTGTGGCTCATGACACACTTTGTTTTGGTCTACAGGCAGTGCACAACAGCAAACCTAGCGGTGAAACGATTTTGCTTATTGCCCCATTAAAATACCCATGAAAATATACAGACACTTATTTTTATGAATGATAATATTCTTCCTGGTGTTCCATCTGTATCAGGCCCTTCATCGACACGCCCCCTCCGGACTCAAATTCCATGCCACGTTTTATCTCCAGCTCACCAGAATACTGATGTCCAAAGCGCAAAACCTCCTATCTGCAGAATTGTCTGATTGGTGGATTTCACTTTGGATGAGCAGCCTTCCTTATGTTCTTATCATCCAAAGTGAAATCCGCCAATCAGAAAATTCTGCAGATAGGAAGTTTTGCGCTTTGGTCATCGTAAATCATTTACACCTATTCACCACTGGACTCCCCTATTTAAGGAGTCACTCTCCCTTTACTTTTTGGCCCCGTTTACACCCCATTTACTGAATACAAGTAAAACAGGCTCCACGACGCATTGAGACCCGATCATTCAAACCACTTTCGGAGGTGGTCTGGGACGCATCTGACCACATATGTTTGGTCGTGTAAAGGCTAATCCGTCCTGATGCGTTCCTGTCGAAGATGTAACCAGAAAAATGCTATCAATGTAGGACAGGGCTATTCAACCGTGTCCAGAAAGGGCCAATGTGGGTGCCAACCAAGCATCTACACACCTGACACCACTAATCAACCCCAAGAGTTTTTGCTAATGAGCTTGATTAATAGTATCAGGCATGTAAGTGCTTCGTTGGAATGAAAGCCTGCACCCACACCGGCCCTTTCTGGACACAGTTGAATAGCCCTGAATTGCCCTTGCAGGATAATGTTGAATAGCGCTGCTGTAGGCTGTGGGCTTATGGCTATAATACCAGCGGTGAAAGTGAATATCTTTCCAAGCAGTCCTGTGTGCTCTTTCAAGTTGCAAATGCATCTGTTCGGCTAACCTCGATAACTGAAATAATCCAAATGTGTGAATCATAGGCAGAGACTCGTTAGCTTGCCCAGAAGACAACGCAAAACGGGGTTCAAATCTCCGCTTCGCTTGGCGGAAACGGCTGCTGTTGCTGTTATATGACGATTAACTGCGCGCTGGGTCTCTCAGCGAAGCTCGTAAGCAACAAAAAAATGATCACAAGTGGTCAGTTTGACTCCAAGTGTAAACAGCAATGTGTCTCGCCTGACCACTTAAGATCCGATCACCAAAAAGGCATGTTAAAACCAAGTGTAAACATGCCCTTTGTCTGGCCTCATTTATATAGACCTGTTTGCGCTCCTAGTCTCTGTAATTCCTTGTTCTAGAAGTATTTCCAAGAGCGATGTTTTTTTTAGTTTGGATTATATTAGATTTATATTATTTTAGATATATTAGATTAGATATATATATATAGTCCACCAGATGGGCAAGTGACGCATCAGATTACGTACTTGAGGTCTTTGAGGACAGTATTGAGTACGTGGATGACATAGACGTCACAGAAAGTCGTGGAGAAATTACACGGTGCAGTCACATTATTATGATCAGCAGCTAATATCCAGAGTAACCACCGTGTGCAGCACGGACAGCAGCTTGACAGGCTGGGAGTGTCTCAGTAAGGTGCTGGAAGGTTGTCACAGGTATCTGGAGTCATGCTGACTGCAGTGCATCCGACAGCTGCTGGAGGACTCATTGAACGAATATGACGATCGAGGTGGTCCCACAGATGCTCGATTGGGTTCAAGTCTGCAGAATTAGGGGGCCAGGGAAGTACTTGGAAATCTCGGTCGAGCTCTTCCAACCACTGTCAGACATTTCTAGCCGTGTGAATCATCGTATTGTCTTGCTGGAAGACCCATCCACCCCAGGGAAGACAATCAGCATGTATGGCTGTACGTGATACATGACAGAAACGAGTGATATGTTTGCAGAATATCTACAGCACACCTTATATACCCATCAAGCCAGGTCACAACACATGCCTCATTTTCATTGGCTATGTTCTCCTGACATCAGAAGTCGGAGGTGGTCATAATCATGTGACTTGACTGTGTATGATACAAAAGGGGTTACAAGGTTTGAGCTGGTGGTGTTACTTTAAAGACATCCTCGGTCATAAAGATGAATTTGAAAAACACCCACATCACCTTTTTTATTTTGTCATTTTTATTTCTAGGAAAGGTAACTGACACATTTGGAAATTTAATGACTGTGTAGCTATTTACTTTAAACCTTCCTAAGGAAAAAACATTGAATTTATAACTGATGTCTTTAGATCCATATAGTTAACTTGAAGTATAGTTGTATGTGAGTAAGACATTATCAAATTGCTGTCTGACAAACTGGACTGGAACCAAGACACTTAATCACAGATTCTTTGTCACACAGAACAACCCAGTGTCACCATCCCAACCATCACAATCAGCTGGTACATCACATGGAGCGAAAAGTCAAGGCGATAACCTGTCATCATCGGCTCCAGAGAAGACCAGACATGATTCCTCAAGGCCAGAGTCAAAATCAGAGTCCTTTGGATCAGGTTGGATTGCAGTCTCTGCAGGTAAGAACGTTGCTCCTTTTTGCGTCTCTCAGAGTGAGTTGATGGGAAAGTGGAATGGTTCGAGATGTGAAGGCCTGTTCCCCTTGTGGGTTTCCTCCGCCCTATATTCAGTTAAGGGCAGAGCCTTTACAAAAATGGTCATTTCTTCAGATGCTGAGCTCTCTAGTGCTTGTTTTAGTACTTAGGGAAATCAAAAAAAATAATGTTTTTTTGATAACCAACCCCAGTGGCAAAGCTGGTATTGTTTTCATTTGATCTGTGTGTCTGTGTCATCATGCAAAACTACAGTGAAATTACTCTGAAACTTCTATTAAACTACCAGAAAGACTGATTTCAGTATTTTTTTTTGTATTTCTATCTGTCTATCTATCTGTCTGACTATCCGTGGACAATTCTTATTAACACAGGATCATTGCCACCTTTTAAAATGCAGCCTTCAAACTTCACAGGTGAACAGTTGTGATAAAAAGGAAGGCTGGGTTCCATGATGGGCACGTTTTGAGCTAAAGTGTAAGCAATTGCTTACGCAGCTGGTCCAATCCCAGATGGTCTTTAGTTGTAGTTAAAAATACAAACTGTTGAAATGTTGGGTTTGTTACATGTTTTGTTACCACAAATGCCAGTGTCTGTGGAAGAGAA
This sequence comes from Gymnothorax javanicus, assembly GCA_029692085.1. Lineage (NCBI taxonomy): Eukaryota > Metazoa > Chordata > Actinopteri > Anguilliformes > Muraenidae > Gymnothorax > Gymnothorax javanicus. The sequence continues at coordinate 6,164,017 of CM056208.1, read as the reverse complement.
GGTGCTGTTTTTCTTTTTTTTTGAAAAATTTTTGTTCAATGGCTGTACAGTCCTATATCATGGGCGTAGGAACTGGCCCGGTAGACCCGGCGATCGCCGGACCAATATTTTCCCGAATACGCCCCTCCCCCTCCCCTCTCTCCCTCATGTCATATCAACTTAGACCGTCTCGCTGATCCCGGCTGCTTATCGCCTATCAGATTAATGCACTGCCGCGAGGCCAGTGTCATTAACGTGCGTCAGCGATACTGCACACTCATAAATTATGATCCAGTGCAAAAAAAAAAACAAAAAACCGTTCTTATTTATTATGCGTTCTTAATTTATGTGCGATTTTAGCATTCCAGGGCTTTTGTTGGTGACCTCACATGCTTGTTAAATGCATACAATTTGCATCGAGAGCAATGGTTTACTCATTTATTTAGTCAGTTTTGCCTCTGAGATAAGGACTATGCTTGAAGGGCAGTCAGTCTCTCGGGGATCGCCTAAAATTGCTAAACTGCCATCATCGCATTGCAACAGACAATCACAGAGTGCAATGTTATTTTAATTTGAATGTAATGGATTATTTACCAGACCTAAGCAGCGCAAACTATCGTTATCCCCATATTTGCATTTAATTGCTTTATCTGGATGCACTTCCTTGTATGAAGAGCTCCCTTTCAATTTTTTTAATTTTAATTTTTAATTTATGCCATTCAGATCTTTTCAAATTGCTGACCATCACGGGTGCGCACGGAAAACCAAATGCTTTGGAGGCACGCTGTTCTTTTAGATGGGCCACGTGTCCGAAAGAAATGATTTTTTTCCGCGACCCCAAGCTTGGTGGAGGGCGCGAGTGAGATGGGGCTTGTGTGCGGAAGCGGTGTATTCTAAGTGCGTCTAAGAAAGCTCACAAAATCCTGTCTCTTTTCATTAACTAGGTTAAAAACTAATTGTTGCTAACACGTTTTAAACAGTTCATCCTGAACTGTGTTTGTGGGTATCCACCTTTCAAGTTCACACAGTTATCATCAGCTGCACGCCCTGGTTGTGCCCCTACATTCCCGGTAAGATTTCAATCCGCACAATATTAATGCAGCTTGTGTCCTGCTTGCGTTTTTACTTCGTATTTCTAGAGCGAGGGGTTAGTTACCTGCATGCGTATCGCATGTCCAAATATGATATCTGAATTAGCCTATATCGGGATTTACCCGTTCTTGGTAATCTTGTGTCAGTGTTTTATTATTTTTTGTCTTAGATAGGTGGCCTAATTGCATTATATGGAATTAAATAAATAAAGTAAATCAGATAAATCAGTAAATGTAAAAAAGCAAGGGACAAAAAGAACATAAGGAAACTGACAGTCAGTTTCTATAAGTGGATAACCTTGACACCATTACTCTGGACGTCACCTTCTTTTATATATCTCAATTTGCAAGGTATTTTATAAGCCTCCAATTCATTGCTTGAACACTGTCTCAAAGGTTTATGTCAAGTTCATGGATGAAATGCTTCAAACTGCTAATGCTGGAAAGTGCATACTATAGACCACAGACTGAACTAATATGCTGTTGTGAACTTGACTAGAAACACCACCCAAAAGTTGAAACTGTTGAGGCTAAAGATGAGTCTGGATGTGACCACAGCTAACCAAATCAATCCCCAGTTTCAAAAAATGTTCTAATGATGGAAGCCATCCCCCCAGCGCTGTCTGCTGGACCAATATCAGTTTGCTTCCTATGCCCCTGTATATGGAAAGGAAATATATTTAAAATAATTTTATTTTGGCCACAATGCATATAAAATACGTTTAGAAGGCATGTGATCTCTAAAATACATTTTGAGGATGCATTTGAAGCAAAATGTATTTGTCTTTAAAAATGTATTTCAACCAAAGAGGCTGAAACCCGAAATGCATTTTATCAAACACATGCCAATGTAATCTTTAATAGTGATAAAAAAGTACTTATGCATTTCACAGAAATAGCAAATGTACACAAATGCACTTCAACTTCAATCCACCGAGAACACGGTTAGATTTGACAAATAAACTAAGACAACACTAAATGTTTCGTTTCAGTTTATTTAGCACTTCAAGAAATGGATACTGATAGGTCAGTGCATAATACCACAACCAGTGGTGCAACCAGTGAATTCAAACCTTGGAGAGTTTAGATTTAAAAATAAACCTTAATGTTAAAGATCCCGTCCTACCATGTTTTAAGATGCATGTAAAATACTTTTCTCTGACTGATAATGTGTTTCTGATATGTTTTTTTTTTCTGTCCTTAAAATGACATCTGCTTCTTCTCTCATTAAAAATGCTGAATGTATGAACATGCAAATCTCATTTCAAGTTCAGCCACTTCACAGGAGATATCTCTACTTTACTGAAGAGACCATTCTCAGTATTTGTGCATTAGAGGCTTCAAGTTTCTACATCACACTTGTGCTAGTAAGTTGAATATTGACCCAGGATTGGCTGCAAAGGATCTGTGATGTCACAAATCTGCTTGTGAGCCTACCTCTTAAAATGGGAATTTTAATGAGCTCAGATAAACTTAACTGTTTCAGTAGCTGAATGTAAAAACAGCAAACTCTGCAAATACCTTATTCTACAAGCTCAAACATTAAACTGCAGGAACAAGAAGAAAAACATTTTTAAATGGAGGGGTTCTTCAAATATTCACTGTGACTGAGACTTTGTGTTTTTCTGAAATGCAATTGAAATAGATCTGACACATTTCTGAAAAGCATATTGAAAGGGATTTGCTATACATATTTAGTACTTATCAAATATTAGAAATGTATCTGACCTAAATATTTAAGAAATGTATTTCAATTGAATTGATAATGCATTGAAAATACCTATTTATAAAATATTTGGAGGGGAATGGCTCAGGAGTAGAGCAGGTGGTCTAGGAATTGCTTTTCCAGTGAGATACGAGTAGAAATAAAGAATAGCTCATGGTATTGTAATCCTAACGCACGCCACATGGATATATCGAGCACTTCAGTAGTAGCGAACATTGAGTTGTTTTAGATGTGTGCAGTGATGCTTGACTTGTTCTTTTGGGTGTGTTCAATAGCTTGCACAAAGCCAACAAGAAAAAAAAAAAAACAAACAATGCTATGGCATCAGGAAAATGGCACGGCTTACGACACAGGAGAGAGAAAAAGAGCCATTGGCATGTTACTGGCAGGTCTCAGCTAATGAGGACTGTCACTGGTCAACAATCAGTTGGCTGTCTGCTCGAGAACGGAAAACAGACCCTGTCGCTGACCATTCCTGCCTATGGCAGCCATGAATGACTACTGTAGCTCCAGAGCGCCACATCCGATCACAGCAGGCACGTGACAGATTCCGGACAGCAACCCAACCTGGTTGTGAGATGAGGGGTCGTGTTTTTTTTGTTGGCTTTATGCAAGCTATTAAACACACCCAAAAGAACAAGTCAAGCATCACTGTACACATCAAAAACAACTCTTTGTTTGTTACTACTAAGTGCTCCGTACATCCATGTGGCGCGCTTCGGGATTACAATACCGCGCATTTTTCTTTATTTCCACTCGTATCTCACTGGAAAAGCTATAAATAACTCTTCAATTTGCAGCAAATACAGTACACTCCTCATTTGCACAGTTTAATGGCTGTGAGTATATATTTATTATATACAGGTGGTGAACAATGTTAGAAAAAGAGTGTGGTCAAAGTGTTACAGTTACAGCTGATTTTACTCAGTTATATACTAAAGGAATAAGCCCCGAGAAGCAGTGGGTTACAGTGATTTTATAACGGCGGAGGGGCGTTCTAAGGGGCGTTCGTGCCCCTCTGCTGTTATAAAATCACTGTAACCCACTACTTCAAGGGGCTTATTGCTTTTATAAAATGGTTACCCTATATATAGCCCATTAAATAAACACACAAGAAAAAAATCAACAATATATTGGTAATAATGCAACAATAAAATTGAGAACGATTCGTTCTTCCACCAAGCAAGATAAAGTGGACAGAATGGTTGGCAAGCAACACAGACGCTAACATTGCCTTTGCATCTAGCGCCATTATCATGTCACATCAGGCTATTTGGGCTCGTTAATGTAGATATACTATGAAAGCAGGCTATTTGGAATGTCTATTTCGGTCTCCCGAAGGCCCAGTTAAATAATTTTACGTTCGTTTCGGTTTTCGAGTTTCCTTGTTCTCAGCTCGCGCCGATCGGCCATATCATTACAACCAGCAGTAAGATTACGGAACAAGATTGACTTTTGTCCTCCATACTTGCCGGTGTCCAGGAAAATATGTTGAATTGTGCATTAGTTTGCTAGCCAGCTAGCTAGCTAGCATTCACTACAATGGATGTGGTTACCCTACACATAGCCCATAAAATAAACACACAAGAAAAAAATCAACAATTTATCGCTAATACTGAAATAGCGAGCTAGTTAGCAACATAGCTAGCAAGCTAAAATGATATCGAACTTTGTAATGCAATACCTAGCTAGGTAGATAGCCAACTTAGCGGGTTAAAAGGCTAAACTTCGCGAACACTGACATAGCGAGCTAAAAGTCTTGAAACAAACGTAACCTAACGAGTCAGTTGGACACAGAGTAGTTGGTTGCGCGCAGGGATATTTGGCGCTGTGGTCTGTCTCAGAAAGCAGTGGGTTACAGTGATTTTATACCGGCATGGAACGCGGCTCAGCCAATCACATTTAAGAATGGGAAGCAGCCGTTTTATAATGTGATTTTTACTCATGATGTTTTAGCTTTATCTGACGTGCTCAACTGCAGAGGAAGATTAGTGTACTTGAACATTTTTGCAAACAAAATGGCATGAAGGCCAATCTGAATAACGCTAAAATGTTAGTTTTTAGAAATGGTGGTCCCCAACGTGCTTATGAAAAGTGTTTTTTTAATGAAAACATTATTGAAACCATGTCATTTTATGAATATCTGGGTGTTGTATTCACACCAAAGTTGGTTTCGAACAGAGCATTATCTTTATAAGCATCTGTGGCCAATAAAGCAATATTGTCTATTGGAAATCTTCAAAGAAAACTTGGAAATATTAATTGTAAAGACTTATTCAGGATCTTTGATAGTATGGTTTTTCCTATGCTGCTTAAATAGTTTAATCGTATTTGCAATGTTAGTTTGATGCTCTCAGAGACAGTGCACTATTGCCTCATGTTAGGGACATTTATCATTATTTATCATAATTTCAAATGTTTTCTTTCAGAGGCAAACGTCAGCACTCCCCTGAACCTGGTGCTGGTGGGGCTGAGTGGAGTAGGAAAGAGTGCAGCAGGAAACACCATCCTGCGGAGAGAGGAGTTTAAATCAGAGGCCAGCGCCTCATCTCTGACCCTGAGGAGCGAGAGGAGAGAAGGAGCGGTGTGTGGGAGAAGAGTCTGTGTGGTGGACACCCCAGGCCTGTTCAACACTGAGCTCTCAGAGGAGATGTTGAGAAATGAGATGCGGAGAGCTGAGGCTCTGTGTGACCCAAGACCTCACGCTTTCCTCCTGGTCATACAGCTGGGCAGATTCACTCAGCAGGAGAAGAGAGTGATGGAGACGCTGCAGGAGCTCTTCTCTGAGACAGTGAATCAGTACACCCTGGTGCTCTTCACTTACGGAGACAGGCTGAGGAACAGAACCATCGAGGAGTTCATCAGCCGTGACTCAAACCTGCAGCAGCTCCTACAGAAGTGTGGGAATCAGTACCATGTGTTTAACAATGAGGACACGTGTAATTCGGATCAGGTGAAGAATCTGTTTGAAAAAATAGAGAAAATGGTGAGCAACAAATTTTCCTTTCATGTCGTGGGAAATGAGAAATGTGGAAAATGTCCATGCAATAAAAACAGTATGTGGCAAAGTAGTACGTTGGATTCAAGGGATAACCAAAAATGCAAAAAGTTTTTTTAGGCCAATAGTAAGTCTTTGCAAGGCTTTTGGGTCGTCTGAACAAAACCAGTCACAGCCCTTGCAGTAAAAATCAAGTGAAGAAAAACACATTAACCTGTGAACAGCATGCAGTGTTTTTTGTGTAGATTTTTTCACCTGGAAACTGCTACCAAAAATGGTCTTTGTGAAGATATGGTTGTAAAAGCGAAGCATAATCTGCAAAACATTAAAAGGCACATTATTTTATTTCATTAAATGCTATTGTAGTGACTAGTAATGTTGACCCCTATTATCCCAACTACAACGACTCCAAATTTGGAAATGATCGAATACTTAATGACCATCTGTTTGGAAAAGTGGGGACAAGTTTTCTTAGAAACTACGTAGATGAGTGAAATTTTATATGTGAGTACGCTACTAGCTGTGATCTTGATTGGGTTCAAAAACGGTATTCCATGATGGCAGGAGATATATATATATATGGGCCAGGCTCACGAAATGTGCGCCACCCCCCAAATGTGTCCACAGGCTAGCAAATCTTGTATTTTGCTTAGATCATTCCAGAACCACCATGAATGGATAGAGCTCACCAAGAGCAACTTCGAACACCCCACTTTTGTCGGTCTGCGATAAATATTTCCCTGTCTTTTTTGCCCTTAAAGTTGGAAAAGTGGCCAAAAATGGCACTTTTTGATGTCCATGTAAAAAGTAAAAAGTTCACTTTTAGTTTTTTTATATTTAAGTGTGTTCTATTTTTTTTTTTTTTTTTCTGTGCGTAATAGACGTGTGTAGGCTATGTCTGACAGTCTGCATACGTCCCAATGGTCGTTTTGTGTATTGCAGTGACATTTAATAAATTGCCCACTGAGGGATTTTTGTGTCCCCAAAAAAATTACCCTTTTAAGAAAAGTTTCTGACTTAGATGTATTTTTCAAAAACTATAAAAGATATAGCCAAATGCAATTCTGGTATTATTGTTGGCCTAAATCAAAGTGGAAATCACTGTTTAGATCAATTATTTATTGAATGACGACATAGCTACAGCGCGCGAAGCATTTTGGTCGGTTTCTGACTTAGGGTTTCTGCCTTAGATTTCTAAGTCAGAAACCCAGACATCTCAGGGAGAAACCGGGCATATTCGGCCAAATGTGGCCCCAGTCGTTACACAGGTGGTCAGGGACATGATATTCCATGTTTGTTTGACATGTTAACATGTATTTTAGCTGATTTGATTGAAAATTCAAGCCCAATTCCAAAATAGTTGGGACAAAGTATAAATTGTGAATAAAATCAAAACGCAATGACTTTCAAATCACACCAGCCAGTATTTTATTCACAATAGAACAGAGATAACATAGCAAATGTTGAAACTGATAAATTTTACAATTTTGCCCACAAAATGAGCTCATTTTGTGCATAAAAATGTAAAATGTCTCAGTTTCAACTTTTGAAATGTTATCTATGTTCTTTTGTAAATAACATATTGGCTCATGTGATCTAAAAGTCGTTGCATTTTGATTTTATTCATAATTTACACTTCGTCCCAACTATTTCAGAATTGGGGTTGTATAACGATGGCGTCCGTCGGAGGCCCGACATTGGACCGATCGGCCCACGCTCTCAGTCAGAAACCGGGATCTCAGGCAGAAACTGACGCTGGGCGCGGGCGGCGCCCGTGGCTGCAATTGGTGGCCAATCAGTCATAAACTTGGTCAGATAACATGCATGGGTGGTCGGGGACATGATATATTGTCTTTTCTAAATGTGTCGACTTGTATTTTTGAAGATTTAATCGAAAAATATCGTGGCGTCAGCCCACGCTCTCAGTCAGAAACCGGGATCTCGGGCAGAAACTGACGCGGGGCGTGGCGACCGCTGTGGCTGCAATCGGTGGCCAATCAGTCATAAACTTGTTCAAATAACATGCATAGGTGGTTGGGGACACCAGACAACACCTACAACAAAATACCAATAACTAAAAGACAGAAACATGCAATCATCATAAAAAACTCCTGGGGCTCAGGCTACGGGAACCTAGGACCCAAAATTAAAAAAAATGAACTGTCAAGCAGCCTGTCCACCAGCCTAAAACTGGCATCTTCCATTGGTCAGTGATCAATTACCTACTTGAGACTCTTATTCAATCTATTAGTTAAGTATTATGGCAATAGCAAGTCAGTTGGGTTGAGTTTGGTACACTTTGACGGGTTTCTGACTTAGTCGCGGTTTCTGACTTGGATTCGGTTTCTGACCGATATACCGATATTTTGAGCTAATAGACACCTGTTCTGGCTTGGTATTGCCTAGGCTACATACTTTTAAGCCAGAAGGAGTGTTTCTAGGAGATTTTTGAGTTTTGAGATAGGTTTTTATAACATTTTTCAGGTATTTGCAGACCAGAATTTCTTATTTTCAGCAGCGACGGGATCCCGAGAAAAAAAAAATCACTGTAGGGTTTCTAATTTCAGGTGATATACCTCTGGACATCACTTATATACAATTATAACACTGATTGGAGGCTTAAATAACTTTATTATCACTAGTTATAGGCCTCTGGATGGATTATAGGCAAACAGTTGACTTTCGTGTTTCTGACTTAGAAGAGCAAGGGGATAGGGAAATGCATATAACTCACCAAATATTCCGCCAATGACCATGATATTTGGTATTCAGAGAGTAGACATATACCTTTATCACATACAATTACCACTGAGAGCATAGGGTTGCCCGAATAAAGACCCACTCTGAGGTAAAATTCTCAACAAAGTAACTGTTTAAGGCATCCGCAATATCCTTGTTATCATATAGCAGCGATCCATTTTTATTCTTGATGCATTTAACCTGCTCTTTGACTTTCCTTTTTCTGCTACAGTACTGAAAGAAGCGCTTAGGGTTAGTTTTGGCCCCCTCTGCAATTTGTCTTTCATTCAGTCTTCTAGCATTCCTCAGCTCTTTTTTTTTTGACCACAGCCCGCATTTTACAGTATTCAGCCTTAGTGTTCTCATTGTTATCCTTTATGTACATCTTATAAAGATTCCTCTTTTCCCTCAAAATCCTACGAATACTTTTGGTCATCCACTGAGGATTCTGCTTTTTCAGCTTACTTTTGGACACCTTTGGAATGAATTTGCATTGTGAATCAAGTAAACCCCCCTTAAATCTTTCCCATATCTCATTTACAGACTCACAGTCCAGGAGTGTCTCCCATTTTATTTCACTTAGATATGAGGGCATCCTGTCAAAGTTTGCTCGCCTAAAATTGAAAATTTTTGTTTTTGAATACACCTTTTTAACTTCCCATGAAACATCAAAATTAACAGCAGAGTGATCACTTGTCCCAAGTGGCTCCAGTACCTCAACATTGCTAATTCTATCTGGGTCATTACAGAGCACTAAGTCTAAAATTGCCTTTCTCTCTTGTAGGTTTATTAACATACTGCACCAAAAATGATCATTTATAACATCTAGAAATTCTTTCTCCCCCCTACCCTGTCCTTTCACCATTTCCCAATCAATACCAGGATAATTTAAGTCTCCCATAATAATAGTCCCTCTACCTCTACAAGCTTGCATAATCCTCTTAAAAAGCATTTCATTGACTGTACTGTCCAAAGCTGGTGGTCGATAGCATACTCCTATGTTTAAACCTGTCTCGTGTTTGCCAATGAGCCTGACCCAGATATCTTCACAGGGCAAGGAATGTTCAATTTTGGGAATTTCCTGTACATTTATGTTTTCATTCACATAGATTGCTACGCCCCCTGCTCGCCTATTACATTTATCCTTCCTTGAGAGCTTATAACCTTCTATATTATGTTCATCTCCATCCTCTTCACTAAGCCATGTCTCTGTAATCCCAACTATGTCATAGCCCTCACTAATCGTAACGGCCTTAAGCTCTGGAAATTTATTTTTTATGCTTCTTGCATTTAAATGAAAACATTTCAGGTTATTACTAATGCTCTTCCCCCTTGATTTCCCATGCGGCCGCTGCTTCAAGCCCCCCACTACGCTTTGTTGCTTTGAAAGTATATCATCAATAGTGCATGTAACGCCGTCAACTTCCATCAGGGCAGTCTGCATTTCCCTATGTGTAACACTCACTAACCTCCCTCTTACACATAGGGAAATGCACACATGGGAAATAGAAGCAGTGAAATGACAAGCAAGGGAAAACGCCTGAAATTGCGCATGAAAATAACAAAAGAAGCTGAGGGAAGGTGTGCATTAAAAATAGGATGGCACAGCTACAATGGATCCTTTTTTCAATCTTTTTATTAGGTCACCTGAGATGAAGTCTCAAAGTGACCTATTCTAATCGCCTTTTGGTCCGTCGTCGTCCGGTCGTGCGTTGTTAGCGTCCGTAAACATTTTCAACTTCTTCTCAGAAACTGCTGATCCGATTTCAATAAAATTTTGCAGGAATCTTCCGTGGTCAAATATGCACCTAAATTATGAATTATATGGTGCCCACCCCCAGGGGCTCTGAGGGACGGGGCTAAAACTGCTCAATACATTTTTGACTTCTTCTCAGAAACCGCTAATCCGATTTCAATAAAATTTTGCTGGAACCTTCCTTGGTCAAATATGCACCAAAATTATGAATAATATGGTGCTCACCCCCAGGAGCTCTGAGGGGCAGGGCTAAAACTGCTCAATACATTTTCGACTTCTTCTCAGAAACCGCTGATCCAATTTCAATACAATTTTGCGAGAACCTTCCTTGGTCAAATATGCTCCAAAATTGCGAATTATATGGTGCCCACCCCCAGGGGCTCTGAGGGGCGGGGCTAAAACTGGCCAATACATTTTCGACTTCTTCTCAGAATCCGCTGATCCAATTTCAATAAAATTTTCCAGGACTTTTCCATGGTCAATTATGCACCAAAAGTGTGAATTATATGGTGCCAACCCCCCCAAGTGCTCTGAGGGGTGGGACTAAAAATCAAATTAGCTGAGAATTTTGCAAATCTTCATCTCAGACAGATATGCTGAAAGCAATACTTCATAGATGGAAGGGTCTGCAGGTGCTTTATCAAAATTGTTAATTTCATGGCCCCCAGGCTCCATGTTTGCCCCTGGGGAGGGGGTGAAATTTACTATACTTTATATAGGAAAATGATACTTTTGGGTATATTTGGTTCATTGACATCAATAACATCAGTTTTTTTACAATTCAGGTGACCATTAAGGCCCATGGGCCTCTTGTTTTTTTTTTTTTATTAATCCAGAGAAGCGCTCCATCTCCTGATCAAGACACTATGTCTGTCGGGGGTTTCAACTGGGATGGCTTGCTTGTTCAAAATATGGGTATAGGAGTAGGCAACCAATGTTCTAGTATGCAAATCTGCTGTTATGAGCCTGTTCAGGTTTCAATGTGACCAGCACACCCACAGTGATGTACGCAAGTTCCAGCGCAGACCAGCCATCCTCTGCACAAGCCTGTGGCCTGAACATTGCAAACTCCCTACATGTTTTGCATGTAGACTGCACAAGGCTGTCTGCAACATCACATGACTGATTGTTTGGATTTTCTTCTTTATATATACAATGTACATAAAATGCTGGGCTGAATATGGCATTAATTGTATCATAATTTTTCATCAAATATATATCCAAGTTTTCTTGTGGTATACTTCTTTGTTTTGTTTGTATTTTTGTGTTTTGTAAAAATTCTAAAAAGGCATGAAGAGTTTTGATTTTCTCGTAAGGTCAAACTTCCTGCGTATTATGTTATTTGGCAATACGATGTATGGCGGCTGCAGTAACGCTGTTAAGACGCAGTCAATTTAATTTGGTAAGATAGCTTACTGTTAAATTTGTCATGCAAGGTAAAAGAGGGTGTTTTGGGTGTCATTCGCAATTTTTCAGTCTGCTATGACTCTCAGTCGCTCCGACCACTGGACCAGGGTGGCTTCTGGGTCATTGAGAAGAATCTTCTACTAATGCAAATGCAAAGAAACTTCATGGTTTTTTGATTAAACATGATACTTAATGGTTGTCCATTGTCGTAATTCTTAATTTAGAATTTCCGCGAGTTTAATGTGACCAAAATTTGCAGACACCACGGGAAAGACCAGCTGCAGCTCAAAATAGAAAGAATTTGGAATGAGGTCATCGTGGCAATTTCATGACGTCTTATCTGGGAATGACACTCTGTAATAATTGTGTTTGTTAATGGTATTAATACTATGAGTAATTTTGCTCAATAATGTAAATGAGTTTTTGCCACTTCAGCTCCTTTGCTCAATGAAAACATGCCCGGTGCTGATGAAAATCTGACCTAATGGCCATTTGGGAAAGTCAAAAACTTTTATATTGGTCACCGAGGAGGAACAGAGCTTTTCACTGCACAGTGTATATGAACAGTACTTAGTGAGCCAGTAACAGGTAACTTCCTCTAAAGTTCACGTATCCTTTTTGCAATAAATTGTCATGATATAAACATAAGATATTGTATTCAGGTAGTATCTGCATGAATAGTGACACATCTTGTATGAAAAGAAAAGGAGTAAGTTAAGAGTAATAATCTATTAGCTGAAAGAAGTGGCCTCCTGAAATCATAACAGTTGCCCCCAAAATCTACAAAATAGTCCCCAACTTTTTACATCAGAGAAGTAACTCCTAAAAAAAAATTCATACACTGCCTGCATTCAATAAATTTATCAACTTGCATAGCTTTTGTAACCTGAATGTGATAGTTCTCAATTGCAATATGATATGAACATTCCAAAATGGGATGGCTACAGTTCTTTAAGCTGCTAAAGGAGGTTCGACTCTATAACAGATGATATCTGAAGTTTTGCTGTACATTGCGATGCTGCGTAACACTTTCCTTATATCTGTCTTTTAATGGTTTTCCAAGTCTAAAATGTAGCCCTCAACTTGGCTGTCCAGTATCCACCTTTGTCTCCACCTGATATCAGAGTGCTGATTTCCTTCAGAGACTTTGCAGCCCAATTTAACTTTTAACTTTTTTTCCTTTTTCTCAGTGCTGTGCTGTTAAACAAAGCTGAGAGAACCCTAAAATATAAAATGATGCTTTTTTACTACATGTCTTCACTGCTGTTCTAGTTGTGTGCATGATGTCCTCATTATTAATATCAACAACACTAAGATGTCTGCTCGAGGTAAATGCGGTGATGTTTTTACACTGCATATTTCATGTTACATTTGATTATTAGCGTACACAGAATTAAAATGTTCATTGTGTCGCTTGATTATTTGTTTACACAGAATTCAAGTGTTCGTATTGTGTCAATAAGTTAAAATTACAGTTGTATTTAGTGCCTGTCTGGAAGGCTGTGACAGTATTCATTTTTTCCTACCGCAGTGAGAAAGCAACGTATCCCTGCAATGCGGCAGCTCACCAGCATCAAAAATAAGAACAATTAATACCTGTATTTTTATTGGACTTTACAGTACATTTGTGGGTGCAGCAGCTGGCTGCCTCACTAGCTTAGGACCTCAAAGTTTTTGCACGCAACACACTGACATCGGAAAGCAAAAGTCTTGAAGCTAAATTCTTCTTTTAGTATCTTTATTACAAAACTGAAATCATACAAAATAGAAAAATAATAGACTTTTGACTTTTCTTAGTAAACTAACCGAAATTAGTGCGCTGGTCAAAAGACCATGTTACATCAAGGTCCAGTGGCTTCTGGCGTTTAGCGAACTCACGATACGTACATACTTGCTACACACAGCAGCCAATGAGAAAACACCATTCTATCGCGTCATTAGTCACTGGCCAAACCTTCATTCCACATTACAACACGGAACAGAAAATACTTCAAACCCAAACATCTCAAATAGAATATTGATTCAAATTATCTTAAATTATATGTGTAGAAAATGGCTACAACAACATTTATGCCATTTAAAAGCATGAACAAGCAACCTGGGATAAACTGGAACAAAGCTGTGTAGCGTGTAAAAGAACCTGCTCAAGTTATAAACGGAGTCATGTTGTCCGGGTACACGGGGATTTCACCTTTTAATGCAGATTACTCTCGACCTGTTCCCGATAAAGAATCGCCATTAATTCTCGACTAACTCTGCGACACTCCGAACAGGACCCTGATTAGGAGAGCCACATTGTTTCCATATGCTATGCCAGAAAATCGTTTTATCTTTATGTTCAGCAACCATACTGTTCCAACTAGGAATGGCATTACAAGCAGTTCTATGCTCTGTACATGGTATACATAAAGACGCAGCTTCCATGCAACATTTAACAAGGTCATTGTGTAAATTTTCAATAGCATCGTAGTGTGAAGTACAAAACAGATCAGAACATCGAACTAAGTCATCAGACAGCTGCACGCTGTCCAACAGGTCGTCTAGGCAACATTTGTAATAATGCAGAGCGTCCAGATCCGCTTTTTTTTGCCAGCAAGGCGAAATGTCATGCATATTCTCATTATTGTTATCTAATAAATACCCAACATTCATCTCCAATGATAACACAACTACACCATGATCTGATAAATTATCACCTTCATGTAAGGTTTGATACTAAGTAATTGAACCAAACAGATTGTAAGTCAAAAGAAAATGATCTAAAATAGACTGCCTACCATTAATTTTACTGGTAAATGTATAATCTGTGTCACTTAGAATGTGATCAACCCCACATTTAAAAAATTCTCTGTCCATAAAATTGACCAAAGCATCACGATGGAAAGACACTGTTCTATTAAAATCAGTGTTAAAATCTCCACCGACAATGATATGATCAATATCCGACTTCTGACAAGCATTGGTTATTTCGTATAACACATCATTAAATTCACCCCAGTTAACTAGGTCGCTGTCCGTATCACATGGCATATAGACATTAATTAGCATAATGCTACGATTTTCTACTTTAAAAACAACTCCGCATACATGGCGAGAATCAAAAGAAAGTGGAATAACTGGACATTTTAAACTCTTCTTCCACAATATCGCCACTCCTCCATACGGTCTGCCGACTAATAAGGTGCTATGTTTGAACAATACAAAGGAGTGCAGTGCAAAGGAGTGCAAGCGGGACCGTTGTCAAAAGTTACTTAGTACTTTGACCTTTGTCTCAAAACTTTAAATGTGTGGCCTAGGACAAATGGAAAATATAATATTGCTTAAGGGCACTCGGTAGAGTGCATACCTCCGCCACACCAAGGCAACTCTGTGCATTAGTTATTTTCGTTGGCTGATGTAGGGTATTGTTGCATTCTACCGCCAGGTGGCAGCAAAACCCAAAAGCATGCAAATTGGAAATGCGGCCTATTGGAAAGACTTCAAATATCCGTAAGCATAGCTGGATTTGTACTTTGGCCTATATCTCAGCTGTACTTTGGCCTAGATATGCCCAAATTTGTGCTACTGTAACATTCTGCAAAGTTTGGTTGAAATGGATGCAGCCGTTTTTGAGATATTGTGCTTAACAAACAGACAAACAGACAGACAACTAACGGAACAAAGTGACATGGTTGTCGATTTCGACAACCAACAAACAAACAGCACCGATCACATAACCTCCTGCCAACTTTGTTTGGAGGAGGTAAAAAGGATAGAAAATAGAATGTAAATAGAATATTAAAATTCCAGTAGAGGTTGAACTCATTTACAAAGGTAATATTAGTGAAAGCAAATATTTTTTTCCGCAAATATTTCCTGAATGCGTCCGGACAGTTATCAAGCAGGTTAGGCAGCGAAGTTTATGAGGGAAAGAAAATGCCTCATAACATTGTGATCAATGAACAACAATGCTTTCAATTACTCTAAGCAACTGTTGCTAATCAGGCACAGAAAATTGCGAGAGGAGGATTTGGTAATTCCTAAACAAAACTCCTTTGCTTCATTGACAAAATTTCCCCCAGTCAGAAACCATGAAAATGATTCCTGCTCGAAAAAATTCATCCCTTGGCTACCATATGCATCTGTCTTTTCCAAGTTACAGATCACTGGCTGTCTGCGAGAACTAAAATAATTTGTTTTCCTGTTATACTGGAGTAAGGGCAGATATAGGCTGGAATAGGAGCAATTTGATATAGCGCAAAACTGTCGTAAATCGGGAGATGAAATGAAGGAAAGGGATTTTTTGTCAACATCCGCACTTCGGGTAATAAGACCAGCTTCGCCAAGCCAATGCATGCAAGACAAAATGCGATGAGCATTGTGCAGCTTCGCAGTCGAATACCATTGTGGATACACAGCTATGAACATGTAAATACCGCAAAATTCAAATAAACCCTACAAACGAGTCAAAGCCGGAGTGCACGTTTTGGAACGAAACGCTTTAAATCGCCATTATATTAGCTAGCGTTTGACCGTGCGCAGATATGAGGGGAAGTTCACTCGTCGACATTTTTACATTTGACCCGTGATTTTCTGCCGTCATATCTGCCTGGCGATGTGCCATATTGTATATCAGATCACTCCTATTGTTCTGTTGGATCAGCACATAATAGCCACTTACTTTTTCCCTGAAGGGCTATGGCAAAAATCTACTGCTCTGCATCATGAGCAAAAAAGGTAATTACAGTGAAAATCTTAGACATGCAGCAACTACCTCAATGCCAAAGTCGATTATGTGGCATTTGTCCAAGCTTGCATGTTTTGTGGATTGAAAACTATGGCCGGTTTTTAGATCTGGATGACTACCAGGGTAAAATTATAAATTCAACATATTTTGACAAACCTGAACAATGCTATACAATTGAACTTATGGGACTGCATAGACAGGCTGAGGGTCGTTATGATTTTCGCTCACGTATTTTGCATAAAGTGGCTAACACAGTTATAATGCTGAGTCATCAAATCTAGTTCTCCGATGTTGCACATTTGACGGTATAAAAACGAATGCTTTGGCAGCCCACCCTGGGGCCGATGCTCGTGAAAGGGTTAGCTAGCTTTGCTTTACTCCAACTTAACCAGCTAGTACAAATAAAATTTCTTCATTCGAAATGGAATTTCTTGAGGCATAAAAGATGACATGGCTACCTCTATACTGGGATTTAATTTCCGCCTCCTCCTTCCTCTGTTTTATTGTACACCTGATGGCTTGGACCTTCTCATTGTAAGCAATAACCGATGGGGCGCCATTTGTAACATAGGGTGTGTTGTTTTATACCGTACAGTTTTTGCACATTTAGCATCAAAAACTGGGAAAAAAAGATTGTTGCCATTTTAAACCGTCTCTTTTCACACATTTACGCACAAATATGTGTAAATTGGTGTAGGAAAGGTGATATCGTTTTTTGTAGTAGGCTATAACTTTTTGGGAAAGGAAAAAGAGGACATTAAATACTAAATCTTAACATTAAATATAAATCAAATTGCTAAATATAAATCTAAATTATATTTGTGAACGCTCAGTATCTGCTCTGCATGCTGACCCAAGGATGGTGCAGGCAGGGATGCCGTATAGGGGGGAAAAGTTAGGACAATTCCAAGGGCCCCTGACTGACAGGGGCCCCAAAAATAGGTAAAAATTAAAATATGATTTTGCTATCTGGGTTGAGAATATATTTTTTCAAATATAGTCTGAAAACGATCAAAAACAATCTCTTTGTTTTTCCCTGTAAAAGTTAAATATCCACATTGACCAATAAGTAAACATCCATATTGACCGACCACCCCCCTGTATCTGCATGAAATGGTTTGGTCCTGCCGTAGCGCACTCACCGGTGACAGTGCTTCGTAGCAGTCTGTAGTTGCGCCAGAGCGCTACAATGCTGCCTAGTACTAAATAAAATCCGGTTTTCAAAAAAGGAAAGAGAGAAAGGAAAGAGAAGAGAGGCAAAAGAAAGGGTGTCAATATGTGACCCAGTTTTTCTCCACGATAGGTGGGTAGCCTAGCCTACAGTCTGTAAGTGGTAGAAATTAACCTGTTAGCTTAAAGGAAAAGTTCACCCAAAAATGAAAATTCACTCATCATGTTCTCACACCAAGGCTTATCGAAGGGTCCATGCATTTCTTTATTCCTCAAAACACTTTTGGAGTTGCAAAGAAAAACAGCATTGAAAACAAATCCAAATCAATTGAAGTCAACGGAGACCACTTTTTCAAACGTAAAAGACAACATTTAAAAACCACAAAATGCCTCCATACTGCTCTTGTGGCATAATCCAAGTGTCCGTAAGCCCCGTCATTCAAATTTGACTCGTAAAGACGTCTTTTTGCGATTTTTTTAGCCTTAATGTCCAATGTAGCTGCCTTGTTCATTTTCAAGGAAGAAGTTTAAAATTCAAGACCTCTAGCTACGGTGACCAACGAGGGCAAAAAGTTCTGCAACGGCCCTAAACATCTCCAATTGGAAAAATGCACTGCAGTTTTGAATGTTCGTATTCACTGACTGAACAGCGCATTTTTATGGTCGGCCAACTTAGCGAGGTCAACTTCTTCCGCGAAAATAAACAGGGCTCTTTTAGCTAAGTGGCTACATTGGATATTAAGGCTAAAATATCGTGAAAAGACGTCTTTATGAGTCAAATTTGAATGTCGAGGCTTACGGACACTTGGATTATGCAGCATGAGCATTATGAAGGCGTTTTGTGGTTTTAAAAATATTTTTTACGCTTGAAAAAGTGAACTCCGTTGACTTCAATTGATTTGGATTTGTCTTGAATGCTGTTTTTCTCTGTAACCCCAAAAGTGTTTTGAGGAAGAAAGAAATTCATGGACCCTTTGATTAGCCTTGGGGTGAGTAGAGTGAATTTTCATTTTTGGGTGAACTTTTCCTTTAATGTCCACAGGGAAATAAACTAGCTACAGCAGAGGTAGACTCGCAGGTCGATCATTTATGTATCACGCATTCCGGAACAAAAAAATGAATCTGAATAGAACGGTCTTGTCTTTTCCTGCCGTTGAGTTTCTGTTTTACATGATACGTTTTAGCATCCAGTTGGACAGCCAATCAAAACAGATTCGCAACACATCTTAATGGTGACAAATCATATGTATGTACTGATAGGCGGACAACCTAGCGACTGAATGTACAATGGGTGTATCACGGTGGAAGTAGAGGTAGAGATGCTGACAAAGAGGGGAGGGTTATTCAATAAACACAGTCATGATTGTGACGAAGTCATCGAGCAGTGTTAAGGATGAAAGATCATCAATCACTGAGCAGCCAGAATGCGCACAGAAAACCATATTCTAAATCCATGGTTTTATTTAGGGGAATTCTTTGAAGTTGTCAGTTCTAAAAATGATTGTTTGTCAACTGTCGAGGTGCACAGTTTTTTGTTTGTGTGTCGCAGTATAACCTGCTGCTAAGAATGTGCCCTAGCGACATCTACTTTTATACTTAAAGAAATTCAAGAGCTTGTTCATTGATACTTTTGCTTAAATAAAAAAATTGGACACAGTTCTATAACTTTTAGTGGAGTATTTTATTTTTATTACAAGAGTATCTGTAATTTGAGTTGAGTCAGGCATATGTGTACTTCTTTCTCCTCTGCTGAGCACTGGTATATTAGCATTACAGGTCACAAGACTCTAGGTCTAATTCTCGTTGCAATGCCAGCTTTCTGTGTACTGAGTTAGGACACATCCTTCCAAACATTTTTGGCATCAGTTAGATGATTGTCAATGGCCTTCACAGTCAACTTGACCTCAAAAATAAGACCTAAAAATTTGTAATTTCCATCACTGATTATTTTCCATTTTGGAATTTTACAATAAAAATTACATTGAGACAGTAAAAGATGGCCTTTAGCACATTTTTATGTTCTCTCGCATCAAATAGTGAATTGCATACTGTATGCAGACTGTTGCATGTACAACTCACTAGCAGTAAATATTGCACTGGTAGTATTGAACTATCAGAAGCAAGACAGTTGCAAGCCTTCAGAGTTGGAGTTATGTAAAGCTTTTAATGGGTCAGTTAGGTCCTAGAGATGTGGTGACAACAGCTGCCCGGGGGGGCCCAATGTGTTTTTTTTTTCATGGGGCCGAGAATTCCTGGCGGCGCCCCTGGGTGCAGGAGCCGAGGTAGATGGAGCACTTGAGTTTTTATTTCATTGCTGTATGAGACAGACACAACCAGGTTGAGTAATGGGTATGGTAAGATGATCGGCACAGTTTGCTCCAGCTTGGCCACAGCGTGAAATAGTTTTTTCTGCTGTACATTACATTGTGATCGTATAGTGACAAATTAGAACAAAATCATAAAATGACTGTGTACACCAATTTACAACCCTATTGAATATTCACTGCAATTATTAGAATTTCACGCTTTTTTTCCATATCACATCAAATAAACCAGTGGAATGCTGTCTTCCCATTTATAGCTAACGTGTCTCCTCCCATACTCTAAATGCCCATTTATTCTTTTCCAGCAAAGAAATGTAGGCCTAATTATAAATGGTGCTTTGCTGCCATCTTCAGGAGCGTAACAAAACAGCAGTCACAAAAAAAAACTAACAAACATGACTGGCGTTGTAAAATAACAATAAATATAAGCCAAATATAAGCTTTCTCGTGTCTAACGCGTTTAACAGACAATCGTATCTGTATAATGAGACACACACAACCAGGTTGAGTAATGGGTATGGTAAGATGATCGGCACAGTTCGCTCCAGCTTGGCTAAAGACAAAAAGATCCACATTAAAACTTGTTACCGTGCTATCGTAGCTAGCCGTTTCATATTAACGTCGCCTCTTAAATCGTCAGGAACGCATTTAAAGGAAGTAGCGAGGCAAACAAACATATTGTACATGAGTTACCCTAAGAAACAATACAGTTTTGAAGACTTTGCCACTGTTTCTGACAGCTTCAATTATATCTTTATCGATTATCAAAATGGAGCGAGCGCCGGACCAACTTACCCACAGTATGAAATAGTTTTTTCTGCTGTGGGTTACCCACAGTGCACCAATACAATTTACAACATAAAGGCCTCGGATGTCCACAATGCTAGAGGCACCATTTTTAAAATAAAAGCCTAACCGGAAGCAGTGGTTGGTTGTCTCAAATTAAGCAGGAATTTAACTATTACTTAAACATTATTATTTACACCGTTACACACACACACACACACACACACACACATATATATATATATATATATATATATAGATAGAGATTTAGGATTTAGATTTCAGGTTAGATTTAACCTGTTCGCCAGTAGATGGCACTGTCAGCTTAGCATTGCTGTTCTGTGGGTCGTACATGACTTGAGTGTGAAGACAGCTCGAGTGAGTAGTCAATGGCGCGCTAGCGAGAAATGGTGACGGGTATAAGCTAAGATTTGGCAACAGCCATACAAATGGCTGTTTCCTTAGATGTCACAACATGTAGCAGATATCTTTTTCTCATTTTTTTAATGCGTAAATCGCTATCTCTGGAATTCTGGTCCCCCCACTTCACTTCCGTCCCATAATCGCATCAATTTGTGTCTTGATTACGCCGACAAAATAAGGCTACAGTTTGCGTACTGTCTAACTCACTAGGGAGCTGGTTGGCTATCTAGCTAGCAAACTAAAGTGATGTCGAACTGTATAATGTTATAGCTAACGCGCCAATGTATTTAGCAACATAGCCAACTGGCTAGCGAGGTAAAAAGGCTTCAGTTAGCAAAGCCTACAATGGAATACTAAAAATGAGGAGCTCTTTGTCTGTCTGTCTGTTAGTTCAAGATGAAGTGACATCGAAATCTATAATGTTATTGCTTGCATGCCAATGTGTTTAACATCCCAACTTTCCTCATTTCAGGAAGGCATTCACAGTAACTGTCACTGGGAATCATTATCATCTCTTCAATGATGAAAACCTGTAGTGCTCAGCTTTATTCTCATTGGATATCAGGAGCAATATGAACTATGGAAGTGTTTTCTTTTTGGGGGATGTTTTTTCCCTCTTGGTCCTTGAAATTGTGATGTGTTAACGGTTCAGAAAAAATTTGCAGCCTGTGAAAAGGACACCATAAGCACTTACCAAACACAAAAAGGCTGTAACCGGTTATTATAATTATATACAGTTCGATATCACTTTAGCTAGGTAGCCAAATAGCTCGCTAGCGAGTATGACAGTGCACGCACACTGTAGCCTTATTTTGTCGGCATAATTATTTCTGAGAATACTTCGGTCATTGAAAGTGAACTGTAGCCTTTTTAGCGAGCTAGCCAGTTGGCTATGTAGCCAAATACATTGGCGCGTAAGCTATAACATTATATTTCGACATCACTTTAGTTTGCTAGCTAGATAGCCAACCAGCTCCCTAGCGAGTAAGACAGTACGCAAACTGTCGCCTTATTTTGTCGGCGTAATCAAGACACAAATTGATGCGATTATGGGACGAAAGTGAAGTGGGGGGACCATAAATCCAGAGTAGCGACGCAATAACGGTACGGAAAAAGATATCGCTGCCCGTACAGCTAAGGACACAGCCATCTGTATGGCTGTTGCCAAATCTTGGCTTATACCCTTTGCCATTTCTCGCTAGCGCGCTGTTGACTACTTGCTTGAGTTGTCTTCACGCTTAAGTCATGTACAACCCACAGAACAGCAATGCTAAGCTGACAGGGCCATCTACTGGCGAACAGGTTAAATCTAAATCTTAAATCTAAATCCTAAATTATATATGTGAATATATATTTTATTACATATATAATTAAATATTTAATTATATATATATAATTTAGATTGGATATCTAAAGCAATATGAACTATGGAAGTGTTTTTCTTTTTTGGGGATGTTTTTCCCTCTTGGTTATATTGAGCAATTTAATTTATATTTAACATTCAGATTTAGTACTCTTTTTCCTTCTACAAAAAGTTATACTACAAAAAAGGATATCACCTTTTTTCTACCAATTTACACATATTTGTGCGTAAATGTGTGAAAAAGAGACGGTTTAAAATGGCAACAATCTTTTTTCCCAGTTTTTGATGCTAAATGTGCAAAAACTGTACGGTAGAAAACAATACACCCTATTTTACAAACGGCACCCCATAACAAGCAACCTCTTGACAGCCGTCATTCGGACTCATCTCTCTCGAAGATTAAAATGCGCATCCGTCTCCCATAGGCTACCCTATTTCCAGTGTGCACTCGTGACACTGCACCACAAGTGTAGGCCCCGTGGAGCCAGGTCAAATGATGAGAAAGTGCAGGGGTGCGAAGCGTATTATTAATTACCTCTTTTTTAATTTGTGAATTTGCTTATTTTCAAGGCAAAAAAAGAAAAGCCGCTAATGGTCACCGCAATATGAATATATTTTTTGCGGGTTTTTTTCCTTTTTTTTTAAGGGGGACCAGCGACGCCCCCCCAAGCACATGGTGCTCAAGGCAACCGCCTATATCGCCTATGCCAAAAGCCGGACCTGCTGATAATTAATGATTTAGTAAACGTCACCAAGTTGTGCTCGAAGATGTTTCGTGGATAATGCATTTGTATAGTATAATACAAAGGTATAGCCAGGATTGGAAAAAAGTGTATGTACATTAAAACAGTTATGTGAGAGAGCAAAGCGAATGAGCTACAGCAGTCTTGGGGAATAGAAAAGAATAAGTGGGCGTACTATCCTCTGGACTGTGGTTTACAAGCTATTAGTACATTGGACAACTAAACACTAATACAGCCCCTTGGGGAATTTGCTAAGATTGAAGCGAGTAATACCAGTAAGAAATATTTAAGCAGTTAAAAGCTCTAACTGTGCTTACATGAAGTCACCAAAGAAAGGTTTTATACAAATTGGTCCCTTGCATTGCAGATGTGTTAAAAGTGAGTACAGTCAGAAGTTTATAGAATTGTGTTATTCTTTATTTTACTTTTCTGATTAAGTAATTAAAACATTGTTCTTGACTGAATTTCCAATTTAACTTCCGCAGCATTGCAGAAAGAAGAAAGGTGTGTTAAACTTCCAATGGATTATTCTAATCATCGGAAAACTTGATTAAGCGAAATGATTGAAGGAACAAATTCCATATTGAACCTCCACCAATATCAAATGAAAGGTTTTAGAAAAAGTTGTGTCAACCCACCTCAGATATTGTATGTGTCATTATAACATTTTTGAAAAATTCCAGTCCAGATTTTGAAGTTTTGCACAGCAAAAAACTGCTTTATGTGGAATATCCTGTGACCTCCTTCCAGCAGTTTGCAGAGGGGAAATTTAAGTGAAATATTTTTAGACTGAAGTGCAGCACTTCATACAGTTGACTATTTAATTTTAATTAACTGCCTTCACACCTGGGATGACATCAAGGACACTGCTGTTAGCTGGTTTTATTTATGCCTTTTAAAAAGAGCATTTATGGTCAAAATTAGCCAGACCTCATCCTCTTTGGCCCAAGCAGTGTTACACAAGTTGCTATTTTAGATCTGTTTTTATTTAGCAGTATACGTCATTCCTCTCTGTTATTTGTCCTACACATAATATCATAATATAACATAACATAACATGAGTGGCGATGACAGGCCATTCAGCCCAACTAGGCTCGCCAGTTTTTTTTTTGTTTGTTTTTTTTCTATTGTGAATATATCACTTCAGATACTCAAAGATTCAATGGTATCTAACTTTAAGTCAAGTCTGCTCTTGAAAATTCCCAAGGTTTCTGCCTCAACAATATGGTCAGGGAAGCTATTCCACATCGATATTACTCTTTGGGTGAAAAAATATTTCCTAATATCAGTGCTAAATTAACCCTTGGTCAACTTCCATTTGTGACCCCGAGTTCTACTAACAAAACTTGGCCGAGGGAATCCAACATAATTCACTTTGTTAATCCCTTCAACATATTTAAAGACCTCAATCAGATCACCCCTAAGTCTCCTTCTCCTAATACGAAAAAGATTAAGGATCTTCAGCCTCTTTGCATAGCTTTCATCTTTTTTGTACCTGGAATTAGCCTAGTGGCTCTTCTCTGAACTTATTCTACAGCCTCTCTATATCTTTCTTAAATTATGGACCCCAGAACTGTACATGATACTCCAGATGTGGTCTGATGAATGTGTTGTATGAGAGAAGTATGACCTCCTTGGATTTGTACTCAATACTTTTGGCAATGTATCCCAGCATCCGATTGGCTTTTCTTAACTGCTACGGCACAATGGCTAGAACCTGTGAGGATTTGGTCAACAATCACTCCCAGATCTTTTTCATGTGGAGCACATTCCAGTTTTAAACCTCCCATCAAGTAATCCTGTCTAATGTTTTTATTACCTACATGTACAACTTTACATTTCGCGACATTAAATTTCATTTGCCACATTTCTCCCCAATTCTGGATTCTATCCAAATCATCCTGAATCACTTTAGTAGAGTCTAAACTATTTGCCAAGCCTCCCAATTTAGTATCATCTGCAAATTTAACCAATTTGCTCTCAATATTCTTATCAAGGTCATCAATGTAGATGAAGAACAGCAGGGGTCCCAACACCGATCCCTGAGGGATGCCACTCCCCACCATACCTAGCTCAGATGAGATGCCACTGACCACCACTCTTTGTGTTCTGTCCTGTAACCAGTTTCGAATCCACTCTAGAATATCTCCTGTAACTCCAATGGAACTCATTTTAAAAATTAGTCTCTTATGCGGTACTGTATTAAATGCTTTCTGAAAATCCAAGTATATGATGTCATAAGCCCTGCTCTGATCATAAGTCTTGGTGGCCTCTTCAAAAAATTGCAGAGGGTTTGTCAGGCATGACCTTCCCTTACAGAAACCATGTTGACTATCCCTCAAGATATTATTACGTTCAAGAAATAATTCCAGCTCATCTTTGATGATAGATTCCAGTATTTTTCATTCAATGCAAGTTAAACTGACCGGCTGTAATTTCCTGGCTCGGTATGGTCCCCTTTCTTATATATTGGTATTATATTGCCTTGCTTCCAATCATTTGGTATTTCTGCAGTTTCTAAAGACTGTCTGAAGATTGCTGAGAGTGGTTTAAAGATGATCTCACAAACTTCCCTGAGCACTCTAGGATATAATCCATCAGGACCCGCCGCCTTATCTCCCTTTAGTTTATGCTACTTGGCTAATACTTCATTATCCCTAACCTCGATTTCAGCTAAATAATAAAAACCCGCTCCGAGGTAAAATTCTCAACAAAGTAAGTGTTTAAGGTATCCACAATATCCTTGTTATCATATACATCATATATATATATATATATATATATATATATATATATATATATATATATATCCTTATGTTATCATATATCATATGGCATATTTATTCTTTATGCACTCAACCTCCTCTTTGACTTTCCTTTTTCTACAGCTACATTAATGAAAGAAGCGCTTATGGTTAGTTTTTGCCCCTTCTGCAATTTGTCTTTCATACAGTCTTTTAGCATTCCTCAGCTATTTTTTGACCACAGCCCGCATTTTACAGTATTCAGCCTCAGTATTCTCATTGTTATCCTTTATGTACATCTTATAAGGATTCCTCTTTTCTCTCAAACTTCTACGAATAGCTGTGGTCATCCACTGAGGATTCTGCTTTTTAAGCTTACTTTTGGTCACCTTTGGAATGAATTTACATTGCGAATCAAATAAAACCTCCTTAAATCTTTCCCACATCTCAATCTACAGATTCACAGTCCAGGAGTGTCTCCCATTTTATTTCGCTTAAATATGAGGGCATCTTCTTAAAGGGACATTGTGTGACATTTTCAGTTTTTTATTGGCTAAAATCTAAGTCTGCATTCATACATATGTCATCATTGGTGTATTATGACCTCCGCTTATAATCTGACATATTCTTATAAACGAAGAATTTTAGATTTGTTTGTACATTGGACGGGTAAGCCGGTAGAGAAGCGCCATGACAGTCTGCCATCTTGAAACTACAGCCGCCGGCAAGGGTCAAATTGCACCAAACGCGGAATAAATCCGCGTTTGCCCTGCCAACCAGCGCAGAGTGATTGAGACACCGGAGGAGATCAGCAAGAGAGGCTACCGCGGCAAGTTTGAAAATCTGCACTACTGCAGCATAATGCAGGACCATGCATATACAGCAGCAGCCCAGGAGACGGAATCCTCACCGCCAAGAAAGCGAAAAAGAGAATTAAAAAGGCAGCGCGACCGGCGCATTCAAAAAACGAGGGTCAACATCAGGCTAGCCTTCCCCAAGTGGAAGGAGCGAATGAAAGCGAAAGATTTTTAAAGGGACGCTGAAGTTGCCAGCTTTCTGATTGACCAGTAAGTCAACTTCAAATTCAGGCTATGCAAACACCAAGGGGACCTTGTCTAAAAGCGCGTTCTCGTAAGCAGCGCAGCAGCTGTGGTTCTTTGCTTGTAGCACTGGTCAGGAGATTCCGTGCTGTCGGCTTACATTATTACCAAATCGGTGAAGCGAGCAGGTGTAACGACACCAATGTTTTCAGTTATTGTATTTGATGAATGGCTTTGTTATGTAGGGACTCGACTGTTTCACCTGTCTTTTATGTAATGTTACAGAATAAACTGTAAGGTAGCAAAGGCTGTTGTTGGTTAACTTAGGTTGGATAACGGGCGTGTATTCAGTAACTATTGAAGATGACACCCTATAAGCGTGCATGCAGCTAACACATGCTTTGCTTTTTCGTATTAAATTGTTCAAGATACACCTAAGCCGAGTTGTTTATTTCCATTACTTTGAATATCTTACATCGATTCACGGTACTGTGTTTTGCTGCTTCATGTATTATATGTTGGCTAAGTAGCATTGACTACGTCCATAATATGTGCACTTTCAACATGGTGTAAATTCAGCCCAAAAAACTTCACAGCTAATCATTTATTTACTATTGCACGCTCATTCATAATTATTAAAACAATAGCAGATGTGCATACTTGATGTCGTGACTTTTCAGCAACTTTTAAGATAACAGAAACTTCATATTTTGTATCTTATTTTATTCATGTGCCGAACTTGCATGACAGCACCGCACAGAGACAGTATTTGTTGTTCAGCCTTTATTAGCTAGAAGTGTTGAGTGGGCTGGAAACGCCGGATAGGATGAGATGTGAACGACACACTGTTCGTGAGGGGCATCAGTGTATGGGAGTGATGCAGCGGAGATTCGCTAATGCGGCTGAACTCTGCCAGAGAAAACACGAGGGCTCCAGAGGAAACCGATGAGAATGAAACTAAGATCGACTTTATGTATATTTTATAACTGGGCTGCTGATCATGTGCGGACTTAGGAATTTGCTAATCCTGTATAAGGGGAAGGAAAATAATTCAGAATTGAGACTCCACTAATATCGAATGAAATCAGCACTTTTCCGGCTTACCTTGATGTTTGAGTACCCAGAGAAACATTAGGGTAGTAAAAACCTCAAGCGTGAATTTAGTCAAGAAAATTTAGAGTTTATTTTCTAGTGCTGATAAAAGTGGTAATAAACGGCAGTAACTATGTTACGGATGATGCACCGGGTTGCAAGAGTATGCGCAGCATATGCATTCGCAATATTAAAACTAAATTCTGATGAATGGTGTGTGCACCCTGCGAGTCAGCTGGGATGGGCTCCAGTTCCAGGTATAGAGAAAGGATGGAATTAATGAGCTTTGAGCATTCGTACACTAAAAGTAATTTCGCTTGTCAGAAATTATTTCCCTGTTAAATAAAACTGGTTCATCAACATTTTATATCCCTATTAGGTATATACATTGTTTTTCCAAACTACATTTAAGCCGAGTGCTATGTTTGCCCGTTCGGTGCGGAGCTGTTGCATGGGTTTTGCAGTGGACATAGCTACATTTCCGGAGAACATTGTTACACGGTGGCTACCGTAGTTGCAATACATGTTTGAAAAAGTGAGGCGCTCGAGTGCATTATTCGTTTGAATGTAATACACGATTTCAACGCTGGATAGGAGTAATTCCTACACAATGTCCCTTTAAAGTTTGCTCCCCTAAAATTGAAAATTTTGGTTTTAGAAGACACCTTTTTAACTCCCCATGAAACATCAAAATTAACAGTAGAGTGATCACTAGTCCCAAGTGGCTCCAGTACCTCAACATTGCTAATTCTATCTGGGTCATTACAGAGCACTTAATCTAAAATTGCCTTCTCTCTTGTAGGTTTATTAACATACTGCACCAAAAAATTGTCATTTATTACTTCTACAAATTCTTCCTCCCCTTTACCCTGTCCTTTCACCATTTCTCAATCGATACCAGGATAATAATAGTCCCATAATAATAGTCCCTCCTCCGCTACAAGCTTGCCTAATCCTCTTAAAGAGCATTTCTTTGACAATACTGTCCAAAGCTGGCGGTCGATAGCATACTCCTATGTTTAAACCTGTCTTGTGTTTGCCAATGAGCCTGACCCAGGTATCTTCACAGGGCAAGGAATGTTCAATTTCAGGAATTTCCTGCACATTTATGTTTTTGTTCACATAGAGTGCTATAATTCTTATGTGTAACATCTCTTGCCATTGCTATGCTGGCAAGACACAGATATACCTTCAATTTTGACCTGGTGACCCTAACAGCCTAGCAGCTCAAGTGAATTGCCACAATGACATTAAATGTTGGATGACACAGCACTTTTTCCAACTCATTGAATCCATGTCAAAATTCACATTGCTCAGCCCTTCAGATGTTGACCTGACCTGAGCACCCCTACATGGAGATGTAAAATTTGCTGCCGAGTCAGAAGAGGGGGTGCAATTTAAGGCAAGCAAAAATAAGGGCTGCCGTGAAATACACCCCACTGTTTTTTTGTTCTCTATCAGTGTGCATATGGGGCTAATACATGTTACCGTAGTAAATTTCATGCATGTGGCACTTTCCTAGTCCTATTTATATGGGGAGTGCAAATCACGGCAAGCCAAAAATCACAGCTACTGTGTAATGCACTGCCCTAAATTTTTTTGCTCATTGACCCTAGCTTCAAGTGGTTTTAACATTGTGCATAGCACATAGTCCATGCAACCAGAGTAAGTTTCATGCATTTGGCACAACCCTTGTTTGATTCAGGTTGGGAGTGGAACCACCAGAAAACCATCTTCCTTGATTTTATTCCAGCTCAACCCAGTATCGGGTATATTTTATGGTCTCAGAAAAAAAGGTTTGTGAAGGGTGCTCGTTGGCACCGAAAAGGTACGCACTTAGGAATGGTTCCTTTCAAAACCTATAGATGGAGCTGAAACCTATAGGGTGCCCGTCCGCACCCTTGAATAGTATCTCACTCAACCGCACAACCGATCATTAATTAACACTTCGGACCCATTTTGTGTTGAACTTCTTGTATAGCATTTTTTTTTCATTGTACAAAATGAGTAGAATGCAATGCTGCTGCATTTTTCAAACTTATTCAAATAAAATAAATGGGACAATGAACGACTTCGATCAGACTACACCTCAGAATTGACATGCACTTCTTTGCCCCTTTTAAGTGTAAAAACAATGATTGATACATGTGTGGAAGCTATGGATTATGTTGAGGGTGTGTGTATATGTGTGTTTGCTTATGTGTGTGTGCACATGGGTGTTTTACCCAGGGTAAGTATCTGTAAGGGTGGAAAAAAGAACACCCTCTCTGAGGCTGCAAGTGCCTTTTCGGTGCTTAAAATAAGGTATAAGTGAGGACCTTTAGGGCTACAAGGGCTACAGCAGCATCTGGACCTACTGGGGCAGTACTGTGAAAACTGGGCCTTGACAGTAAACTTTGAAAAGACTAAAATTATGATCTTCAAAAGAAAGGCAGATCTCAGGAAAACAGACATGTGTTCACTCTCGAAAACACTGCACTAGAGCACTCCCTGTTCTACGATTACCTGGGGCTCAAAATCATTGCCTCAGGAAACTTACGGAAGGCAGGGAGCTGCTACTAACCTCCCAAACAGAACCATGCCGGGCATAGGCTAATCTCAATGCAGAATAAATTATAAAGTGTTCAATGAGTAGTGGCAGCCCGGCAGCCGACACAATTTCTCTTGATGCCAATACAAGAGAAATATCCTAAGCGAGGTGTACTAAATGTAGTGACAGCCCAGCGGCTGGCACGATCTCTCTTGATGCCCAGAGGCGGACTATGCCATTAGGCAAGGTAGGCAATTGCCTGGGGCCCCCAACATTCAAGGGGCCCCCTGTAGACCAAAAAAAATTAAAATAAATTTATGGTTTTGCTTATTTTTGATTCTTTCTTTATTAATCACATCATTCTAAAATCTATACACTAAAATTGCGTCAGAGAATTTCAATTATTCACGAAATGCTGGGCTAAACTCCCGCCATCTTATTACAATGGATTATTCCAAGAGCGCATCTAGGGATTCACACCGGTGAAAAGAACCATGGGCTGTAGGCTGCATATAACGACCGACTTTGTTCCCATTCAGCAGCAGCAAATCTGACGCTGATGAAAAACGATGTTACTTATGAAGATATGGGTTGTGACATCTGTGAAATTGGCATTTGTAACGAGAGATCATACAAACATTCTGAGGGAGTGAAGTTTTACCTCATGAAACATGTACTAGAGCCGCTGAAAACAGCCTGGAAAAAGACCCTGCCAGTATCGACATGTAACCAGGGTTCTAACATTAGCCTCGAACAGCTACGGCAGCCAAGCGAAATAAGTGGTGTTAGAAATCAGTGATTTGTATGCTTGTTTTTAGTTTCTAGTTTTTAGTATTGCTATTATTTATTTTATTTATTATATTTATTCATTAGAGCATGTGTGTTTCTGGATGATTGCTCTGTCTCTGGTCTTCAGTGTTTTCCTCCCGTTTCTGTCTCATGGCATCTTGTCTTTTTCATCACACTCTCTTCCCTGTAATTCCGGTTTGGTAATTCCTCTTCCTTCTCTCTTGCTGTTCTGATTGGACTATCCACACTTAGAGCAGTTCAGTTAGGCATGGGTGATTAGT